>KZ112435.1:0-384836 GCA_002120305.1 Hypoxylon sp. CO27-5 | reverse complement strand
CCTAACCCTAACCCTAACCCTAACCCTAACCCTAACCCTAACCCTAACCCTAACCCTAACCCTAACCCTAACCCTAACCCTAACCCTAACCCTAAAAATCTAATAATATCTTAGCTTTATTTACTTACTTTAAACTTAATAAAACTTTTAATATAAATAAAAAGATTAAATAATTTATTAAAAGAAAATAATTAAAAGATTATATTTTTTAAGTAAATTTTTATTTTATTTTAAAATTAAAAATATTTATTATAAATTTAACCTTTAAATATAACTTAAATATATTTCTTATCCTTTTTAAATTACTTTAACTAAATTACTTATTATATAATATTATTTTATTATTTATTTTCTTTTTTTATTTTTTTATAAAGGTAAAGCTAATTAGTTATAAACTAAATAATATTATTAATTAATATTTTAATAATTTTATAATAACTATTAATATAACTAAAAAAGTTTTTAAAAGATAAAAATATATAGTTTATAATATTATTTTAAATATTAAAAATATTAAATTTTTTATTATATAAAAATTAGATAATTAATATATTATAAAAAGATTTAAAACTTTTATATTAAACAAATATAATTAATTTTTAAAATATTAGAAAATTATCTTTAATATTTATAAATAAGTATTAGAAATAAAAGCATTTTAAATTAATAATATATTAATTATTAAAGAAAATAGAATTAAAATTAAAGCTATAAGTAATTTTTAAGTAAGTATTTTATAATATTTATTTAAATTATATAAAATTAGCTAATCACTTTATTATAAGTAAAAAATATAAGTAATTACTACTAATATATTATATTAAGATTTTCTTTTTAATTAGGATATTAATAAAGTATATTATATTTTTAACTTTAATATTAACGTTTATTTTAATTGTTAAGGAATAAAAGAATAATAAGATTATAAGGGGTAGTGGTAAAGCCTTTACGAGGCTTTTATAAGGCTTATAAATATATAAAAAAGGTTTTTTTTCTTTTTATAAAAAAAGGATAAGTGTTAATAAATTATTTTATTATTTTATAAGTTTTTTTTAACATTTATTTTATGTACGACTATTATTATAGGACTTATATTTTTAATAGTTTAATGCTTTATATTTATTTGTGTAAATTATTTATTAAAGGTAAATTAGTAATAAAATACATGCGATAAAATAACGATTATATGATTAGATTAACGTAAATAAATATAAAGGAATATGAAAGGAAAATTAATAAAAAATAAAAGGGCATTAAAAAAAAAGGAGTTTTTAGTTATACGGCGGCGACTTATAATTAAGAAAAAAAAAAAAAAAAGGGGAATCTTTAATTATTTATAATAAAGGAACATGTTAATGATTAAGTAAAATAATAATTTACTTACGACCTATTCGTAACTTATTTTATATAGCTAGTAAAAGATTTACAAAGTATTTATATATTAAGTAATAATACATATTTTTTTATTAAAGGTATAAGATTTAAAAGGTATTTTGCAATAAGCTTATTATGTTAAAAAAGAAAGTAATAGTTTATTAAAGTTTTACCAAAAGTTTTTAAGTATATATAAGGATAGTTAAAAAGCTTATAATAAGGTAGTTACAACTTTAATTTATAAGTTAAAAAGTAGTTATAAAAGTGTATATTTTATTATTAACCGGTTATATAATATTAATAATATAAAAACTTATTAAAGGTTTTTAAATGTGTATAAAAATAGCTAAAAGGTTTTATAATATTAAGGTAGTAGCGATATATTTATGTAGTAATGGCATTTATAAGGAGCTATATGTGATTAATAAGTAAAGATATTAAAAGTAATAAAGATTAAGATTTAAAAGGTTTAAAGAAATGGCGAAGTAATTACGGCGAAGCGGTTTTTTACATTAATATTAAAACTATTTAAAGTATATAAAAACTTAATTAAAATTATATAAATTTTTATTAAGGTTAGGAAAATAATTTATATTAGCATTTTTATTAACGGTTTACTTAAAATAAAGATAAGTACTCGTTATATACGTATGCTTAATAAGCTATATAATAATTGTATTTCTTATTTAAAAGGAGCTTAATAAAGGAGTTATAAGGTTAGTATTAAGGGAAGATTAAATTATTTATTAACTTTTATATAATAGCTTAAAATAATTTAATAGCTTAAGCTATAAAGTAAGAGTTATTAAGGCTTCGTTTAAAAGTAATAATAACGTTTAATAAATAAATATTTTTATTTATATAAGTAATAAAGTGTTGTTTTAGGATTTGGTTTAAATAAAAAAGATGTGTGGCTATAATATATAATTACTTAATAATGTTTTCGTAAGTAAGGAAGTTATGCTTTATACGTTTTTCCTTAAAATCTTTTTAATATTATGCTTACTTATTAATTAGTAAAATATGTATAATTTTTTTTTATTAAAGCTTTTTTCAAATAACGAGCTAAAAGTAATTTAGCTATAAGGCTTTAATATCCTCGGTAATAATATATTTATATAGCTTAAAACCAATTATAATAAATATACTATAAGGTTATAAAGTTAATAAAAGTGTAAAAAAAAGGAAAGGTAAATAATATATAAAAATATAAAGCTTTTTATTTACCTAATAAGTTTTATATTTAATAAACGTAATTATATTGTAAATAATTAGTAATAAATCCATATAAGAAAAGTATTACTTATTATAAAAAACCTTATAATGCTTTATATTATTATTAACGATTTATTTACCTAAATGATTAAAATAACAGCCATAAAATAAATCATTAACTATAAAATTTTTAAACATTATTATAAAGGGGTAGTAATTAATTTAAAAGGTAATAAAAAAGGTTATAAAGGAAAAAAAAAAAGTAAGAAAGAAATTAAAAGAAAAAGTATATATTTATAAAACGCTATAAGCCGTTAAAAAAGCTGTGGCAAAGGAACGCGAATTAATATAAATTCTTATAAATTTTTTTACATATATTAGGCTATAAAGTTATTAATATATAACATAGTAATAATTAAATTATAATAATGTTAAAGCTAAGTTGCTTTAAAAGTATATATAAGAAAAGGTTAAAAAATTATTGTAAAATAATATAATAAAGGAAAAAGGAAGCTATGTTAAAATAATATTACTTTAATACTTATAACACCCTTTTTAAGGTTTTAAAAATGGGATTATAAGAAAAAAAGTAACTTTATTAAAGGATAAAAGGATAATAAAATTATAAAGGGTAATGGTAAAGTCCTTATAAGGCTTTTATAAGGCTTATAAATATATAAAGAAGGCTTTTTTTCCTTTTATAAAGGAGGGATAAGCGTTAATAAATTACCTTATTACCTTATAAGTTTCCTTTAACATTTACTTTACATACGATTATTATTATAAAACCTATATTTCTAACATTAATTAAAGCTTATATTTTATAGTTTTAAATTATTTTTTAAGATATAAAAACCTTAAATTAAAATTATTTACTAATTTCTTCTTTTTATAAATATAATTTAATAAAATTAAAATATTAAAAGCTCGAAAAAGGTTTAATTATAAAATAAAAAAAGTTAAAGGCTTAAAAACTTTTAACTTAAGTATTTATATAAACTATATAATATTTTAATTACTACCTTATTAAATTATCTTATATAATAAATCCTTATATATATTATAATATTTTTTATAAAAGTAATAATATAAATTTATTAAAATTTTTATCCTAATATTTAATTAAGGGAAAATATATTGTTTTTATTACTTTTCTTTTAATCTAAAATAAAAATATAGGGAATCTTAAACTTAAATCTATATTTAAATTAATTGCTTTATTTAAAGAATAATTAATTTTCGGCAAAAATAAACTTATTTTTATTAGATTTTAATTATAAGTATAAATGATAAGTTTTTATAACATTATCCTTACTTATTAATAAAGATTAAGGCTTTTTATAAAAGGGATTTAAATCATTTAAAAAATTATTAAAGAAGTTATAAAAAGAATATAAATTAAAATTATAATTTTTAGATTTAACATTATTATTAAAATGTTTTATTTAATTAATACAAATTAAATAAATAAGATTTATAATATTACTTTTATTAATATTAAGCTTATTAATATTACCTTTATTAATATTAAAGTTATTAATATTAATATTATTAATACTAAGGTTATTAATATTAAAGGTGTTATTATTATTGTTATTAATATTAAGGATAATGTTGTTTATATTTAAAACTTTGGCATTTTAAATAGCTTTAAAGTCTTAGCGGTTATGTTTTTTATTTGTAATATTTTTGGTTTAGCTATTAGTTATTTTATTAAATAATTAAGGAAGTGATTAAAAAGGAAATATTTATTTAACCATTTTATTTTTATTTATATTTTAAAGAAGTATAAAATATTAAGTCTTATTATTATTATTTATAAAAAGTATAATAATAGTATTAATAAATAAAGATTAATTAAACTAAGCAAAGAAAAATTTAAAAAGATGTTTAATAAGTAAAATGAAAATATTATAATATAATAAATAGATTTTTATATTAAAGTTAATAAATTTCTTTAAGGGGTTTAATATATAATAAATTAGGTATAAATATTCCTTATTCTTAAAGTTAAGCTTAGGGATAAAGATAATAATATTTAAATCTTAAAAAATATAAATATCCTTATAAAAGAAAATAAAATTTCCTAAATATAAATATATAGGTATATTTTTATTTAATAAGGTAATAAATTATTATATATTATTTATTCTAATAAAGGTTTTTATTATTTAAGAAAGGATATAACTTAATTTAAAGGTATTAATTTAACCTATAAAAGGATAAGGGGTATAATTAAAGTTATATACTAAGGGAACTTAAGTAATTATTATAATAATAAATATGTTAATAGTATTAAATATAGAAATATTAACTATTAAAATATTAGGATATAAATTTCTTTAAGATTTTAATAATTTATTTAAAAATTTTTAATAGTTAAAATAAGATATAATAGGATATAACTTTCCTATTAATAAATATTAATAATTTAATAAAATAAATAAAATATTTGATTTAATTTTTCTTATAATTAGGATAATAAAGATAATAAATATTAGCCAAAATTATATAATTCTTAAGTATATATTATATATCTTTGGAATTAAACAATATAAATAAAAATAATCCTATATAATTTAAAGTATTATAACCTTTATTATTTATTTATATGTTATTAAGGATAATATAATATATAATATAAACCATATTATATAAGAGTATATTATTATTAAAAGCTTAAAGAATAATTAATAAAGCTAATAAAATATAACTAGGATAGTAAATTTTAATTAAAGATTAAAGCTTAATCTTTTAAAAGTTATTAAGAAATTAAATATAATAAAGAATATCTTTAAACTTTATCTTTATAATAAACTTAATAATAATATTATTTAAGAATAAGTTTTAATAATAATAATAATACTTAATCTATTTAAAAATAATAATATTATAAAATATAATAAAATATTTTAAGTAAAAATTATATTTATAAAATTAAGCCTTAAATTAAATTATTAATATTCTTATTAATAAATTATAATCCCATTATTATATTAAGCCTTAAAATAGATTATAAATATTTTTAATAATAAATTATTTATTATAAAATATTTAATTAGCTATAATAAATATTATATAATTAAAATATATTATTAAATATATTAATTATTTTTAGTTTAACTTATTTTCTTTTAGAAATAAAAAAACTTAAGGATTTTGTTTCTAAGGAAGGTCGCTTAAATAATAATGCTTAAAAAAAAAAAAAAAAGTTTTATTATTTTAATAATATCTTATATTATTAAATTCAAAGAGTAATAAGTAATTACCACCAATTATATAATATTTTTAATCCTTTTTAAAAAGCTATATAAGATTATAAATAACTTAAATAATATAATATTTATTTAATTAGGACTTTTATCCTTTAAAAAAGCTAATTAAAGTAATTTTAACAATATAAATATTATTTTAATACACCCATTTTTAACTATATAAATTAAGTAAGAAAATGAATAACAGCTAAAGCTTTATATTAATCTAATCTAATTAATTTAATTTAATATATATTATATTAATTAAAGGTATTGTATAATATAAGGCTTTTAACTATTACTCACCTTTTTAGCTAATTTTAACATTTAAAAAAAATATATTAAAATAAAACTTATATTATTAAAATTATTTTAAATAATTCTTCTAAAGGATATAAGCCTTAATTATATATATTTAATATTAGTAAAGTTATTTAAATATTTTTATAAAAACTTTATATTTATATATAATTAGCGATAATAACCTATTATTTTTTATATTTAATAATATAAGGTATTATTAAAATTTAATATTATAAAATTTAAAAAAAAAACACTTTATTTATTAAACCTATTAAAATCTTTAAAAATATTACCACTTTTTTAACTTTTAAGTTTTAATAATAGAAAATATACTTATATATTACCTTTAAATTTAAAAAATTAAGGGTATAAAATTATTTTTAGTTTGTTATTACAAATGCTTATTATTTTATTTTATATTAATTATAATGTTATAATTAAATATATATTCTCTTTTTACCTTTATTAAAATTAACTTATAATAAAAAATATTATATAAGTATTTATAAACTAATTTTTTAATATAAATTTTTATTTATAAAAATCTAACCATTAGTAAATATTATATTTATAAGTTTTAATGTTATTCTTATTAAATAAATTAATAAATTTAATTAATATTTTATGAGTTTTTTACTTCTTAATGGTTATATTATAGGATAGGATGTGATTAATAATAGGTAATAAAAAAGATAAGCTACCTATTGCTTTAAAATAATTATTATTAATAAGTTTAGGAAAGATATTAATAAATAAGAAGGCTTTTAATGTTTTATTTTAATTGATTAAACCTACTTATATATTTGGCTTTATAATATTTTTTATTAATATACCATACCTCCTTTTTAATGTAATAAGTTTAATACTTGTTTTAATAGGAGTTTAATTTATAATTATAAACAATTTAATAAGATTTAAGCTATTATTAAAAGTATTAAATTCTTCTATTTAAAGAATTAATAATTAAATATAGTTAAGCCATAGTATATTTCTTATATTAATATTAGTTTAGTTTTTTTATAAAGTAATTAATTTTTCTTATTTATAATTCTTCCTTCCTTATTTAAAGGAATTTTTTTCTTATATAAAAAAATATTCCCTTAATAACATTAATAAGGATATAAAATTAAAAATATTACCTTTATTAAAATTTATAAAATTAAATATTTAAAAAGATATAAAAGGATTAATAAATAAAGAATTCTTAAAAAGTAATATTAATAATGGTTTAAATATTAAATGGGATAAAAGAAAAAATGAAGAAATAATATTATACTTATTATTATAGCTTATTTTTAAGGTAAAATAAAATTTTAAGATATTTTTTAAACTTATAATAAAATAATAAGGTTATTATTTAATAGAAATCGATCATTATAGCTTAAGGTTAATAGTAATGGTGTTAATAAGTTAAAATATAATATTTAAAATGTGGTTATTATTTTAATTATTATTTTAATTATTTTTCTAATATTTATATTACTTTTAATTATAAGGTATAATTATAAGACTTAAAGAAGGTTAATTCTTCTTAAAATGAATTATCATTTAAATCTTTATTTTGTTTAATTATTTTAATGGTTAATAAAAAAAGCTTAGGGGATATATTATATATTTAAAATATTAATTAGCTTTATAAAAAAGAAAGATTCTTTTAAAATAAATTATTATCCAAATCCTTACTTTATTTAATTATTTTAATAGTTAATAAAGAGCCTTTAGAAAATACATTATATATTTAAAATGTTAATTAATTTTGTAAAAAGGGACAATTAATTTAGCTCTTATTATTTTTATAATTCTTTTTAATATTAAATTATTTATATCTTATTTAAATACTTATATAATATTTATTAATATTATTTATAATATTATTATATATTATATTTGGTATATTTTTTATTATTAATATAAATTTATTAAGGTTAAAAAGATATGGTTTTAATTTATTACTAGTATATTTTTTACTTATAAATAAAATAAAGGATATGATAATAAATGAATTTAGGGATATGATTAAATTATAGTAGGTAATAAATAAGTTTATAAGTATTATAATTAATTAATTTATATGCTTTATATATTATTTTATATTAATAAAATTAGGGAAAGAAAGTATATAAGGGAACAAAGTTTAGGATATATTTTAATTATAATAACTAATAAGTTAGCTAATATATTAGTTAATAGGATAGTTTATAAGTGTTATATTTAATTAATTTATATAATTAGTTTATTACTTAATATATTTATATTTTTTCTTTTTTTATTAATTTGTAATATTAATAATTAAAAAGTAATAAAGTAGGAGATAGGAATTATAATAATTGTATTGGTTTTTATTAAATATATAATAAAGATATTTATATATAATATTTATAAATTAAGGATATTTTTTAAGTAATATTTAAATGAAATTATATTTTAAAGGAGCTATATAAAATTAGATAATTAATATTTAATAATATAGTATTAAAATTAATTAAAATATAAGATATTTAAAGATAATTATAAGCATAAGTTTAATTATAATAAGAAAAGGGTTTAGGATATTTTTAATATAAATTAGGATAAATTAATATTTATATTATTACTTTTTTAATTTAATATTACCTTATATTTAATTACTTATTTACTTATATATTTTCTTTTAATTATATTATATAAAAGTTTTAACTATTATATGTTAATTTTATAAGCTATAATATTTTTTAATATATTTATAATAAGAGTTTTAATAAGCTAATATAAATTATTACCATTAGATATTTTATATATAAGCTTAATTAATATAATTCCTTTAATTAAAATAAAAAGGCTAATGATTTAAATATTTTATCCCTTTATTATATAAGATAATATCGCTTATATTTTCACTAAGCTTTTTTCTTAAAACCCTTTTCTTAATATTTTTTTAGTACTTTATTTAAAGTTAATTTTAACATTTTTCTTTTAATATTATTAATTATATCCATGAAAAAAAACTTATAAAAAGGGTTAAATTAAGGAAATTAAGTAAAAGGATTTAATAAAACCAATTTTTATTAAAGTTATTATTATTATTAAAGATAAAAATTTTAGCCTTACTTATTTAGCTTAAAGACTAAGATTAAACTTATAATATATTAAAGTTATATATATTAAATTAATAATATAAAATGTGAAAAACCTAATAATTAAAGAAGGGAATATATTTTTAAAGGTTTTTATAATAGGGAAAAGAAATGGCGATAAGAGTTAAATACTTTAATTAAAGTTTCTTTTAAATAATAGTTTTTGGGATAATATATTACTAATATTAATTATTATAAGGAGAAATAGGTAATGATATAATACTTAAAAAAATAAAGGATAAGGAATTTAATAATTATTAAGTTATATTAAAAGTTAATTAATGTTAATTTATAAATTAAATTATATCTTTATTAAATTATGGTTTATATGATTTGTTATATATGTAAATTTACTTAATATTATTTTTATTATAGGATTTTTTTACTTTTAGAATAGAAAATTTAACTTAATTTTTAATATAATAAATATTAATAATATAACTTTTAACCTTAAGGATTATATGCTTTGAAAAACCCTTTTTATATATATAGTTAGAGTAATTTTCTTATGTTATTTTAAGATTAATTAATTGTATTATTTAAGTTTATAACTAATTTTAAATTGTTTATATTTACTTTTTATTGGAATTTTTATTAGGGAAATATTTTTAACCTTTTAATTTATTAATCTAATATTACTTAGTAAAATAAGGGGTGGCTTAGCTTAGTTTAAGTTAATTCCTATTAATAATAAAAAATCTAATAATTTAATAGTTAAGGTAAAATTAATTTAAAATTGATTTATAGGTTATAAAAATTGGTGAAAATTTTTAATAAAAGCCATATATTATATTATTTAAGTATTTAATTACTAAAAGATATTATAAGGCTAATTTCTAACTTAATTATTAAGTTATTTAAGTATTTAATTAAGGTAAATTCTTAATAAATTAAAATATTAAATAATAAAATATTTTTGATTTTTTTATATAAAAAAATAAGTATTTACCTTATAAAAGGAAATAAGTTTTAATAAAAGAAAAGAAAATCCTTATTAAATTTATATATATTTATATATAAATTTAACTATAACTAAGATAATGGAAAAATTAAATTAAATTTAAATTTATATTAACCAAATTATTCATTTATTAAGCTTTAATTATACTTAAAAAAAGCATTCTTTTACTTTTAAAAAATAATAATAAAAACCTATTAAAAAAGAAAAGAAGTTAAAGAATTACTAATAAGTTATTATAGCATAATAAAATAATATTAGGAATAAATAAGTTAAAAAAGTTTACTTAAACTTTATTTAAAACAATATAAAAGCATTTAATAAAAAGGAAAAGAAGGATTTAAATCTTTTCCTTAAAGATTTTAATTAAAAATAGCTTTAAAATATATATAATTAACTTTTAATAAATCTAATATATTAAAAAATCAATTTTAATATAATTTTAAATCATATAATTATTAAGCTTATACCTAATTTATATTAATAATTACTTTAAGTAATTATTTACTTATTTAAAGTTATTATTTCTTTATTTAAAAAGTATAATGTTAATGTATTAAAAATATAAAATTATTTAAATATATTAACTTATCCTAATATTTAACTTAATAGGATTATATATTTTATTAAAGCTAATTTAAAATCTTACTTATGGGAAATGAAAAATATAAATAATAAAGTTAAAGAAAAGGGATTTTAAAAGCTTATTATAAATATAATATTCAAAATAAATATTTAAATTATTTATAAACTATTATCTTATTAATTAATTGTTATTATATAATTAATTTTATTTTAAGTAATAAGGAAGTTTTAAAATAAATATTCTTTAATTACTATTATAAGTATAAATCTTAGGATATTATTTTTAAATTAATCCTAAATTAATTTAAGGGAAATAATAAATGAAATTTATATTAATATTAATAAAAGATTTAAGAATTAATATTAAGTATATTATTAATAATATATTTATACTAAGATTTATTATTGTAAATATATAAATTTAAAGATATTTATAAGTTATAATGAAATCTTATTTAAATATAATTTTAAATATAATTGGATAAATATTATTAAGCTTAATTTATTATATTAAGAATATTTTTAAAATAAAAAGAAAAAATTATTAATAAATAAATTATAGGATAGAATATTTATATAAATGAAACCTTTAAATTTGATTTTATTTAGGATAAAATTTTATTTGGTTATAAGTTATTTTATTTAATTTTTTATTTTTATTAAAAATCTCCTTAACTTTCTTATATTTTAAGTTATTATAGAAATATTTGCGAATAAGGAGTATTATATATTTTTAAGTATAATAGGGTAAGTTAAGGTTAAACTAAATATATTTAATTATTTAAATACTTTTAATAATTTTAATATATTTATATAAACACTTTTTATTAAATATTTATTAAGTTATAATATAAAGCTTTATTATTTTATTATATTTATTAAAAATAGTATTAGTCGTATTAATCCTATTTTTCTTTAGTTATTATATATTAATAGGTTATTAAACTCATTTTAATTAAATCTTTATTCATTTATAAGATATATTATAATTAAGCTTTTAAACTATAGCTATGATTATATATAAAAAGTTAAGAAGGTATTTTATAAACCTTATAATATTTGTTATAATGTATATATTTTATATAATTTTAAAATGTTTTTATTTATAATTTTTATTATTTATAAATTATATATATATTATTTATTACTATTAATGAAATTATTTGTTAATATTAAGTAAAAGCTTATAAAAGTATTTAAAGGCCATAAGTTATTAGGATTTATAATAAATAGGAATTTTACACTAGTTAAGTAAAAATAATATTAAACTTAACTTTAACTTATTTTTAAATAAAATTAAATTATTATTAACTATATTAAAAATTTAGTATAGATAAGCTTTAAAGGATTTATTAAATATTTAATATAAAGTATATTATAAATATTATTATTTAAAAAGAAAGGCTTTTATAATATTTTATAGGGATTATTTTTATTAAAGTTTAATAAAAATTTAAATTAAACTTAAAATGACTTAAAGATAAGTATTAAATTTAGGAAATATTTTATTTAAAAGTAAAGAAAGATATTAATAAATATTTTATTATTTATATAATAAAGAAATAAGTAAAAATATTTTAAGATTATACTTATATTTAAATGGATTTATCTTTTAAAATAATTTATAAAAAGATTAATTTATATTTAATTATTGGTTAAAATAAAAGAATATATAATATAATTTTAAGTTAACTACTTTTTATTTATAAATATTAATATTAATTATTTATAAAAATTGAAATTTTTATATATATATTTTTTAATTAGGAAATAATAGATTTATATTACCAATTATTTAACCATATATTTTATTAGCTTAGAGTTATATTTGAAATCTTAATGTGTTTTAAGCATATATATAAAATATATTAAAAATAAGTTAATACTTTTATTTATATTATTATTTTAAATATATATAAAAAATAAGCATATAGGTTAAAGTATTACTTAATAAATAAGTATATAATAATAGTTTTAAATTATTTTAGGATTAATTATTAATTAATTTTAAACTTAAATAGTTTTAAATTGTAAAAGGATTACTTATAATATATTATAATATTTTATAAGGTTTACTTATAATATAGATTTTAGAATAAGTTCTTTAATTATAATTTAGGTGGATTTTTAAATTAGATTTTTAACTTACTATTATAAACTTATCTAATTAAAATAATTAATGCGACGGTTAGGCTTTATTTAAGTGAATAAATTATTTTTATATTAATTTTAATTTAATTATTAAATAAATAAAGTTAATATTTTATAAATATTACTAATTAATAAGTAAATAAATTATTAAATTAGCTTTAAGGAAGCTTATATTAAACTTGTTTTAAGATTAATTTTATAAATTAGTTAAATATTTTAAAATATATTAGTATTAATAAAAATAAGTATTTTATAATTAATAACTTTATTAAATAATATATTTTATTATTAATAGTTATAAAGTTATAAGTTTTATATTAAGTTAGCTATAAAATAATTTTTAATTAATTGTTACTTAATTTTTATAAGTTTATTAACAATTGTAAAAAATGGTTAATATTATTTAAGGAGTTTAGAATTTATTATAAATAAAAAAATATATTTACAAAGGTATATTTTATATATAAAATAAAAGAATGAAGTAAGTTAGGATTATCTTATATTTATATTATGGTTAAAATAATATTATATTTGAATAAATATTAATTTAATATTTTATTAGTTAAAAATTATTGTAAGTAAATAGATAGGAGAAAATAAAATTTATTGCTTTTTTTTAATCTTTTAAACCTTTTTAATAATATTAATATTATTTTAAAACTAATTAAATTAGATTTAAAATTATTATTAAAAGTTAATAATTTATTATAATAAGCTAATACTAAAAACTTATTTTATAGGAGCGAATATATTATATTAATTAAAAATAAGTTTAATATGTTTTTAAATTAATAAATAAGTGTTTATTAATAGCTTAGCTTTAATGAATTATAAAGGAATAATAATTTAACTTTAATTTAAAATTAGCTTATAAGGATAAGCTTACTTAAGCCTTAACTTTTATAACCTTTATATTTTATAACATAAGATATTTAGGAAGAATATTTTAAATATAATTTATAACTATTTATATAAAATATAAAGGTTGGGATATTTTTATTAAATAAGTTTTTATAAATATTATAAAATAGTTTTAAGGAAGGAATAATTTTACTATATTTTAAGATTATATTATATTTAAATTAATATAAGTAAGGCTATTTAAATAAAGGGATTTTTAAAGCTTAACTTATAAAAAAAGAAAGAAAAGTAATAAAATTATATAAAAAAGTAATTAAAAAGTAAGCTTAAATTTATTAAAAAAGAAAAGCTTATATATTAAACAAAAAGGAGGTAATATTACTTAAAAAGTTAGGCATAAATGGTTAACTATATATTAAATTTAAGGTAATTTTAATTTATTTAAATAGCCTTTATATAATCTTTATATAATTTTTATATAATATTCGTATATCTTTAATATATTAAGGTGTTTATAACGTTTATAATGTAATTTATTACTTATATTTAATATTAAATATATAATCATTTTTAAAGAAGTAAATACTTTTTTAACTTTTTTATTTTTATATATATATTTAATTAAATTAGCTCTAATTTAAATATGATTTTAAAACAGTTTTAAACTTTACTTAGTTTTATTTATATTAAAATGTATAAATAACTATTGTTATTTTTAACATTATAGCTTTTTATAATTAATTAAATGTTAATAAGTTAATAGTTTAAGTATAATTAAATTAACATTATATTAAATTTATTTTTAAAAAATGCTTTATATATTATTTTACCTTTTATTATAAATGAAGTTAAGCTTTATATAATAGGGATATTTTTATTTTATTTTATTATTAATTATTATTAATATTATATAAGGCTTATTTTAAATGTTAATTTAAGGTTTTACCTTTTAAGTATATTTTTTCCATTAAATATAATTTAAGATTAGTTTTTAATTAAATTTAAGTAGTATTAACCTAAGCTATTAATTTATTATATATATATTTAATTACTTATATTTCCTTTTTTTAAGTAATTAATTAAAGTTAATTTAATAGTTATATTAAAACCCTTTTAATTAATAATTTAAGCTATATTATATATATAAGTATATTTTTAAATTAATTTAAAATTATACTTATTAATTTATTTAAATACTTTATTACCGTTAGTATTAACTTAATATATAGTTAAGTATTTTAAAATGTTAATATGGTTTATTTTAATAAAACTTCTTTAAAAACTTATATTAATTATTTTTAACTTTAATAGTACTTATATTACATTTATAATAGTTAAGGTAAATATAGTTTAAAATTATTTTAAAATTAAATTAAAAATGGGTTTTTTTTTAACTTTTTTTTATTAAGGTTATAAGCCGATTAACCATATAAAAATGGTTATAATTAATATATAAGTATATTTATTTAAGTAATAATCCTTTTATTATAAGTATATATTAACTTTTCTTTTTTAATATTATATATTAGTTTATTATATTTAATAAATAATGTTAGTTTTATTTTAATTATAAGCTTAGGTTTAATCTTTTTAAATTTATCTTTAATTATATTAATTATAAATTAAAAATTTAACTTTTTTATCCCTTATTTATTTTGCTTAAAAATGTAAGGTTATAATATATGCTTTTTTATAAAGTTTATATTAAAAGTATATTTATATTAATTTTTATAATTAATATAATAATAAGTTTTATAATTGTTTTAATTAGCATTTCCTTTAATTTATTAAATATATTTTATTTTATTATATTATTAATTTTATATTTAAGTAATTATATTTTATAAAGTTATTTTATACTTTTATTTTAATTATTATTATTAAATTTTAAATACTTTTAATCCTAATATATTAACTTTTTAATAATAATAAGAAATTATTAATAAATTAAATAAAGTTAGTTATAAAATTAAGCTAAAATAAGGCTTTTTTTAAACTTTAATCCTTTAATTAAGCTATAAATTTAATAATAAAAGAAGTTATAAAAATTCCACGAGGAATTAGTTTTAAATTCCTTTTATTTAAATTTAAATATAAAGTAATAAATTATATTAAGCTTTATTTAACCAAATAATAATATTAATAATTTATAAATAAGTTATATATATTTTTAATTCGAAGTAATTTTTTTTATAAAAAACTTATAAGTTTTATATCTTTATATAAAAGTTTTTATAATATTTTATAAAATTAATAAAAAATTATTTTTATTAAATCCTTATATAATATTAATTAACGTTATAATTAAAAAGTTTAAATTAAAAATAAAAATAAGGAAAATTGTAAAAATATAAATAATAAATTATTATTAAAAACGCTTTAAAATTATATTAAAATTAAACTTTAATAAGTTTATAATTTTATCTTTTTTATTAACTATAATTTCCTTAAAAAGTTAAAATGTAAATATTTTAATTTAATTTTAAATATAACTTAGTTTTAATATAATTATAAGTAATAAATAATTTTAAAAATTAAAACTTTAAAAAAAAAATATTAAAAGTTATAAAATAAAATTTAATATAATTTTAATATAATTTATTAATATTTTTCGTAAAAATTATTATTAATAAATATAATATAATTTAATTAAAAAGCTAAAAGATTTTAAAATATTATTACGTAATAAAGTGTAGGTGTACAGATTTAGGCGTTAAGGTAATCCGACCTAATACCCCCTTTATGTTGCCATACTTAATTGGAGTTATTGAAATTCCGATAAGTTTTATAACTCAGCGATTATATCCACAATTCCTGGTCCTTTGCAAGAATGGACATTGCTAACTTTGCTACTTCCGTTGCCAAATATGGCGCTTTGCTTCTTCTCCCTTATGTAGGTGTTCAGTTTTAAATCAATACGATAAGTTAACTTACTTACTGAGGCAGTGTTTTTTATTGTTCAGCTACCGTGTCTTCTTTCATCCCTTGAGAAATTTCCCAGGACCCCTGGCTGCGAAGGTGTCCGACTTTTACGCCGGATCGCATGCCCTATCAAGACGCCTTCATTTGACCACATACCTAGACCTGAAGAAATACGGTGAGCTCGGGCTTCTTGCGTAGTCATATTTCGTACTAAATTCGTGACCTACCTAGGCCCCGTACTCCGGCTTGGTCCTAATAAGCTGGTTTTCAATTCGGCTGAGGCCCTGCAAGGTAAACACATATTGGCAACGTGACCATATCACAATCATATTGATCTCTTTAGACATATATAATAATGAAAGAGTTACGAAGTCGCACGTCTATAAGCTGACCGTGTCAGCCGGGAAGCCGAGCGTATTCAATACCATTGACAAGCGGAGACATAGGATCAAGCGCAAGCTCATCGGCCAGGCCATCTCTGATAAGGCGATGCGCGATTTCGAGCCAATTATGATAGAACAGATCGATGTGTTCATCAGACAGCTGCATGTAGCGTCTCGCAAGGCCTGCTTCGTAGACATGACAGAGCGCCTCAAAAAACTCGGTGCGGATATCGTAGGTCTTCTTGCTTTTGGCTACCCTCTGCATATGCAGACAGAGTCGACGAATCGATTTGTCCTACGTGGGCTAAAAGTCGGTGCCTTTCAAAACAATAGCTTTATGCAGTTTCCGCTGCTGAAAAATCTGGGGATCCACCATTTGCTGCCGTTGTTGGGCTATGCTCAACGAATGAAATATCTTGGCCTCATGCGACAGATGATTGGCACTCGTCTTTCCCAGGAGAAGCATGCCGTTAGCGATCTATATTCCTTTGTGGTTGACCACCTCGACAACGACAATGCCTTTGGTGGGGTAAAGACCGAGGAGCTATGGTCCGAAGCCCTGTTTTTCTTCCCGGCAGGTCCGTGTCTCACTGTCTGCATTTGGCGATTGGCATCCTAATTTGAAATCAGGTGGTGACACAACGTCAACTGTAATCAGCGCGCTCTTCTTCTATCTGTCGCGAAATCCTAACGCCTACGAGAAGCTAGCACACGAGGTCCGTAGTACTTTTCGGAGCGATGCCGAGATTCGGAACGGTCCGCAACTCGCAAGCTGCCGATATCTACGCGCGTGTATTGACGAAGCCTTGCGAATGTCTCCGCCGGTTTCTGGTACATTGTGGAGAGAATTGTATGCCGAAGAGCGGGCGCGCGACCCGTTCATAGTCGACGGACATGTCATTCCGCCAGGCACGCAGGTAGGCGTTAGCATGTACGCGATTCACCACAACGAGAAGTATTTTGCCGAGCCATTCGTCTTCCAGCCGGAGCGTTGGTTGGTTGAGGACCAGGCGACGCTCGCCCGTATGCATTCCGCGTTCAGCCCCTTCTCACTCGGTGCCCGTGGGTGCGCCGGCAAGTCCATGGCGTATTTAGAGACCAGTCTCGTAATCTCGAAAGCGCTTTGGTTCTTTGACTTCGAGAGAGCTCCCGGGAAACCTGGCGAAGTCGGGGGCGGTATATCCGGGATATCAGATGGTAGGGGGCGGCCCGGCGAGTTCCAGCTCTACGACCAATTTGGCTCGACGCATGTTGGGCCCAATCTGATATTTCATCCCCACGGTGACCATTGGAAAGAAATCAGTACAAAACGCAACCCTTAAATATCAAGATTAAATATAAGCTAAGTTTTTAGTAATTTAAGCTAGGTGTTTAAAAGCCTTATTATGAGACTTGAATCTGAAACATCTTTTTTACATGCTCGCTCTTCTGCTGCTCGATTGCTCTAGGGGGTAATTTTACTACCGACGACGCCTTAGGTACAGTTATGTTCGGTGCGCTTCGAATATCGAAATGGTGGCACCACACCATAATGCGATTATATTCCTTACATAATAAAGGCAAGCAACGGGTACCTGGGAAGAGAGGCCATCGCCTCTAGGTTCGTGAAGGGGGCACTTTTGGGTGCCAGAAATGCTCTGATGCGGACCTTAACACCAAACCCAAGACTTCGCACAGCTGCAGCCATGCGAGATGTTTTAAATGGGCCAGCCCTTTCTCCCTTATCGTCTTTCTCTTAACAACGCACAATCTACAGTCATAGCAATCGTTATCAACGGGGAGGGGAATATTCCTGATGTGGAGGTCACCATCTGTGAAACTTTCATGCAACTGGTGTACGAGAAACGCTTTCCCGGCCGGCTTTCCCTTAACCGTAATAAGAAAGAGTTCTCGAATCAAGTACCTGAGGGATGATTTATACCAATGGGCAAAATTTGGATTGATCGTTGGTGTCTTCAAAGAGAATCTCCCTGATCTATCTAAGACAGCGGTAGAACCAGTATCAATTTCACTGTAATTAGTTTTGAAGAATTTCAGTAAAATCAGGAAAGGCGCCATCGGCGCTAAAGGACTAGCATACATATTAGGCCAGTGCATGTAGTAAACATAGTCCTCTCTAACCTAGCCAGTTACAGAAATATGCTATATCATACCAATAGCAAAAAGAATACCTACACACACATACGCATGCGCCAAAGGGAGGCGCCTATAATTACATAATCCGCCTACTAGAAGTCAAGCCTTAGGGTAAGGACTCCAATGGCTTGGAAGCTTCCAGCTCCCATTGCTCAGGTGGTTACACACGGGAAAAGGTTATTCCGGTGTACAACCCAACTCAACCCCAGCATCTGGAATCTCACTTGTGCCGTACATTGGGCCTTCTTAGTTTCAATATATTAATCTCAGCCTGGTCCTACGCAATTTTTGGTAAGGTTAGGTCTCTCTTACGAAAATGGCTTTTGAATCCATTCATACCGTTGCTGTTCGACGAAGCCGTGGAGATACGCGTCAATTTCGTTGGTTCAGGACGGTTAATCCAACTAAGTTCATGTTGTCCATAGTGTCTCCAGGGCCTGGCCTACCTAGTATCCTGACGCAGACAACCTACCATGAAAGATGCGATTTTGCCTTTCTATTTTGCAGCCTTCTTAGTCATAGACCCGGGTAGCTGCTGCAGAGGTCGATGGCAATTATAATGTTAACCGACCGAAACATGCGTATATCCGACAGGGCGGCCAATCGTGACCTGGAGCGATGGTCGAATCGTAACACAAGCAAACAGTACTCAGCGATGAAATTGTAATATCAATGGTAAAGTACATGTAATCCATTCGATCTCGGATTCAGCGCCCAGCCTGTTCGAGCCTGTTTGATTCCGTTTATTAGACCAGTGGCAGGACGCGTCTTCTCGTATCATGGACGGCATCTCGTTTGTATCTTTGCTACGGCGGCAAGAAACTTCAAATTGGGTGTTGACATTCCCAGCCAGTAGGTCCCCGGCTTTCATCATAATTCTCCAATGTGGTACTTTGTTTGGCACGTGCGTGACTGCAATTCACCGGCGTTCTTACTCGAATTCGTTCGAGTGTCGCGTAGGTGGTAACTGCATGCTACATGTGTATATGCCATAGTGTGATTTGGGCGGTTTATTGAGACTTCTACACAGACACTCACGTCACCCACCACACGTACTTAGACGTGAACTTCCGCACAAGTTTTCATAGTACTACACCCAGAACGTTACTACCTATATACTTACAAACTACAACGCCGCTGACTTACTACTTTATCAAAGGTAGAGTTAGATTTCATTGCATCACAACGCCTTTAATCGGATCCAAAATACTTTCCGGTATTTTCTATTCCGCGCACGTATGCATCCCATGTACCCCTTAATGGATGAACAACTACTGATCTAGGCTTCATAGTTCGCACAGAGATGGATCTTCATACCGTATTCAATCACCTTGTGCTGCCTCCCCAGCTACCGGGCCAGCAAGATCACGATATTCAAACATTATCACTCGAAATTTCAAAGCGTCTTGTCCACGCGTGTGAAATCGTGAATGATATTGTAGATCAACCCTGGTCCGATGCGTTCGAACGTCTCCGGGCAACCCTTAATCTATGCGCTCGCCTGAACTCGGCTGGCCTCGAGAAATCCACATTACTTAAGAGTCTGCGGAATCTTGAGCCGAACTCGACACTAGTGCTTTACGTGGCTGAGCAGAACGCCGCTTTACTTATTCGACGAGACATCTAGTCAGTATATACTCTTTGCAGCCACTTCAAGCAACTCTCCTTTCTTACTTATAATTATAGTCATGAAAATGATCGCGTGGTCTTCGAGGCGTTCGAGACGTCGGCTAGTTCTGAGCAAGTCCTCACCGCAGACCATGTCTTGCAATGGGATTTCCCTGGACGTTCCGCACATATTCCCCTTGTCTCATTCGCCGATGAAGTCTTCCAAGAAAGCCTAGCATCTTTTCTTGAACAGGCCAACGTAGAATCACTACACTGTCTTCAAGCACGTGCCCAAAAGGCCAAAGTCTCTGTTACGGAGACTAGAGACACAACCAACCCAGCACTGATCACGCAGATGCTTATGCCGCTTCTGGAGGCCATGGGTGGCCATTTTCAAGCTCCTATACTACGAAAGCGGGTAAGGGATGACATCAACTTTGTGGGAGGTAAACTACCCTGGCGCCGGCTCCCATTCTGGCTGGTTTTGCGCGTTGCAGCTCAGCGGCAGCTTTGCCTGACGCTCGGCAACAAACGAGGCCGGATAGCTTACAAATTTCTCATGAGTATCCTCTTCACAAAGCTTCTAGAAGAATCCGCTGGAAAATTACACCCGGAACTGACTACGATGCTTCGGATGAAGCTATGCCGTCGTATGGCAAAGCTAGAACTGGATAGGAAGAATATTGAACAGGATATTTCAGACACATGCGGTTCTCTATTTACTCAAATCGGCCCCGTGGTCCGAGGGGTTATCGAAGAAGCCACAGCCCAAGTTGAAGCTGCATGGAAATCCTTCAGGCAGGGAACGACCCGAAACCTGCCGAGACTCGATCGGCGTGCCCCTGAGGACTCCCTTCAACTCTCACTACCTAATAGTGGTAATTATCTAGACCGCTTACTATCAGGTCAGCCACTTCGCCAGGCAACCTATCGATCGCTTGATCTTCCGCAGCCACTCGAAAAGACTATCGCACAATCCCAAGAGTTTACTGGTCGTGTATTCCGTCTTGCAGCTACAGAGTCGGGTGTGAGCTGTGATACGCAGCAGCCTAACTCAGTTGCAACGAGCGACTACGAAGCTCTATGTGTCAAGTATGCTCAGCGGATACATCAAGTTTTCGATGAAGTCGGGACAACGTATGATTCTGATCCAGAACTGATGAGCACTATGATCCTTACGCTCTTCACTCTTTGGGTTCATCTTGACGAGTATGCAGCCGCAGCTTGCCCTATCCTACGTGATTATCGACCCGTATTCGATCCCGAACTTCTCGACGTTCTTCAACTTCCTACTTTGACTGACATGCATCGCCTGCAGGAAGTCCAGCTCCATTTAGCTAAACGCCGATCTAACTGCGCGTATGGTACTATCTTTGAGAAGTTTGATGACAACTGCCTGGCTGTGCGCTACGTCTCCCAATCAGCCGAGATGGAAGTGTTAGGTCTACGTATCCAGAAAGCATCTGATCAAGCTCGTAATGCAAAAGAATTCGAATGGCAAAAGGCTTGTGAAGACTATGACGTACACACAGAAGGGTTCTTGAATGGCACATGCCGCTGCTCTTGGCGTAACGGCGTGCGTGACGTGCAAGGTTGCAGGAAGTGCTGGCACCGGCGAGTTCGAAATCGCATAAAGATTGAGATACACGAAGCGTATCTCCCAGACAAGGATCCCGACAGGTCTGCCTTGATATTCGAACTTGGTATCCCGCAATATCTATCTGCATATCGGAACGCTACGTGGCGTATTCTGTGTGCTCTGGCACACCCAGAACGACCTTCCAAGCCTACAAGTCCCGCTGTGGAACTAAGAGAATGTACGCCTCTTCGTCGGTACTTGACCGCTAAGACACAGGGAATTTCGGTTGCGTCAATGGTCAAATGCTTCGAACAGACACATTACAAGTTCAAGACTTGTAAAGTGCCGCTTTCGCAAGTGCTCTTACCTTTGGCAGCGAAATTTGAACTCTATGACAATGCTTCGGGACTCTGGATCGAAGATCTCCAGAAGCCCCTCACGTTTGAGCATTTATGTGGTATACACGTACCTCGTGGACTCAAGACCACCGTTCTTCCAGAAATACAACATCCTCCTCCTATTGCTGATGGGCCTTCATCGTATCAGGTCCTAGCCAACCAGGCCCACTGTCCCTCGTCCATGTCTACGCATGAATTCTCGACGTATCAGAAATTGCTCGGCGGCAAGGTGCGCCGCTGGCCTAACATGCTCGTCGAGATGGGTTCCTCGAATCTCAACTTCAATAATGAGGACACTTCTCGCTTATTTTGCCAGCTTGCTGTCCAGGTCGGCCCCTATTCCCCTGGAGAGACGCTAAGGGCTGTTCATGTCGTGTTTAAGGAGGAAGCGTTCCTAGAAAGGCTAATTGATATAATTGAGAAACGCCTATATGCTATTTCGGCTAATTGGCGCGAGTGCAATCACATGGAACTTCTCACAACGCTTACCCTACGGTTAATTCATCTATCTTCAGGGGCTTGGAGGGAAAAGGGAGAGACGTTGCTCAAGACAGCACGGGACGTTACCTTGGGCTGGACTGTTCGCCTTCGAGAGGAGACGCGCGCCGCGGTTGATGCAAATACGGTAGAGCGGCTTGCGATGTATGGCTTTTATGCCGCATTGCTATGTCGACGGACCTTTACCATTTACGTTGGAAACCAACAGCCTATCAGCTCTGAAGACCTTACCTCTTGGGTCCAAGCTTCTGTGGCACTACAGGACAATTTAGTTGATAATATCGCTAATCTGCCACAGAAATTAAAGAGTCTGCTGGTTCGTGACGCCAAAATGGCCTATTACCTCCAATTTCTCCTCGAGACTGCCGTAAAGTCCCACCCTAAGAGCGTCGGAGACGGTATAGCCAGAAGTGGCTTTGATTCCGTGGATGGTATCGCCACAGTCTTTTCTTCGTGGGGGTTTCTCGCGCCCCCAAATGGACGCTGGGTTACTTCTACGGCAACTGATACCCGGAGTCGATTCAGTTTTAGCCAAACTGTGCATTTTAACGTTGTTCAAGGCCATCTTCTAGTCAATGGTAGGTCGAGAGGAAAATTGCCACTCGAGATTCGCAGCGACCAGGCCGTCAAGGACATGTTCGGAAACCAGCACCTCTTAACATACCCTTCGTCCCTACCCGGCATGACACATAGACTAACAGTTTCTATGTACGGACAAGAGGTACATTTCGGCTTGCGCGATGGGAGGGTCATCATTCGGGCTCGAACGAGCCATGGTCTGCTTGAATTTGTACCCAGATCTAACTTTACCGGCCCAGACAATTTCGACCTGCCCGCGGAATTAGTAGATAACTGCGTACACTGGCTTAATCTAGACTCGAAGTGCTTGGAAGTTCGCCGGATGCCCAAAATCTGGCACAAACGAGATCGGGACTGGGAGATTAACGTCCCGTCACGCCGTGCTCATCGTGGTCAGAGTACCCTCGTCGATCCCCAGTCGAACATGTTTGTCCGGATCGCACAAATCCTTCAGCATTTTGAGCGACCAGAGAGGTTGACGATATTTCAGCCTCAAGGCTTTGCCGGTAGGCTCTCAGTCGAGCTACGGCACATGGAACTATCTTTCTTCGTGAACCATAGCGGCCTACTTGAATGTCGGCAGCTCAAGGCAGAGATTGACCCAAATCAGGATGTGGGAACGTGGTATGGTCTTAAAAGCAAGATTGTATTGAGACACGTCATTTCCCAAAAGCGAAGCATCATAATACCGCTTGGGAAAATGGAGGCCAGAAGGCATGGCATGCACGTTGAAGTATATACGACAGACGCTAATGAGTATGGCCGATACATGGTCGACGATATCTTACATCGGCTTTCCTGTCCTCCCGAGCCATTACTCTTGTACACAAAGGCTCTCTGTCATGCCTTGACATCGTTCTGCCTCCCTGATGTTTTAACAGGACGTACGGGCACAGAGGAGGCATTTCGCATTCTCCGCTCAGGAGCGGCTCAACCCTGGACTACACTTGGGACGGGGTCTTTAGATGCCCTTGCGAGACTAGGTGCACTGTCTCCGCAGCGAGAATATTATCCGCCTGAGATGAAGCGCCTCCAAAGAGTTAGATGGAATCGAAATCTAACTACAACCACCCAACATGACGGCTACGAGTCCTTGACTCAAGATATCGTGGGAAGATCTCGCCAACTCCACAGGTTTGATAGCTTCTCTACCGGGGACCCTAATGCTGCGGCGCTTGCTACGCTCCGTGGCCGTGGCTTGGTACAACGAAGACTCTATGAACGCCCAACCCTGGATACATGGACTCAAACGGTTCGAGACCCAAGTTACGTATCCCGCGATCGCACTACAAAACCCAAGGCAGCCCAAGTCTATGAGGTTATAAGTCTAATTACTAACAGACGCTGTTCGAAAATCCATATGGACATTAGATTGATACCCTTGTTCGAGTCCTGGCCGGTCATTGGTGGATTTCACGGGAACGATAGCTTATTGTCAAACTACAAGCCTCTTATCGATCAAATTGCTGATCCCATCAATGAGCAATGGGGAGATTTAGTCGATTTCTGTCGTCGTACACATGATCAAGCTCCTATACTGTTTCGTCTCGGGTTGTTGGCCTTTGGGCCTGACCCAAATATGGGCGCCATCCGTTTACTTGCCGCGTTCGCTTGTATGGATGAGCTGAAAGGCTTGGAGCCACCAATCCACGACAGCTTCATGAAATTCAAGTCGCGTGGGGTGCCATCTATCAGTACCTTGCAGCAGCTTATAGCTCAAGCTCGCCCTGCCTTTACCCATAGTGACCATTTCAGGGATCCCTCACGGGCACAGCCCGAAGAGCTCAAGCTTGCTCTTTATTTCCACTCGCAATGGCCAATTCCTGCTGAAAGATTGTCTATTAATAATCTAGACATAGGGGTTATTGATGCTTCCTCGGCCTTAGACGAGATCAAACCAGAGTGGGAGCGGAGGAGGTGGAACATGGAGCTAGAGAATTATATTCATCGAGTTCAAGCATTCTTAGACTCACACCACGGCCCGCGGAGTACCTTGGCCCTGCTCGAATGGAAGAATCAAGAACCAGCGTTTGTTGGCCAGAAGCACCAGCGGATTGTTCCCTCCATTGCCCAGGACTTGGTCACGAATGCTGGCCCTCGTCTAGGGGATCCACTTATAGGCACTCTTCGTAATGCCCAGGACTCAACTACATCCTCGAAGTATTGCAACAGCAGCCACCCAATCGACACCACAGAACTCGATGATATTTTAAACAAGTTTGCCAAGTCTCAAGACGAGTTGCGTAGACACTACGGTGCTAATCTTCTTCAGAGCTTGGCAGCCCTCAAGGAACGGGACTTGACAACGAAGTCAGATCCTACAATCCATGTGCCTACCCTCAAAGCCATCAACCAGGCCATAGAGAAGTCCCACTATATCGCGAACTCATATCTCAAACAGATCTCCACTGCTCTTTCTACCAACGACATGCAGTCTACATGGTTGGAACTCGGCGATCTTCGGCCCTGTAAGACCCCAACTGAAATACTGGAATTGCTTAGGTCAACGTCATCTTACAAATTTGGCGCTGGGATGAAGGAGGCACTAGTCCGGTACGGACTTGGCATCGCGAGCCTGCAGCGGCTAGAACGTATACGTGACGCATTGCTGCGGCAGGATAGTCGATCGCTAAATGAGGATATCTGCAATGAGGGACACAAGAATTGGTCCCCTTACCAGCTTCCAGACTGGCTCTTGTTGGAGGTAGAGAGCAATTTCCTTATCCGAGCTGAACAAGTAGACGTTGCGAGGGCCATCATTAAGCCATCTTCAGGGAATAATAGTGTGCTACAAATGAATATGGGGAAGGGTGAGTAACTGACTTCTAGCAATGATGATCCAGAAAAACTATCGTCACTCACAGTAGGGCGCATGATACTGATTTTTCTCTAGGTAAAACCTCCTGCATCGTGCCAATGGTGGTGACCTCCCTTGCAGATGGGGATAAGCTTCTGCGTCTCATTGTGCCTAAAGCATTAATCTCGCAGACAGCACAAATAATGCAATCTCGATTAGGAGGTCTCGTAGGCCGCGAAGTCCAACATGTCCCCTTCTCACGCAAGACCCCGACAACACCTGACATGTTGAAACTGTACGCCGCTATTCATCACGAAACTCGTGAAAATGGGGGCTTGATACTTACTAACCACGAGAATGTTCTATCGTATAAACTCGGTGGGTGGCAGCAACTTGCTGACGGTAAACTCGGGGCAGCGAAGACCATGATCGAATTCCAGGGCTGGCTTAATAGCCATTGTAGGGATATCTTGGACGAGTGCGACTTCACATTGTCAGTCAAAACACAGCTCAATTATCCAGGTGGCTCCGAGATGGCTGTTGATGGGCACCCATTTCGATGGCAAGTCGCTCAGGATTTACTTGCCTTAGCGGCCCGGTATGTTCCAGTATTAAAAGGAGAGTTCCCGAGGAGCATCGACGTGTTAACCAGACATGGATCGTATCCAATGGTCTACTTCTTGAAGAGCGACGTGGAAGATAGCCTTCAGAATCGCATACTTGACGACGTTTGTGCCGGACGGACTACGTTCCTTCGTCCTGCAGATGCAAACTTCCTAAAATACGAGACGACTATCCGAAAAGCTCTTACAGAGAAGAACCTTAACAAGTCCGTGCTTGCGCAGGCAGCTAGTGCGTTTATCGACCCACCAACAGCATCCAAGATACTCCTAGTTGTTCGAGGTCTTGTAATAAATAGGATATTACTACTTTGTCTCGGTAGACGCTGGAACGTGCAGTATGGTCTGCATCCAGGCCGAGACCCCATTGCGGTACCCTTCGAGGCGAAAGGTACACCATCGGAACAATCGGAATTCGGCCACCCAGATGTTGCGATCCTCTTTACTTGTCTATCGTTCTACTATGCTGGCCTAACATCCAAACAGTTCCGTCAAGGCCTACAGCACGTTCTTCAGTCAGACGATCCTGCTATGCAGTATGAGTTGTGGATTTCCGGCTGCCACAGTTTACCAGAGGCTTTGAGTCATTGGAACGCAATCAATATCGACGATGATGGTCAGATGGAAGAGATGTGGCAGCATTTGCGCCTCGACCGTGCAGTCATCAACCACTACATGAACCATTTCGTCTTTCCTACACACGCCAGACAATTTCATACTAAACTCCAAGCTTCCGCATGGGATATCCCGCTTCTTTGCGGGGAAAGGCCTGGGGCAAAGACAACAGGATTCAGCGGGACTAATGACAACCGCATTACGCTTCCCCTAACAGTCCAACAGGACGACCTCCCTAGCCTGCAGCAGACTAGTGCAGAGGTACTCTCATATCTGTTACAGCCGCGTAACCGCGGATACCAAGTGATTGCGGATGGTGCTGGTAGACGCTTGAGTGAGAAAGATTTCCTGTACAGATTAAAGGCCACAGGTATTCGCGTCCTTATCGATGCAGGAGCCTACATCCTTGAGATGGACAACCGGACTCTTGCCGATACATGGCTAACTGTCGATTACGAAGCCAAGGCCGCCGTCTACTTCAATAGCAATAATAGACCAATGGTGCACTATCGAGGCGGAGCGAAGAACGATCTCCCGCTCTTGGCGACTCCGTTCGCACACAACCTGAGCGAGTGTATTGTCTATCTTGACCAGGCACATACCCGGGGAGTTGATTTCAAACTTCCATCTGAGGCCCATGGCGCGGTAACGCTCGCACTGCAGCAGTCAAAAGACTTCACCATCCAAGGTTAGTATACACCCCCCTTCTTTCTTGTCCCACCCAAGGCATATCTTGCTATTAGGGTTGCCCTTAGGGAATAACTGCAGTTCTAACCTGGTACCCGTATAGCGGCAATGCGCCTCCGCCAGCTCCGCACCACTCAGCGAATTACCTTTTTCGCACCCCCTGAGGTCGATCAAAGCATCAGGGACTTTTGTCTCCTCCACGCCAACGAGAAACCAGAGTCAACGCACGTCATAACTTGGCTCCTTGAGCAAACATGCCGTGGCATCGAGGACCTACGGAGCTTGTACGTCGCTCAGGGAATCGATTTCTGTCGTCGCACAGACGCCGCATTCCGTTATCCGGATTTCGTCGCAGACGCCACGCATCGTAGAGAGCTACTTGATATATTACGACAACCCGAGCGCCAAACATTGGAGCAGCTATACGGAGGTGATTTAACTGATGCGCCAACGAGCCCCTCAGAAACTATGTATACGTCTCAACTCCAGGCATTCCTAAATCAACTTCTCCGGTCTCGTGATAATACCAATATCGCCCAAAACGGTGCTTTCGAGGAAGTAGAACAGGAACGTGAAGTCCAGGTTCAAGTTGAGCAAGTTCATCAATTACAGAGGCCACCGCGATACGATGCCCTACCATTTCCAGGCCTCCATCCAGCTATTCTAAGCTTTGCTCGTAGCGGAACACTAAATACTTCGCCACCCGGCCGAGGTAGACCTGCTTTCGAACACGCCTTTACCTATGTGGCGAGGTCAAGAATTGGGCAACAATATGGTGTGCATAGGACAGGTTCGAGACTGTTCGTATCAATGGAATTCGGTAAAACAGTTATCATACCCGAAAAGGATGAGGTAGCCGATGATTTCTTGGTGAGTTCGTGATCGACACAATAGCGATGGATATATGTGAACGATAACTGACAACCCACCACAGCGTCCCGTGGAATGGATCCTCTGGAGCCGCTCAACTGAGACCGCACTTGTCATCATTCCCGAAGAAGCCGAGCTGCTTATTCCTACTCTGCGTCTTGCGGGTGATAAATCCGTAGTCCACCTACTAACCTATGCGGCGCCCATTACAAAAGCCATGGTCTCATTCAATCAGTTCCAATATTACAGTCTACCTCGAATTCCACTAGACTATAACTTCCCCAGCTGGTTCCGAATTGAATTAGGCATATTGGCTGGGCGGCTCTATGCCGACTCAGACGAAAACGGCGCGCTAGATCGATATTTCCGGTCAACATTTGGTGTAGCAGATAATCTCACAAAAAATGATTCAGGATTGAAGCTGATGAATGGACTTGGGATTTTGCGGTTCGCAGATGATCCAGCTGCCTTTCTTCTAGATTGGCTTTCTCTTTGTCGTAAGATGCAGAACGTCTTACACACTCCTATGGGGAATTTATGTACGGGTCGAACACAGGAAGCAGATCGCCCATTGAATGGAAATGAGTAACAGTGCAATTGTACGAGCGAAAATCGCACGTTATCAATCCCGTCTCTCATGTTCCTAGTGCGTCATCTATACGTAGGCGATCCTGAAAATCGGCTTCATGCACATTTGATCTCCCAGTGCCTACTATGTATGTACCTTAGGTAGCTAGGTAGCTTAGCTAGATACCTTTATTCATTTTTTTTATAAAAATTGAACATGAAAACTAGTTACAACCTACTATCTGCAGGTGGATACGCCATGTGAATTTACTGAACTTTTAGCAGAATTTGCATTATACAAATTTCAATCGGCGGAATCCTAAAGGGAAAATCTCATATAACTATATGACGAAGCGATATTTTCTAGGGTCTAACTCCGAAAGGCTGCGGAGAAGACGATTGTTATCAAAAGATTTCATAGATCGATAGATGTCATCGTCAAGATTCGGCTGCTGACAAGACTAAGACATTAAAGTAGTCTGTTGGATAGGTTAGGTACCTACCTAGGTAGTCAGTTTGTTGGCTGCCGGGACTCGCAATCACTCTTTCAAGGTGTTAAAGTATAGACACGCGTATATAGCGAATTTTGTGTGAAAGCAAGTAGTATACTACAATATTTCTCTAGAGCCGAGAGGTGTGTCGTACATCATTATGTAGGGGGGAGATTTTCACCCGTGATGGAGATGCTCGAAATATCATATGTTCCAGTTAGCTGGGACGAAGCCCTCTTGCTCTGCAATAAGCTGGTCCCATTGTACCCATGGATCCATGTCGAAAGACGTGAGATTGGAGAAATCATAAGATTCAAACGATTCCAAACTTGTCAGATTCTCTTCGTATCTCTGAGACTGAGATTTATTGTAGCCGAACGAGCTCCGAGTAGTAGGTCGAAACCCTGGCGCTGCTTCTTTGGCCGTGGACGTTGACTCCGCTATTGGTTTTTGACAGCGACTGATCGCGGTGATATATTCGGGCGTCGATGGCTCTGGCAGCCCTGCAGCCTTCGAGGCTTCCATATAAACCTCCCAAACATCCAGGGTCCACTTGCCCAGTGCCCTGTACACAGGTCCGGTAGAGTCTTCGAACATCTGAGGGCAGTTTGAAAATACGTCACCAATTAGCTTCCATGTCTTGTCGACTTCGGGCCCTATTTTACGATGTCGAGCTTCAATGAGCACGTGCAGCATCGTATTCCAGAGATAGCTCGTGCCGAGCTGCCAGAGATACTTATCCAGGCCGTGGGAACCCGCCCTCACCAAGGATACATATTCTAATAGCTTGGTGGCGTTTGAAAACACTATGTCGCGCTCGCTCTGGGGAACTTTAGCCGACCTGCTCGCGTATTGTCGTGGACTTCGAGCTAGAATCCTCATCTTACATATGGACGATCTGATTGAGAAGGATAAAAACGTATGGAACGAGTTCGACGGGTCGCAATATCGTAGATATTTCCTTTCCCAATGGCTCTCAATCTGGCTTATGATGCTTTCCTTTTTGGCCACTGTGATATCCGGGCTGTATAGTACTTCCCAACATACATCCCCGGGACACTTCCCCGTCGTAAATTTGAGCAAAGTATCCATAATTCCGCATCTCATCAGGCAAAGTGCAATCGACGTGATTCCCTCGCGTTCTTCAGGCGGTTCTACCATTTCCGGATAAAGGTCCTCGTCGTTGACATTAAGTGGTTTTTTAGTATCTGTGAAGGAGAGGTCTAGCGAGGGTTTTGCGCCTAATACGTCGGCAGCCCGGAAGTCTACGTGAACCAAATGCCACCATAAGCGGCGCCTCATTTCACTCTCAAAGACAGAGAGCCCTAAGTATTCCCCATCCCGATGAAGTCCCATTTTGCGTGCGAGTCGTATAGAAACCCCTGACATGACGAATAGAGCATCGCATCGGTAACTGTTTTTTATACACATCTTTTTGGTCAGTTCGGTGGGCGAGTGGAGGTCTCGATGATTGCAGCCTACCAGGAACATCGCGTACGCTCGAAGAGTCATTATACTAGAGGTTGACAGAAAACCTGCGTTCATCAAAGCTTGACGCGCTGCAAGCCTATAACGGGAATACATCACCGATTTTTGTAACCCAAATAGATTTCGGCATTCGTCATCCGTCAAAGAGTTGATCGCCGCAAGGTAGAAAGCAAATACTTCTGCCTCTAAGCTTTTGGACATCTCTTGAGGATGTCGCAGTCCATCCATTAACGCGGCCCAGAAAGTAGGAAGATGCAGAATTTTCATCATGGGATCAACTCTATCAGCATATATTTCCTTCAACTTTGGCAATATCTGGGATGAAGGGTGAAGGCCTGCGAGATTCTCTGGCTTGTCGCCAGGTTCGGGTTCAAAGAACATCTCGCTTTCCTGAACGTTCATTGGCTGATCAACGGCGTCCACCTCCGGATGTTGAGGCTAGATGATGAACGGTAAGATAAGAGCCTTTCTATGAGTAATATGGAGGGAAAGAAAGCACTTACTTCATCTCCTAAATTGGACCAGAGCGCACTAAGAAATCTGAGAAGCTGTTACCCACGAATAAAACCATTGACAAACATACCTCTCAAAATATCTCGACGTTCCCTCTTTAGTAATGAGCTTTGGCTTGGCCTCTTCAAGTCCGAAGAGGCCAACCCGGCTTTCGCTTCGAGGCTCGGCTTCTTCCATTACAACGTCAGGTTGGGAGACCGTTTCCGACTCTGAGTCATCGAAATCATCTGGCTCAACGATTGCGCCATATGACTTCAAAAGCTCCTCGTATCGTTTCAGTCTAGCATGAAGGCCTTCTTTGCGAGGTTTTGTTCTTTTTCGCTTGCCGCGCACGGGAGGAATAAAACTACATTCTTTCTCGGCCTTGATGCAATTGGAACAGGGGTTACACCGATCGCATTTCACTTTCCGCTGACGGCATATTAAACAAGAGTAGCTTTTGAAGTGGCCGTCTTGTCTAGACGGGTTCGCAACAGGAGACTGATGCATAATTGGACTTTTTTATTTTCTTGATCAATTACAGGTCATAGGTAAGCCGAGTCGAAAATGAGATGGAAAGATAGTGTAGAATGTGGATCGACCCTTTCGGTCTTCTCGGTGTTCGGAAGCCAAAACTTGACTTTTGAGCCCCGCGAAGCGAATCGGTTCCCTGATGTCGGTGTCCAACACGTTCTGCGAAACAAGATGCGAAAGCTCAAGCAGCAATTCCACATCCTATAAATTCACGTTAAGGAACCCAAAGGATGGTTGCACTACCTTCTCTCTTAATCATATTATACACACTTAAATTCCTTCCAAGATAACCATGCCTCGAACTTCATCTGATGGCGACGATAAGCCCCCTGGGGGCATTGACCGGCCGAGCCCTAAGCCAGACGTTAGCGAATATCCTGACAACCAGAAGAGGATCTTGATTATGATTGCAATTTATATGGCTTCTTTCTTGGTGAACCTGGTACGGTAGATCTTTTTGGGGAAGAAGACCTTTTAGACTCAGGGTTTAATCGCTAATTACGGCTTAAATTATAGGATCAAAACATTATATCGACAGCTATTCCACGTATAACTGACCAGTTCCATTCACTGGATGATGTAGGCTGGTACGGGACGGCATATTTGCTCAGTATGACTGCTTTCCAATTGGTACTAGGCCGCGTCTTGAAGTTTTATCCTGTCAAACCTCTATTCCTCGGTAGTTGTGTCCTTTTCGAAGTCGGGTCGGTCATCTGCGGCGCGGCTCCTAATTCAAGAGCCTTTATTGTCGGTCGTGCTATCGCAGGTTTGGGATCCTCTGGAATGTTTTCGGGGATGATGGTCATCATGTTCCACGTCGTTCCACTCCGGCAACGGCCGATCTATCAGGGGATCTTCGGGGCCGTCTTCGCCATTGGCTCTGTTGTCGGCCCTCTAATCGGAGGTAGCTTTACCGACAGGGTCACCTGGAGGTGGTGCTTCTACATCAACCTCCCCATAGGCGCAGCGTCAATCCTCGTCACCGCGTTGATCTTGCATTTGCCTAACCAGAAGCTTGACGCACCAGCAAAAGGCTGGGTTGCAAAACTGAAGCAGCTCGACCCTATCGGAAACCTTCTGTTCTTCCCAGGTATTATCTGCCTAGTTCTTGCACTTCAATGGGGAGGAACAGAGTATTCTTGGGATAACGCTCGCATCATCGTCCTCCTTGTACTTTGCGGTATCCTCTGTCTTGCCTTCGTAGGCATACAGATTTTCAAAAAGGAAGATGCAACTGTTCCACCCCGTATCGTGAAGCAGCGCAGCATCGCGGCCTCACTCTGGTTCGGATTCTTCCACGGTGCCGGCATGATGATCTTGGTGTACTATCTTCCAATATGGTTCCAGGCCGTGAAGGGCGTCACTGCCATCGAATCCGGAATCATGCTGCTTCCTGTCATCCTCTCAACTGTAGTCGGCTCCTTATCCTCAGGCGTGATCATATCTAAGATCGGCTACTACACCCCGTTTTTCTTTCTCAGCTCAATCCTCATGCCAATCGGAGCAGGCCTTCTGACAACATTTACTCCATCCACTGGTCCTGCCAAGTGGATTGGCTACCAAGTTATCTTTGGGCTTGGTCTGGGGTCTGGTGCGCAGCAACCGTTGAACGTCGCTCAGACCGTGTTAGAGAGGCCAGATATCGCCACTGGATCTTCACTCATCTTGTTCACACGCTTTATCGGCTCAGCCATATTTCTGCCTGTCGCACAAAACCTATTTCTCAACAGTCTTGTATCGCGACTCACGAACCTTCCCGGCATCAGTCCCAGTGCTGTCACGGGTAGTGGTGCTACTGAGTTGAGGCAGTTAGCTTCGGGAGATGATTTGACGACGCTCATTTCCGACTATAATGCTGCCGTTATCAATGTATTTTACATGATGATAGCGACCAGCGCTGTCACTGTGCTTGGGAGCATCTTTGTGGAATGGCGCAGCTTGAAAGCCCGCGCTAAAGAACAAGCCGGAAAATCTGCAGTACTCAAAGAGGCCCCTAAGACGGAGGACTCTGTATAACAATCTGCCCACTTGTGGGTTTGGAATTTGGTCCAAATCGAGGAAGGGGAGTTGAATTAAAGATATAGAAAGGAGCATAGAGCCGCCGGGGAAAACCTTAGAGACGCAGAAACTCGGACGATGATGTTTGATGGAAAAACCATCCGACACGTACCTTAGGTCCTCTTGGCAAGTTGCTACATATACATACATGTACATAACAACTCCCCTCAATAAGCATTGAATTTGTACCACATATAGTAGATACATACATATATACTTATAAAAGACAATAGTGTGTATTCGACTCATCTACTCCTTCACTTATCTCGAACATCGAACATATTACTACTTGGCTGGAAGCTTAAGGATTTGATGTTCTACATGTAGGATGTACATACATCCGTGAGTGTATGTACGGTACGCCTAAGGTACGCTACGCTAAGGCGGGGGCACAAGGATGCCAGCTATCACTGGGACCCGCGCTAACATCCATAGGTCGGGCAAGGGAAGCCCTTGCCTAGCTCTCCAAGCTGCAGTAGATTAGTGGGGACCGATACTCTGGAGTTGCTTTCGTGTTAACTTGGAACTTTTTAACATTCGGAAAGCTTCAACTCGAGTTGCTAATCCCCAATTGACTTCCATCCATGATTAAGCCGCCCTCTCCTACATCCTTATAAAGATGCGCCAATCTCAGGCCTTGGTGCTTCTGGGCATCGTAGTCCGAAATGGGATTGTGACGGCAGACTCTCTGCCTCGTGGCGTTGGTCCTGAATGTTGGTTTCCCTTCTGTCTTTCTCTATTGTGATCAACCCCTCGCTCATAGATAACAAGATGGCCTCTTCTACACTACAACGTCCCCTTGACCTATAACTCAATTCTGTTAGAGTCATGGCTACTGGTACTAACCAATTGACTTGGTGTAGTTGTCAAATTCTACGACATCAAAGACACATTCACCTGCATAGGTCATCCTTCCATAACTATCCCTTCCTCCCGAGTGAACGACAATTCGTGTGATTGTCCTGACGGTACCGACGAGCCTGGAACCGCTGCCTGTGCCCTCTTAGACCACCTCTCCCCCGAGCAGCCTCTGCCGGGTTCTCTATCTGGCACTACGAATACTACAAATGCCCTCCCTGGCTTTTGGTGTGCCAACGAGGGGCACATTGGCGCCTACGTCCCTTTTATGTATGTTAATGACGGCGTTTGCGACTACGACCTATGCTGCGACGGCAGCGAGGAATATGGAAACGTAGGCGGGATCAGGTGTGAGAACAAGTGTGCAGAAATCGGGAAGGAGTGGAGGCGGGTCGAAAAAGAACGAAAGGACAACCTCGAGCGAGCAAACAAGCGTCGCAGAACCATGGTGAAGGAATCTAAGGAGTTCCGCCGCCGAGTCGAGGCCAAAATTACCAGCCTCACCGAAGAGATCAAAGAGCTTGAGGTCAAGCGGGATGAACTAAAAGCTAAGCTCGACGAGGTCGAGCGCCAAGAACGATTCAAAGTCGTCAAGAATGAAGGTCCCGGCAAACTTGGTGTGCTCGCTGGGCTTGCCAAGACGAGAGTCAATGAACTGCGAGATACCCTGAGCAAAGTCATGGGCGAGCGGAATCAGCTTATGGCCAAGGTCCAGGAGCTAGAAGGCATTCTAACGGAGTTCAAGGAAGAATACAATCCTAACTTTAATGATGAAGGCGTAAAGAAGGCCGTTAGAGCCTGGGAGGATTATGCAGCCAAGAAGGCCGGGGAAGTCCAGGAACAACTCAGCGAAATTGATGTACAAGAGGTCATGAAGGAGGATAGTGAGGAGTCCGGCATCAACTGGAAGGAATTCGAAGAAGATGAGATCACTGATACTGATATTTGTACGTTTTCAGAGACGCGGATTGTTACGACGCACACGGACTAACTCGGTGCAGTGTACAGTTTCGAGGCTTATCTTCCTGGTCCACTCCGCGAGTTCCTTCATTCCAAGATTAATCTCCTCCGAATTTGGCTGATCGAGAACGGCATCTTGGCTGACGCTGGTTCCGAAAAGAGCGAGTCGCGGCTTGTCAAGGCTGCGCGGGAAGCCCATGATTCGGTAGCCAATGAGGTGAATTCGAAAAGACGGACGCTGGAGGAACAACAGCGTGACCTGGAAAAGGATTACGGAAAGGACGACATCTTCCGATATCTCAAGGGCAAATGTATCACCACGGAGGCCGGTGAGTATGAGTACGAGCTTTGCTGGTTGGACAAGACGAGCCAGAAGAGCAAGAAGGGTGGAGGCAAGACCAACATGGGTAACTTTGATCGCTTCGACTTTGACGAAGCCGACGAAGAAGAGCGTCATGACGGAAAGGGGCTCGGGCGGGGGAAGCGCGTAGTGCTGAGGTATGAAAACGGCCAGGGCTGCTGGAATGGCCCGAACAGAAAAACAGACGTCTGGCTCGCATGTGCTGAGAAGGAGGAGCTATGGCGAGTAAGTGAACTGGAGAAGTGCGTCTACAAGATGGAGGTGGGCACACCCGCTGTCTGTGAGGAAGTTGTCGAACCCGGGCATGTCAAGGATGAGCTGTGATTATGTAGGGAAGGAATTAGATGGAGTAGATACAAATCTAGAATATATTTATCTACTAGACACATTGCCGCGTGATGCCATTCTTCATCCCGTCCAACTTTGAACCGTCTCTAAAAAGGGGTACAGTTCACGTAGGTTATGTGTCAGCAAGACCTGGAGCTTATGATACCGTCCATTGCGCAATGAAGGACAGATATAATCCGTTATCTATCTAATCATCTAACAGGCTCGCTTCTCTTGAGTCCATCCATCATCTTTCTCCGTTTTGTCCTCTCTTCCTGCTCCGCTAGCACTTTGGCCGTGAGAGATGCAGTCATGGGGTTATTTATCCTGCTTGATATGCCATTTTTATTCTCCCTGCTCTTGTCCGCCTTGCTACCATCTTTCTCTCTATGAAGCTCGTCACTGCTACCAGTCTCCTTGGGTTCTTCAGCCTTACGTTTCTTCTTATTGGCACCCTTGTCCTTCTTCAAGCTATGTGTTAGGCCAAGTGCCTTGAGGTTGTCGACTCTCTTGCTCAACTTGTCCATCTCTACCTCGTCAGTTGACAGTATGGGTATTACGTCCCGTTCCTCGAAGGGCGCGCTACATTCAGGACACTGTTTTTCGGCGTCGGAGATCTCCCTCATGGCTACCTCGGCAAATACATGGCCGCATGGTACCACATACACGCTTTTAGTTGCTGCACCTAACTCCTTCATACTGACGGGGCAGGCTGCAAACTCACGGCCCGTCTCATCCTTCCTTGTAGTGACCTTTAGCTTCACGACATCCTTGAGGCTTTTTATCCCCGTGCGCGCAAACTCGGCCTCTTGTGTTTCTGGTATGGGGGTCTCGGAAGAGGAGGGCATTAGGCATTGAAGAACGGATTCGTAATTATAGAGCCGTCCTCGATAATCTGAAACTGTATTGGAGAGATCGAGCGGCGCGTCAGACAGCGGGCATGTCGTCCAAGCGTGGGTTAATGATTCTAGAGCCGTTGCTTTCAATTCGGAAGCCGTAGGGGCCCGGGCCGCTTCTCGTACAAGTTCACGCCGTTTGGGAATGGAACCACCATCATTTCCCATGGTGATGCGATTGCTGGCTGGGATCTGCAAGGTCGAGGTGGAATTGATTAAATCAAGCAAAAGCTATACCTATGTATTACGATATATACTTGGATAAGTGGAATCGGGCGGGGTCGGGTATTGGTATTGAGGTCGAAACGGCGGTTAATGACTTGAGTGGCAGAGTTGTTGTTAAAAGTTATAAATGCGACAAGAAGATGTATGTAGGTATTCAAACGAGCGGTGGCGGCGGCGCTCAACCGGGCCTGGAGGAAGATAACTGGATACCACACATGGTTTTAGCGCTATCCATATCGATAACGATAGATAAAGCTTTCAAGTTGCATCGACTTTGACACCGTGCATTATATCTGCACGACAGACTAAGCACACTGTAAAATCCAGGCGGGTTGGTGCAATAGTTAAACCTTGGTAGCCCAAACAATTGGACCCCAATTTTGATCTAACACAGTATGCAGCAGCTCAAACCAGCTGACCGTCGCGGCGAACTCGTGGTTGTTTAATTCACCATCACTACCACCCATCACACTTTACTTATCAAGCGAAATAAAAGTAAGGCGTGTAATACTCTGACAGTGTCCATTACCGCCTCTAATAGCCCTCTATAACAAAACATCTCCCCGCTCTCTACTTTCTTTCCTCTTCTTCTGCTTTTGAATCGTGTCTTCATCGGCATCTAGTCGGTTCGCGCGATCGAATGTCGCAGGATTGTCGTCAACTCCATCTACCCTTGATGACCTTAATGAATCTGTTTCCAGTTGGCTCCTGAAGCTGTCCTCGACGCGGCTGAAGGGTACCAAAGCCGACATCCCTCTGGTTGTCGTCCGCCATGGCGCAACAACAGCAAGTGGCCCTCGAGGCTCTTGACGCCATCACAAGAGATCTCAAAGCGAGGTGCGACGGGTCCTCTAGCTACGTCTAGCCCCCAACTAACTAATCCAACTTGAATAGGGTCCCAGATGAAGTGCGCCGGGAAGCAGCTAAACGACTTCTGACCCTCGTCAATGTTTGTCACAGAGGTGCGTAAAAGATAACCCATCTATCTATATTCGTGGATTATATCACGCAGTGCTGTTCGCCCTACTATCTCTAGACATCTAGCTAACAATACTTTCTCTACAGACTTGCAACCTGAACAATTCCAGGTGTTTTATAATTCCGTTAACAACAAGATAACCACCTTGATGCTCCACGGCAACGACTCTGCCGAACGACTGGGTGGCGTTTTCGCCATTGAGGAACTGGCCGACTTTGACGGTGTCGATGTGACTGCCAAATATACGCGATTCACAGCGCATCTTAAGAGCATTCTACGGGGAAAGGATATTGTACCTATGCAGGCTGCTGCCGTGGCTCTTGGCAAGCTGTGTAAACCTGGCGGATCGCTGATATCCGAACTAGTCGAATCTGAGGTCAAGACCGCTCTTGAGTGGCTTCAATCAGACAGGGTGGAAGAAAAGCGATACAGTGCCGTCCTAGTCCTTCGCGAACTGGCCAAGAACGCGCCCACTTTGATGTACGCTTACGTCGGTCTCATCTTCGACCTCATATGGGTCGGTCTTCGCGACCAGCGCCAACTCATCCGCGTCACATCTGCTGAGACCATCAGCGCCTGCTTCAATATCATTCAGCAGCGAGACCAGGAAATGAAGCAGGCGTGGATGACCAAGATGTACAACGAAGCAATTGCCGGTCTCAAGATGAACACCGTAGAGTACATTCATGCCTCATTATTGGTGCTCAAGGAACTTCTCGCACAGGGTGGCATGTACATGCAGGAACACTACCAGGAGACATGTGAGATAGTCCTACGTCATAAGGACCATCGAGATGTGACGATTCGCAAGACGGTAGTCCTGCTGATCCCTGTTCTGGCGGATTACTCTCCAGCCGACTTTGGACATGCTTACCTTCACAAGTTTATGGGATATCTGTCCAGCATGCTCAAGAAAGACAAGGAGCGAAATGATGCTTTCTACGCAATCGGAGAAATCGCCAACGCGGTCAAGAGCGCCATTTCGCCATACCTCGATAACGTTCTCGTTCACGTCCGGGAAGGTCTCAGCGTTCAGTCTCGAAGGCGCAGCTCTGTAGACCCGGTGTTTGACTGTCTTAGCAAACTTGCTGCTGCTGTCGGCCAGACACTCAGCAAATACATGGAGGCTCTCCTAGATCCCATCTTTGCATGTGAACTCACTGAGAAACTCACTCAAGCCTTGGTGGACATGGCCTTCTACATACCACCGGTGAAGGCTACTATCCAGGAGAGACTCCTTGACATGCTGAGCAAAGTCTTATGTGGGGAGCCATTTAAACCCCTCGGGGCTCCCACACCGAATACCCTGTCAGCAGTCCCTATCATACCAAAAGATGCCAAGGATCCACAGGCCTACGAGCACCGGAAGGCTGAGGTGAAGCTTGCCTTGAACACGTTGGGCAGCTTCGACTTTTCAGGTAAGGACCTAATCCGCCGTCAACCTTGGAATCCTCAGCTATTGCTTCAATATCGAATTTTCCCGTAGTTTCCCCATGCTCCTTCTCCCTTCCCTAAGTAGCAATACACAAATCGAATGCTAACGCTAGATGAAGGTTACATTCTGAACGAGTTTGTTCGCGACGTTGCCATCAAATATGTCGAAGATGACGACCCTGAGGTCCGTTCAGCCGCGGCTCTCACGTGTTGCCAACTCTACGTACGAGATCCGATTGTGAACCAAACGAGTTACCACGCGTTGCAAGTAGTCGGCGATGTCATTGAGAAATTATTAACCGTAGGCGTATCTGATCCGCAACCGAATATACGAAAGACGGTTCTAGCAGCCCTTGACGAGCGGTTCGACCCCCACCTCGCAAAGGCAGAGAACATTCGGACACTTTTCTTCGCACTTAATGACGAGGTCTTTGAAAACAGGGAAGTTGCCATTTCAGTCATAGGACGCTTAGCGAAACACAACCCTGCCTATGTGATACCCTCGCTCCGGAAAACATTGATACAGATGCTCACTGAGCTTGAATTCTCGGATGCCCCCCGCAACAAGGAGGAGAGCGCAAAGCTTCTCAGCCACTTAGTGCACAACGCCCAGGGGCTGATCAAGCCATACGTGGAGCCTATGATTTCGGTGCTTCTCCCGAAGGCTGACGACGCTAATCACGCCGTTGCAGCCACCATTCTCAAGGCAATTGGAGAACTTGCAACAGTCGGAGGCGAAGATATGCTTCCTTACAAAGATAAGCTTATGCCGATTATCATCAAGGCCTTGAAAGATCACTCCTCCAACTCCAAACGCGAGGCCGCTTTGCAGACTCTGGGCCAGCTTGCCAGTAACTCCGGCTACGTTATTGATCCTTACCTCGAATATCCAGAACTTCTCGATCTCCTTCAGCATATCATTCGTGCCGAACCCCAGCGCGGACCTCTACGGCAGGAGACAATAAAATTGATGGGAATTTTGGGCGCATTAGATCCCTACAGACATCAGGTACAGACTCCCCAAGAAGACCACAACTGGCGGCGTGTCCACGGGTTTAAGAAACTCGCGGGTGAGAATGGAAGTCCACTCAAGTCAGATGAAGTGTCTGATGCCGAACCAAATGATAAGAAGACTAAGAATACCCCCACGAGCCCTATTAAGAGGCCCAACAAACCCCCAAAGAAGCCCCGACTGCATGAACAGATAACTAACAAGAGTGACGCACAGCAAGTCGAAGAGCGCGCGCCTGACGCCAAACGGCGCGTTGAGACCAATCGAATGACCGACATATCACTCATGATGACAGGTCTCACACCCTCCAATAAGGAATATTACCCTACTGTCGTGATCAATGCTCTCTTGAACATTCTAAAGGATAGTTCTCTTGCCTCGCATCACGCCGCTGTGATCGAGGCTATCATGAACATATTCCGCACGTTAGGGCTAGAATGCGTCTCTTTCCTGGACCGCATCATCCCAGCGTTCTTGGAAGTGATCAGGGACTGTCCCCCAAGCCGCCTAGAGTCGTATTTTAACCAGTTAGCCACGCTGGTCAGTATAGTACGACAGCATATTAGGAACTATTTGCCCCAAATTATCGAGACACTTCACAATTACTGGGATATGTCGCCATCTCTCCAGGCTACAATCTTGTCGTTGGTCGAAGCCATTTCAAGATCGTTGGAAGGGGAGTTCAAGATATACCTGGCTGGTTTGCTGCCTGCGATGCTTGGTATCTTGGAGAAGGATGCGACTACTAAACGGATCCCTTCCGAAAAGGTTCTGCACGCTTTTCTAGTCTTCGGCTCCAGTAGCGAGGAATATATGCATCTTATCATCCCGGTGGTGGTACGGACATTCGAGAAGCAGGGCCAGCCGACATTCCTAAGAAAGTCAGCTATTGAGACCGTTGGCAAGATCTCCCGCCAAGTTAACCTCAATGATTACGCTGCAAAAATCATCCACCCACTAACTAGAATCCTTGCTAGCGGGGAGTCATCATTACGCGTAGCAGCGCTGGATACTCTATGCGCCCTGATTCAACAGCTCGGCAGAGATTATTTACATTTCATGGGCACTGTTACAAAGGTTCTACAAGCTAACCAGATTCAACACCAAAATTACGAGCTTCTGGTTAGCAAGCTGCAAAAGGGGGAAGCCCTACCACAAGACCTAAGCTCGGAGACGCGATTCATTGATCAACTAGATGAACCATCTTTTGCCGATCTTGGCAACAAAAAGCTCGAAATGAATGCCATACACTTGAAGGCTGCCTGGGATACCAAAGGAAAATCTACCAAGGAGGACTGGCAGGAGTGGCTCCGACGGTTTAGTACCACACTCTTGACCGAGTCGCCTAACCACGCCCTACGCGCCTGTGCTATATTAGCTAGTGTGCATTTGCCACTTGCCCGAGAGTTATTTAACTCCGCCTTTGTTTCATGTTGGAGCGAGCTGTACGAACAGTTCCAGGACGAGCTCATCCAGAACATTGAAAACGCCATACGGTCCGAAAACGTGCCACCTGACTTGCTCGGACTCTTGCTCAACCTAGCCGAATTCATGGAGCACGATGACAAGGCTTTACCTATTGATATTAGAGTACTCGGTAGAGAGGCCGCCCGTTGTCACGCGTACGCAAAAGCCCTACATTACAAAGAATTGGAATTCCTACAGGACCAGAGTGGACCGGCCGTCGAGGCCTTGATTGTCATAAACAACCAGCTCCAGCAATACGATGCCGCGATTGGTATCCTCCGCAAGGCACAGCTCTATAAAGATGGTATCCAGCTTAGGGAGACGTGGTTCGAGAAGCTGGAGCGATGGGAAGAAGCCCTACAGTTCTACAACAAGAGGGAGGCCGAGATGCCCCAAGACCAAGCAGTTCCACTCGATATCGTGATGGGCAAGATGAGATGTTTGCATGCTCTCGGCGAGTGGGATGCTCTGGCTAGCTTAACAAGCAATACATGGGCTAATTCAGCACCGGAGATACAGCGACGCATTGCACCTCTCGCGACTGCAGCCGCGTGGGGCCTGGGCAAATGGGATTCGATGGACAACTACCTCCAATCTATGAAACGAAATTCTCCGGACCGTTCGTTCTTCGGCGCGATACTAGCTCTTCATCGCAATCAATTTAAGGAAGCCGCCAATTGTATCCAGCAGACGCGAGAAGGCCTTGATACAGAGCTGAGCGCTCTCGTCAGCGAGTCCTACAATCGTGCATATCAGGTTATCGTCCGGGTGCAGATGCTTGCAGAACTCGAAGAGATTATTGTCTATAAGCAAGCCGGAGATAAAAAGCAGGCCACGATGCGTCGCACATGGGAGAGCCGTCTGAAAGGATGCCAAAGGAATGTTGAAGTCTGGCAGCGTATGCTTAGACTCCGCGGCTTGGTTATTAACCCGTCCGAGAACATGCATATGTGGATCAAATTCGCAAACCTGTGTCGAAAATCGGGAAGGATGGGTTTGGCTGAGAAGTCCCTCAAACAACTCATCGGCACTGACCAACCTCTCGAAACCATAATACCATACTGGACCCAGAATAGTCAGCCTCAGCAGGGCACGGCGGCGCGGATACCCGTTCAGGTAGTCTACGCGGTTTTGAAGTTCCAGTGGGAGTATGGCCAGCAGGCAAAGCTACGCCAAACTGGGCATCCTGAAAAAACGCTATTCTGTCTCCGCAAGTTTACCGCTGACTCTGCTCATACTCTCGAGTTGGCTAGGGCCTCGATCCAGGCTGGATCCAATGGAGTAGACCCGATGGGCGACTATGGCTTTCATAATGGAATAGACCAGGGGATCCCCAGTTCAAGAACCCAAAAGTTCATCCAAGACCAGACTGTGCTTCTTGCAAAATGCTTTCTCAAACAAGGGGAATGGCAGGTAGCTTTGAACAAGCACGATTGGCAACACCATAACGTCCAGGAGATTTTGACATCCTACTCAAAAGCCACCCAATATAACCCGAAATGGTACAAAGCGTGGCACGCGTGGGCATTGGCCAACTTCGAAATCGTCCAAGCCCTCACACCCGCAGCCGATAGGAATACCCCGAGACCGGATCCATCCATTATTATCAATCATGTGGTCCCAGCCGTCCAGGGTTTCTTCAAGTCCATCGCATTATCATCTGGAAGCTCTCTTCAAGATACATTACGCCTCCTGACTCTCTGGTTTGCCCACGGTGGTAGTGGGGAAGTTAATGCTGCGGTCACTCAAGGCTTCGGTACTGTTAGTGTAGATACATGGCTAGAGGTGATACCTCAGCTTATTGCACGTATCAATCAACCCAACATGAGGGTGCGGCAATCTATACACAACCTACTCGCGGATGTTGGGCGCAATCATCCTCAAGCCTTAGTTTACCCTCTCACCGTAGCGATGAAGTCGGCTCAAAGTTCCAGGAGATCGAAGTCAGCTGCATTGATTATGGACAGCATGCGCGCACATAGTGCCAAGCTTGTCGAGCAAGCCGACACTGTGAGCCACGAGCTCATTCGGGTCGCAGTATTATGGCACGAGCTTTGGCACGAGGGACTCGAGGAAGCCTCTCGATTATACTTCGGTGATCATAATATCGAAGGTATGTTTGCAACTCTAGGACCATTACATGAACTACTCGAGCGAGGCCCGGAGACGTTACGAGAGATCAGCTTCGCACAGACCTTCGGTCGGGATCTCACAGAAGCTCGGGAGTGGTGCCGCCAATATGAAACCAGTCACGATGTCAACGATCTCAACCAAGCATGGGACCTGTACTACCAGGTATTCCGCCGAATAGGAAGACAATTACCACAGATGTCGTCGCTAGAGCTTGCATACTGCTCTCCTAAGCTGTTAGCCGCCAAGAACCTCGATCTAGCCGTGCCCGGAACATACCGGAGCGGTGCTCCTATCGTTCGCATCCTCTCGTTTGATTCGACCTTCAGCGTAATCAACTCCAAGCAGCGACCCAGAAAGTTAAACATGAACGGAAGTGATGGGAACCCCTATGCCTTCCTATTGAAGGGTCATGAGGATATTCGGCAGGATGAACGCGTCATGCAATTGTTTGGCCTATGCAATACGCTCCTTGCTAACGACTCGGAGTGTTACAAACGACATCTCGGTATTCAGCGTTACCCGGCGATACCTCTCAGTCAGAATTCAGGCCTTCTCGGCTGGGTGCCGAATAGCGACACCCTACATGTGTTGATCCGCGAGTATCGTGAGAGTCGCAAAATCCTCCTTAATATAGAGCATCGCATCATGTTACAGATGGCACCGGACTACGACAATCTAACGCTTATGCAGAAGGTCGAAGTTTTCGGTTATGCATTGGACAACACTACCGGTCAGGACTTATACCGCGTCTTGTGGCTGAAGAGCAAGAGCTCCGAGGCTTGGCTAGAAAGACGTACAAATTATACGCGCAGCCTAGGTGTCATGAGTATGGTTGGCTATATCCTCGGTCTGGGCGACAGACATCCTAGTAACTTGATGCTCGACCGAATTACCGGAAAGATAATCCATATCGACTTTGGTGACTGTTTCGAAGTTGCCATGAAGCGAGACAAATATCCTGAGAGGGTTCCTTTCCGTCTCACTAGAATGCTTACGTACGCCATGGAAGTCAGCAACATCGAGGGTAGCTTCCGAATCACCTGTGAACACGTAATGCGTGTACTCCGTGATAATAAAGAAAGCGTGATGGCAGTCCTGGAAGCTGTAAGTGACTATTCATAATAGCCTCAGAGTGTAGTTCGATGCTAACGAATCATGGCGCAATAGTTCATCCACGACCCCTTGCTTACCTGGCGACTTACCAATGCCGCGTCTCCTGTTGGTCCCAATTTCCGCTCCGAGCGAGAAACAGCTCTTGGTGCTGGAGCACAACGAGCCCGCAGACCAAGCATTTTAGATGCAGAGCATCCACCCTCCGAGTTTCTTGCTGCGCAGCAAGCTGCTGGAGCTGCCGATTCAACGCATCCCGGCGGCCCTCCTGGTTCTCGAGCTAGGGCACGCACAAACTCAAGTCTCGTCAATGGGGCTGGCCAGATACTGGACGGGGAGATGGCGGAGATACAAAACGCGCGAGCCGTAGAGGTTCTAGACCGCGTGAACCAGAAATTAACGGGCCGCGATTTCAAGCCCACGGATGAGTTGGACGTCGTGACGCAGGTCAATAAGCTAATCATGGAGGCGACGAAGCTGGAAAACTTATGCCAACATTATATCGGTTGGTGCTCATTCTGGTGAAAATACCGAGTTGATGCGCGCCGATTACGGTCACAAAAGATTACACAACGATGTATATGAAGGAGTTCAGGTAAGAAAGGACCAAGGAGTTCATACGGGGCATGATACTTAAGGGTAGGATAAGGAGGCAAAGCGCCGTCATACGTATCTTACGGATTCGATTCAGATCTGCAAGCACATCGAGATAGGGCGGGTCACATGTTACGGTATACTACATCTGCGCTAAACTTGGCAGTCGTCAACACGCTAGGACGAATAGGACTCGTATGCGATTTCAATGGACTAACCCTTAGCTTAATAAGTTCCATTTGGGCGTCATTGAACTTATAGAATAGCAAGGATATTAATGGCTAATCGGTCTGTTAAGAGGACTGCCTTTTAATGGATTGCCCGTGAATTAAACTACCTGTTACTTACCCAGTTGGTCATTATATGTACAAAATACCTAGGGGCGCTTTGGCTAGTTGTATTATTACGATAAAACGAATAGGTTTATTAAATAGCCTTTCATTAAAATAAAAATACTTAATTACTTAAAAATATTATTAATGCTTTTAATTATTTGCTTATATTTTCGCTTTTTTTTATATATTAATAAATATTATAATAATAAGTTATATATTTTAAAAATAATTATATAATTAAAATAATTTTTATATTAAAAATTATTTTTAAATATATTATATATAATTAATTAATAAATATAAATTTAAAAAATATATAAAATTAATTTATAAAATAAAATAATATAATAAAATTTTAATAAATTAAAAAAAATTAATTATTTAATTAATTAATTTAATAATTATATATATATTTTTTACGTATTATTAAATTATTAATTTAAGTTTTATTTTTTATAACTTTTAAACTTTTTAAAATTTTACTTTATTTATTTTAAATTTTAATTAATTAAAAATAATTAACGTTTTTTATTTTTAAAATTATTATAAAAAAAACAATGGTTAAAATAATACTTATCGTTAATATAAAATTAATTATTTCTAACTTTAAAACCATTTCTAAAATACGTACCTTACCGCTACGGTACTTATAAAGTGTTTTTTTTTCCAGCCCAAAATCAACCATAATCACATTATAAGGTTGTTACCTTACAATGCCCATACGAGATCAGCCTCTTAATTGACAAACACCTTCATAACCACCACCATAGCTGTCGCCTATCATACAGAGAGTAACTCGGAATGTACATCCATGCAATTGTCAGCCACAGTTTTAGTCGGGGAAGTTGACATCTACGAAAACAGAAGTGGAAAATAACCAATCATGACAAAGCTATGAAAGGGATGCACGCATAGAATTCCCTTCACGGAGCAGCAAGACAATTAGTACAGCAAGGTCCCTCAGCCTATGCTGAGATCATATTGCTCACAGCAACAATACCTGGATCTTAAGATCTGGAAACACTACCTATGCACCGCGCCGATTCATCCCAGGCACTCACCGGTCCGATGTTAACTTGTGAGATACCGAGTGCGGGGCTGTATTGAGGTATACAAAAAAAGATGGATAAGCTGAAGGGGAGAGTATTTAGCATGGAAGGGTTACATTCTGAGTGAAATATTACTGGGAAATGTTGAGCTCCAAGGCGGAAAGTATAGGTGACGAGCAGGACGGATCTACCTACATACGTATTACTGTTCGTTGTGATATAATATTAATGGTATTAAGTACGGTTCGCTGCGACGTCTTGTTGTCCTGATATTTACCTCTGTATACAAATGATAGCTAGCTATAGGCAGGATCAGAAATAATGTCTAGGAAATATTATGTTTTATCACACATGCTATGCTTAGGTGTGTAACTTTGAAAGTGTGGTGATATACGTCGATTATAGATTTGTTATATTAAGTGGCGAGGCATTTGATTAAGATGAAGAGCGAGCCGGATGTGTGTATTACGTTCCCGAGTTTATTGGAATTTGCTTGTTAGTAATATTTCCCGGTTAGTCGGGGTTCAATGGCTGGCTCGGTTACACTGCGTTCTGCGTGTGCTGGCGAAAGGACTTGATTTTGGAAACATATCAGCAGTGCGCGGAAAAGCCTGCATGCTTCCATCTAGGTCGTAGTCATCCCCACCCATGTGTCGTCAAATCTAATGAACGATGTGGTTGGAAGTTTAAGACTTGCATCAAGCACTTGAAATGCTCAGACGGAGACTAGGGCACCACTTTCGAAGCCAAGATGTGGTTGGTAGATACTATCGACCAAAAAAAAAAAAGATCGTAAGCATAAAAGGAGGGGAATTTAATAAAAATGCCGATGTGCATAAAATAGTGCCAGTTAGGAATCTAAAATCTGACATTTAATAATAATGAGAAGGACCAAGCGAAATCATGTTGGTCAATTAGAATGTTGGCAATGGCCGTATGGTCTAACTTTAGAGCCGTGGGAATTTCTCTCTTTTTTCTGTTACTATAAGGTTTTGTTATGGTCAGGGGTTGAATAATATGTGGTTGAATAATATTTAGTATTATTCAACAAGTCCCTCACAAGAACTGGTTGAAAATGTCCGCCACCTATCAACTCATCCTGGAAACCTTAAGAAACAGTCGAATAGTTATCATGTACTTTAATGCGATCGATACGGCAAATCTATCTAGACACTGGAGACACTGGAGTGCTTTCAAATATAATGTGTCAGGTCCTGCGTCCTAGCTTCTTCTACGGTAGGGCGTATGCGACTGAAGAGCTGATAGATCATGCTTAAATGAGCTGTACTAAAGTCTGACTCGCCTAGCCACGATGTTTTAAAAGGCTGCTGTATTTGAAAGATGACACCGCAGTCTTGGAGCTTCACTATACCCCCCGAGAACCAGAATGAATTCACATTAGGTAGGTAATAGATTCTTGAGGCTGTCTATGAGCTTCCCATCGCTTTGTCAGGGAGTGCTAAGAGAATCGTCAGCTCCTAGACAACGTTAGGTAAGTCTATTATCGAATGGACGTTTACTATTCACTCCTGCGTATTGCCTTTCTCATAGATTTGGCTGAGTCGGAACGGTTTTGGTGACTGCGTTCTCGTCGATCACCGGCTACATGGGTTGTAATATTCATATGTTAACTCTGGAAATGCTAGGAGAGAATTAAACAGCACTGGTCGGATAATTATGACGAATATGTATCGTGGAGAATAGAAAAGAAAATGACACTTGAAAAGCCGACGAACCATAAAGTTTTTGTCTAAAAGGAAGGGTATGCACACGTTGGAATATTGAGATATTATACCGTAATAGAAACATTTTATTAGAAGTTGGGATGACTGACAAGAGGGCGACGACGCTAGTCCAAATTGAGATATCAGTATAACGAGCTGGGTTTCGTGTTAGCATGTGGGCTTCGGGGGAGCCCGGAAATTATGTACATATGTACTCACAGCATAAGGAGCTGACAGGGGCTTGTACGGTAGTGGTAAATAACCTGGGCTATTAATTACATGTACGCCGGGGCTGATATCGAAAAAAAAAAACGGCGGGGGAAGAAAAGTTTCAAAAAAAACGATACAGACACTGACAAGAGTCCTATTTTCATTAGATACCATTTAATATCCCGCTCTTTTGACTCTTTTGACTCTTTTCCACTCTTTCCACTCGCTCGTTTTATATTATATGGAAAGTGCTATTAATTAATACCTTGCTTAAAGTACTAGGAAGGTGTAAACAACCTTACACGCTTCCAGTCGCTCAGTGGATCTTCCAGACGTTTATTTTTGAGGGGGCTTGCCATCTGTTGGATTGCTGCAGTTGCCTTCTATACATGTAGTATTTACAGGTATCCATCCATACCTCTTGCCTGGGCTACATGTAACTCAAACCATAGGTACGTAACAACTTCCTGGCGCTTACCTACCTACCTATGAGCAGCAACATATACCCGCTTTCTTCCACAAACGGTACTGAGCTCACATCGAATAGAGCATGAACTTCAATCTTGGAAGCTCAAGAGGTAAGGAGCAATTACCTAACTTCCAGTATTCCACTGTTTACACGTATATACGCGCGGGTAGGTACTGTCCAAATCTGCGTAGAGGTACCTACCTACATGTACCTACATATGTAAGTACCCTATTTCAAAAACACACACACACACACACACACACACACACACACACACACACACACACCTCTTCAATCCTCCTTTCCACCCACATGTAGACATCCACTTCTTCCATACATGTATTCCACTTACATTACAATACAAACTTGACTCGACCGTTACGCACATTGATGTATGTACTTCACAACTAATATCCTACCTCTTTTAAAGACGGGCTTCTAGATTGCAGCTTACACCAACCAAGCAGGACAGCTTCGTTCCTACTTGGATTCCTCGAATCCCAGATTTTACATTCTTGTTGTCGTTTCGGCACAATCTACCTTGCAGTCATCGTATTCGCGCCTACACACACATATCTCTTATTCCCTCTAGGAAAGTCCTGATCTCGATTCTCATGTCCTAGACACAAACAGCAAACACTTCTTATACCCACTTCTTTTGGCAAGTATCAGCCTTCTGTTCTTCTCAACACATACCATCACCTACCTACCCTGCAAAGCCAAATTCTTAGAAGCGTCTCTCCCTCTGACTTGCCCAGTGATCGTCGGCGGACGCGTCTATTACATTCGCTCTCGACCTCACCGGCATTTCCTACACGCTAATCTATCTCACTGGCTGGCGTTCGTCATCAAATTTCTTGTACCACGCCGACTGACTGACATAGATTCAGGAACGCATCTCCCTAAACATTACGAATTGAAGAATAACTCGATCTTCCATTCGGGTTGTGTTCTTCATATATGCCCCGCGTTCTCGTCTCATTCGGTTCGCCTCGCGGTGGAAGATTGCATGAATGGTACCATTCTAGACATGATGGATCCTTCTACCGGTCTTAGCTTTCATGAGGCCTGGAGCAAAAAGAAGGATATCATAGTAGCAAAGCATAAGTCGGATCTAGCTCTTCAAGAAGACTTACTCGAAAAGGAAGAGCAAGAGCTTCGCTTAACCAATGAGTGTAATCTTCAGAAGTTGAAGGCTACCCTGCCTTCGGCGTTATACAGGGATCTTATCTTACCTATGGCTGAAAAAAGTCTCAAGCATGATCTGCAAGAGCTTGATGCAAGTCACCGAAAACGTCTGGGGTTTATTGAGAAGTCTCATTTGGATGAACTTGCCCGTCACGGACTTGACCATCACGGCTCGCATATGGAAGAGCTTGCCCGCCAGGAGAAGCTGAAGGCCAGTACGCCAGTGAATGAGCGACCCGCCGCGATGGACGGTATTCTGTCAGGCCTACCTGAAGCAGCCGATGCCGAAGGCAGCGAGATTTCGCAGTCTCAAGAGGTAAGTCTTGGACCCGATCGCCCCGAGGAAGATGATCGACCGATGTCATGGAATCCCCCGGCGTCCCCGAATCCAGGCGAGACACCCGAGTTATGCAAACCCTTGACCTGTACCATCCAGCCCGAAATTATCTGTGGGGAGCGACATCTGATCATGCGCGTTCAGTCTAAAAAAAGGAAGACATCCGTGTCTAAAGAGATCCCCCCTAAGCGATTGCGCCTTAATACCGCTGTCAACTCCCTTCGAACTCCTGCTCCGACTCCTTCAAACGAGTCCGCTCATCCTCCAGAGCGTACAATCACGTTTGACGAGGTTTATCAAGGTGGCAAAGCGAAGCACAAGGATACAATCGTGGAGTGGCCAGTCGGCAGCAAGAAATGGTACATTCTGAAGTGCGAGAAGCATGGCCTCCGTTTTACAAGGAATGCCATTCAGGGTGCCGCCAAGCATCTCAGTGGTCTAAACCATGGATTTCCAGACAGAAATCGTGAAGTAGCCCTGCGGACCCTCGGCTACTTGGTGGTGGATTGCAACGAAAGTTTGGCCAAGTTGAACAACAGCGTGGCAGACAAGGCTTACGCGAATGGCTACAAGCCACCCAGTTCCAAATCCAAAAACCGACCTAATAAAGGCCGTGAAACGCAAGAGAAGGAAAGACGAGAACTACTTAAACCTTCATGGTCTGACACGGTCAATTCGGTTCGTGCTTCGTCTCAAGGGCTGGATTTAACTCTGAAGACGTCCGAGATCGAAGAGGTGCTCGAATCAGGCACGCCCTCAAGTCACCAGAAGCCGGCTAACTCATGGAACGGGATCACACATCCGAAAACTTTCCATATCTATTACGGTCATTGGAAAGTTAGCCTTCATCGGAAAGACGACCGTATCTACCCGGTCATGATTCTCGGATGGGATAATCAGAATGGAAGTGGTCTTAAGGATACCGACCTTAACGCCACTGGCCTACTCAAGAAGAATTCCCAACCGCCGAATTGTTATATTTACGATTCAAACAGAATAATTGATTGGGCGCCGGGATTTGAGGATGGCGGCCCTAAAGTGAGGTCGAGGAAGTTCCCGGTCATGTTCTTCGATGAGTCGCAGACCGTAGCATGGATTCCAGCGCGGGACTTGATGGAATTTCCTCTCTATAAGCGTAAGGCACCGGATCAGTCTGATCATCCTTTCAACGCGGCGCGTCGATGGATCGCCGAGCGAGAAGGCTTCAAGACGTGGGAGGACCGGGAAAAGGCACGGATTGCTAGTAAGTGATTTAGCTACGTCTTCAACCAGTCCTGCATTCATTCCAATGTTTCGCTCACATTCTACTAATCGAACAGGTCTCACAGCGCTTCCTCCGTCTCCTTCCCCACTTACGCCTGTTGAAGAATCTTCTATTATAGCCTCCCGCATCGGAGAACGCGGTCGGCGTTCAGTCACTCCCCGACCTCATTTCTCAGCCGATAGTGACGACTCGGAGAGCTCGGGTTCAGAAGCGGAGGCAACGTCGATAGGCACGGCAGATACGGAGAAGATGATGGAAGATTGGCGCGAGAAGGGAGGAGAAATAACCGGTGATGATGACTATTCGCTTTCCGGCTCTGATATTGATGAGACCCTAGATTGTGAGATAGATGATTGGAATCGGTCGTCTATGTCTACCATGGGAATCAACAACAACACCGCGAATCGTCCTTGGGCATTTTACGACCTAAGGAACACCGAAAACACCAAAGAATTGAGGCTGCCAAATACTCCGACATATGAGAGGCAGGGGAGTCGTTTAATGACTGGAGGTATGGGCTCAGCACGTAGGCTTGCGATGCAGGCATGTCATTTATCAGGCGCCTACTCATACATCACAGACTCTCGAGGATCCCTTAGAACCCCCACCGAGGCAAAGGAAGACGTTCCTAGCTCAGTGCAAGGCCCTGTCCAGTCGAATAGGCCATTCTCAGCCAACGAAGCGTTCTCAACGGAAGCACGTATTGATGACGATGGATTGGCAGAAACAATTAGACGGGCTCTCGGTTTCACCAATCAAAACCAAGCCACTAGTAGGCTAGCAGAGTCCCCAAGGCCTACCAGCCAACATTCCGAGTCTGGACTTCGGCATAACGCCCCTATACAATTCGCTTCTGGAGATAGACGTGCTAGTGTCCCGCAGGTCAGAGCAATCGGATTTACGCCGCCGACTCCTACAATAGCGATTGGAAACCCCGACAGATTATTAGCCTCTGAAATAAAACGAGGTAAGGCGGTACGAGATAGTTTTCGGGCTAGACTCGAAGTTGAGGCTGTGTCGTCTCCTAGCTGCGCAACTTCCAACGAAGCAAAAACGGCTGCACTTGAAGAGAGCCCGGAGGGTTATGCTGAAGGTCAAGCCACAGAAGACAGTCATCTTCCTGTCCATAATAGACAGGTAGCCGCCCAGAAGGAGAATGGGTTGGCTCAACGCAAGGGGGGATATATGGACGAGGCAACGGTGCACAAGGAGAGTACCTTGCCCGAAGTTAGGATGGTTTCCCCATCTATCGATTCACCAAGAGACATTAATGTTCCTATGCCTATTATCAGTCCTGTCGGTGGCAATGCGAACGCTGAATTTCCTCGAACTAAGCCGGACTTCGAGTTATCCCTTTATAGCAAAGGGGAGGTATCGTGGGAGAGATCGGACGAACAAGAAGATTGCATCCAACTCTTCCACGGCGCAGACAGAAAGGTAACAGCCAGCTGGCGGGGCCCAGTCGATGTGATGATCCAGCCGATGGAAATATTCGGGTTCTCTCGAGAGCTTCTTGAGGATTCAAATGGGAATAACGTTTTCGTTTTGAGAAACAAGGACGGCTCGTCATCGCGGCTTATATTTGGTCGAAGCAAGGGAAGCCAGCTGGAGAATGGTAAGGTGCAGGCTCGTGGGTTCATTAAGTGGCTTCGTCATGTGAATCCTACGGTCAAATGCCTGGAACCGTAAAATCCCGGAGCGTACGAACGGAGAAGCTCTAGTTCCTAGTTATGGACAGGGAGGGCTTTTAGGTGGATAGCAGGTTCAGGGGTTTCCGGACGGAATGGTAACTGAGCTACTGGCATAGGCGCGCACCACTAGGATGACGGATTTCTATCTCGTTCTACTTTGCGATGGTTTCATGATACATTCTAAAAACTATATTCATCTGAAGTAGAAGCGGTAATTTACTAGCTAGGCTGAATTGCTTGGTTTGTAAGGACAATGGTGAGGACAAGGATAAGGAAATGGACAAGGCATGCGTTGAGCAAAGATACCAAACAAAAAATGTAATTAAAAAAATGCGATTGATTTTTTTTTTTTTTCATCTAGAGAACCACCTGAGATCACCTACATAGGTACCTACGTGTAGTATACCTGCCTAAAGCACCCTAATCGTCTAACTTAACATCCAAGCCCATAAGGTTCCAAGTTGCATGTGAAAATACCGAGGGGACGAATCTGCGAATATAGTAGTGGGCTCCCCCCGCATTGAGATCCGTAGATAGGCAGATAGGCTAGTAAGGCTAGTCTGTATTAGGTAATTCACCCATACTGATGAAATGTCCACTGGAAGTACTGTAGAAGGGCAAAAGACTTTGCACATGTCAGCCAGTCTTTAAAATGCGAAATGATTCCAAGACATCCGAAATCAATATGTTTTTTTTTCCCTCGATTTTCCTTCAACTTACTTATATACCATGCATACGTCGTTACCTACATACGATAATAGCGTATCAGGCAGCTGTCAAGTATAAATAACTAGGTACATATAGGTGGACTGCCCCTACATTATGTACATGTACATGTATGGATGAGGTATGTATGTATGTACGCACATTTTAGATACATAGATGTGAGGTACCTACGGAGTTACATCATCGCCAAATGACGTCGTGCTTAAAACGAGGAATGAGCTCTGACTTTCGGCCTTTCGCTTTAACCAAGCCAGCTCGGGTTATTCAATAAAAAATCCAATAACCAAGTCGAATCCACCGAAAAGCAGAGGCCGCATCGCGTCGTGCGCAGCTACAGCTTTTCTCAACTAACGGCCCTTGATGGCTGCTCTGGTGAGTTTCCAAGTTGCTACTATTATATTTGCTTAATGATAATTTTCGTTGCGCACTACGCTTCTCACTCCATCATCCATCCCCCCCTCTCAAGTTTCTGTGTTTTTTTGAAGGCGTCATTAGGCCGATTGATGAACAAAGTGCATAAGCCTCGGCATTTCCCTCCGAATCTCCCATCTAGCATTATACTAGCAACCTAGGCAACAATCTGAATGTTTCTATATTTCATTGCTGAGGATGATTGCGCGTCAACGCTAACATTATCCTCTTTCTCACTTCCGCTCTTCAGGATACGCCTTGGCTGACACACATGTCGACCCCGAAATCTACTTCCCGCGGCGACCTCGACGGCTCTGCTACCCCATCCGACTTGCCCCCTACCTACGCCCCTCCGACATACGCCTCCTTTTCTCCCGCTAACCTTTCGAGTGCTGCTTCGGCTGCTAAGCGGAGATCAACTATCCTCGTACACCAGAAGTCGCCTTTATTACTCGCTACTCCACCTCAGATCACTCGCGCCCTTGCTTATAGTCACCCGTTCCTCCTACCTCTGAACAAGTTAGTTGGCCTGTTGACTTGGACTACCGGTGACCCATGGGAGAGCTTCCTACTACTTGTATTTTTCTGGGCAGCGGTGCAGTATGGCGACGTCGTTCTGCGATTTGCCGGCCCCATTGTGGTGGTTATGGGCATCATAGGCGGCATGTACGGACGACGGTATAGTCCACTATCTAGTAGTGGCTGGGCCGAACATCCGAGTATGGCCAGCAACAAGGATAAGAAGACGTCGGGTGCATCTACGGGGAGCGGCACAAATGGTCAACACCAGCGCAATGCGAGCGAGCATACCAGTACGAGGCATCAGAAGACGCTAGATGAAATTGTAGATACTGTCAAGGTCTTCACAACCAGGTGCAATATCCTCCTCGAGCCTCTACTCGAGATGACCGATTTCCTCTCTACCCAGCGGACAGCGACTAGTGCGACCACGCGACCAGCGCTTACTACTCTGTTTGTTCGAATACTAGCTATCACCCCGACCTGGATCGCCTTGACACTTCCTCCGCTAAGAATCATAACAACGAAGAGAGTCGTCTTGGTTTTTGGAACCCTTATACTTACGTGGCACTCGAGAGTCTGCCGCGTATCCAGAACACTGCTATGGCGAAGCGCTACCATAAGGAGGCTAGCAAGATTAGTGACGGGATTGCAGTTTGAAGAACCGGCCAAGTCAAAGCCCAATGGCGCAAACGGAAATCAGACCAACACCACCATAGCTTCTAAAGCAAAGCAACGGAGCGAGGCTGCGAAGATATCACCCTCCGCTCTGACAGAGGCTCTTAAACGTAGTAACCGGTCCGGGGCCAAAGACTCAGGCGTACGCTTCACCTTTATCCTATACGAGAACCAGAGACGTTGGCTAGGGTTAGGGTGGACAAATAGCCTATTCGCCTATGAACGCGCAGCTTGGACAGACGAGCACAACAACCCAGTGCCTCCAAAAGACGAGTTCGAACTGCCGGAGGTGGAGGATGGGCATGCGAAGTGGAGATGGGTCGAGGGGAGCAAATGGCGAGTCGACGGTGCGCCTGATCTTGATGAGGCCGACTACGACACAGACGCGGGCAAGAATGGATGGATTTATTATGACAACAAGGTGCGTTTTATAATATGGCTAACTTAATAGAATAATTTTACTTACAGCAAAATAGTGGCAGAACGGCCGTCGAGGTAGTGATGGGTGGGGACGTTGGACGCGACGACGCAAATGGTATCGTGATGCTGAACTTGTCGAGATTTCAGATACAGACGAGACGGCTTCTCCCCCGCCGCCGGAGTTGCCTACTCGCCCGCGTCCTGTTCTAACGCCTAGCTCCGAGAAGATAGATACGTCCGCCCTCTCAACCTCCAATCCAGAAACGTCGACGAATGGCGAACCTGACAAGAATGGCACCAAGGAGGAAGATGATGCGGTCTCCGTCCTCAGCACGTCGTCTAAGTCGGCTAGGCTTAGGTTATCTGGCCCTTCGTTACGTCGACGGACCACCGGCGGCACGCACCGGTCTAGGAGGACAAGTGAGGCAGCTAGCTTACGTTCGAATGACGATGAAGGTAGCTTGACACCAGCACTGGAGTTAGAAATCCAAGGACACCAGAAGGAGCAGGGCCAATGGGGTATTGGAGATGAAGCTCAGATGGGCCTTGAATGAAACATTTTCAAGATTTTCAAGTCCATCACTCGATCATGACTACTATGATGGGATATCAGTAAATAGCATTGGGTAGGCGTTTTGGTAAGATACCAATTAAATCCGAGGTTTTGTTTCTGCTTCGTCTGTCAGAACGGATTTGGAACTGAGAAGTGACAATTCGACAATAATTATGAGTGGGATTTGCTGCAAATGAAAATTCGAAATCACTGGTAAGTCAAATCGCGCTAGGTTCATCTACAACGACGTCTCTAATATTCGAATGCGACTCCAGCTTTATCCTAGAGTCTTCTCAAGAGGTTCAAAGGCAGACGATATGATCTTCCGCGATCTTTCATAATAATAGCTATAATCACTTGACTGATACCCCCCTGGTTCTCTGGAGTCTCAGCTCTGTGATTGACGACTAACATTTTTGGGTAGCACAGGCTCGCAATGTTCATCGATATCTTCGCCGACTCTCCCTATATTTTTGTTAAACAGTGAGTCCATATCTTCCAGTGGCCGGCCTTTTGTCTCGGGATAGAAGAAAACGATGATCTAATTCAGAAAGTTAGAAAATACCAATTGGTGAAGTATTAAGCTATGAAAGTAGCAGCTTACGGGAATGCAGACAAAATTTACAGCCATGAAGAAGAAATAGATCTTAGAGCCAATCGTGTCTATGCCAACCGGCCAGACCTGAGCCACGACGATAGAACCAATGGCGCCGCCCGATGCAGAGAAGTTGAGGCCCCGAGCGCGGACTGAAGTTGGGAAAATCTAGACTTGACGTCAATATTTCTCCAAAGACGACCGGGATTAGAGCAGAATTTTACCTCGGAGCCGTACACCCAGGCTGCCGGTCCAAACCCCATACTATAGCCAAGAGCGTAGATGAAGATAAACACAATGCAGACCACGTCAGCGGCCCTGTTCGTGTTGTCGGGATAGACCTGGCCCAGCACCCCATTGATCTTGGTTTGACAAATATAAGTTTATGATCTACGACAAAGGGTGCAAATCTAAGTTATTGACTTACCAACATGGCGAACCCCATAGCGGCGCAACCCGCAGTCAATGTCACCCTCCTGCCAAGGCGATCGATGAGGAGCATCTCAATGACGGTCATGCCGATCTTTAATGTCGACTCGATGCCTCCCGCCATCAGGGTGACGCGAGTTGGCAGACCGAGCTTCGCGAAGAGTGTCGGTAAATAATACTTCATAGCAGTGGCGCCGCACATCTGCGCCATGAATTGGAGTAAGGATGCGCGCCACAGCCGCTCGAATAAGTTTCGATCACGGAACAGAGACAGCCAGCTCGCTTCCCCAGAGGCCCCGTGCGCCTCGACATTTCCCCGGATGTGCGTGAGCTCAGCATCCACCTCCGTGTCCGTGAAGCTGCCCTCGCGCAGCCAATATAGCGACTTATGCGCCGCGTCGTAGTGCCCGTGCTCAATGAGCCAACGTGGACTTTAACCTTGGTCTTAGCATAGATCTGGGACTCCAGAAGGGCTGGAGGACTGTTAACTTGGAAGAGAGCGACTTACGTCTCAGGGAGGAACGGGAGACCGACTCCAAAGACGAAGCATGGGATTAATATAACGGCAAGCGAGACCCTCCATGAGATATATACGTCATGATCCGTGGCATCCCAGAAGGTGACGGCATATCCGACCCTTTTGTGGACTGTTAGTTGGATGATCACTCCAACATGATTCCGAGGAGTTCCCAGGTACTGCTTACCAGAAGCCGGCAGCCAGGCCGGCAACAAATCCGACGTGGTTTAAAACAACATATTTCCCACGCTTGCCGGCTGGGGCAACCTCACTAGAATCGAAAACGTAAACATAGGCTCGCCTAAAAGTATACACAGGGTAAAACAACCTTTGATATAGGGGTACCGAAGTTGACAGCATCCCTACTCCTATACCTGATATAATGCGACCGATGATCATCATAGCATACGCACCGGAGCCCGTTGCGCCGCACTCAAAAGCGCTGCCGACGGCAACAGTGAAGATGCCGATTAGTGCCGCATATCGTCGGCCGAAAAGGTCGCTAGCAGGGTGAGAGATGAAGATATAGCTTAGCCCTACCATGTATCAGTCGTCAAGAATGGTAAAAATACTGTTCATTAGAGCTATATAAGTCTTTGAGGGTACTGTCGTAACTCTACAGCGACAAGGGGGTTGAGGGTGACGGGATCAAGCTAGGTAAGATGAGATTAGCTCAGCAAGAAGTACTCACTAATGTAGGTCTTGGTTAGTTATGAACAAATTCGGGAGTAACTAGATATATAATGTCAACATACCAGGTTCCTAGGTAATAGATAGCAGTAATTACTCCCTTTCGTGAAGGCGTAAGATGACCCATCGCCTTGACGAAACCAGGATGAACTAAGACGGATGAGAGGATACCAACATTATACCTATACCAAATAGAAATTGATCAGCATCGGCTCTGAGTCCCTACGCGAACATCTCTACAGCTATTTTTAAAGCGTCCAAAATAGAACTTTCGAAAGTCTTTAATATCTTGAGGATACCGCGCGGATTGACTTTGGACACAGGGGATAGGCATCTTACCCCCAAACGAATGAGCCAACTGCAAAAAAGATGCACAGTAAGTGAAGTCGGATATCAGCCTTGGTTACTAATGCCATAGCAGAGGAGAGTGCAGGGACGCAACGAGTAAAACCAAGAGCAAACTTGCAATGATATGTGCCCGCGAAGGTTAAATCAAAGAAGAGAGAGAGAAAAAGTCTATGTATCTAGCTGTCGATTCGACAGAGCTGAAAGTCTACGACTTGTTCATCCCATCGCAAAACAGCGCAAAATAAGACGCCTCACACCAGTTCAAATGCGACCTATTGTCCGATGTTGCACCCTGTGCCGTAACATTCGTGTAGAGCTGGCAAGTTTGGTCTCGTCCAGCTTCCTATTCTATGACTATTATGGTTGGGAACATCCATACCTACACATCCATACCTACATATACATGGATAGCTTACCCATCCTCTTGGGAGTATGTCCCGCGTTGAAGAAGCGCCCGTGTGCCACCCCCGCATTAGCCTGCCATCCAGGGTGGAAGCATCTCGTTTGGTGCTTTAATGGCATGACATGGATACGCGGGGGAAGATGCGCTCCTCGTGCTATCCCCGACTTTACTGGAGGTTCAGGCTGCAAGCCAAGATGTGTATGTGGTAAGACGACTGCAAGCATGTAGGGAGCTACTACGTGTATCGGAAATGATAAAAATCGGCAGCTATATTGGAGGCGCAAGAAACATCGAGTCAAAGTGTCATTGGATACGGTTAAATTGTCTTTGGTGCTACCTTACACACCACATGAATTGCCGTTACGAGACACCTTAATCCGGGACTGGCAGAGACCTGTGTCTACTTCGGTTTGCTGATTCCGATCTGGGTAATTACCTACCTAGGTAGATTATTGTTTTGAACCACCGAGAGAGAATGCATAAATTTGGCGATGGCTAGATGGCCAACATTTAGCCCTGACAAAGCTATAACGGAGTGAGCTTCCGTAGTTGACATATAAAATAAGGATCCAAGTACCTTAGGTAGTGCTGCGTCACCCTGAATCTTGACCACATCTACGTACATGTAACTTAGAGCTTCTTTGAATAAATTTCATTAAAAGAACGAATCAACAAACTCTCATAAACAGGGACAGAAGGAGTGATGATAAAAGCCGAGTGAACAGCTACATTGTCGAAGCTGAGTGGGCTTGCTCGTACCGTCATGACCTCTTAAATACATACAAGATGGGCCAAGAAGAGAATGAGGCCGCAGTTTCGGTCAGTTCAGTACGTGGTGAGTGATTCAAAGACGGAGTTTTACATGTCTCTCAAAGATGAATGTCTGGTAAAGATAATGCCAATTGAAAATCTGACAAAGTCTCGATCCTCAGCTCGGCCGAACCTCGCACCGATACCCTGCGAAGTCTCGAGGGACGATCGAACAAATCCAGCAACAGTCGTAGAGCCAAAGGCGACAGAAGTCCGATGGCGCGACCTACCGAATAAAGATCAACTCTTCATCCTATCCCTTTGCCGACTCTCCGAGCCTCTTTCCAATGTCTGTCTTTTACCGTATATCTTCTACCTTGTGCGCTCGGTCCTGCCGCCACCCTCAAGCACTTCAGGAGACGACCAATCACCGGAGGCTACTGACGCGGCAGCCGCCCGTATCTCCGAATTCTCAGGTTTACTAGTGGCTGCGTTCCCGTTGGCGCAATTTGTTGTGAGTTTACCGTGGGGACGCCTATCAGACAAACATGGAAGACGGCTCTCGATTGTGGGCGGACTTGCGATCTCTATGCTAGCGAACATCGGATTCGGCTTCTCGCGGTCCTTTGCCACGTTGTTATTTTGGCGGATATTGGCAGGCCTTGCAAATGGCAACGTAGGTATCATGCGCACCGTAACGGCAGAAGTAGTCCGCGACCGCAAGTACCAGACCAAGGCTTTCCTATTACTGCCTCTCGTGTTTAATGCGGGGATGGTGGCGAGTCTAGCACTTGGAGGATGCCTTGCAGAACCTGTTGTAAATTTGGCGTGGCTATTTGGGCCACAGGGCATTCTAAATACGAGCGGGAATCCCGATGGTGTAACATGGGCCCTCGAGTACCCGTACGCGTTACCTGCGCTCTTGAACGCTGCTTTGTTGGGTATTTCTCTCATTCTGGCTGTGTCCGGACTTAGAGAAACTCTTCCTGGAAAGGAGGACCAGAGTGACGTTGGTCTTAGAGCTGGTGCAGCTATTGTACGATGGGTTAGACGTCTACGGCCGAGGCAGCAGGAGTATGCGAGGATCGAAAGTAGCGAAGATACATTCCTAGGACAAGTACAACCGGAGCTCGAGAAGCCACTGCCGGACATAACGCCGACCGGTGGTAAATCCCTTCCTTTTCGAAACATATGGACGCGCAGGGTGCTATGTGCGTTGGTCTCATTCGGACTACTCCCACTGCACAACTCAGCCTTCATGCACATCTTTCCCGTATACTTGAGCAGCCCACCAGCCGACAACAGTGAGGCGTCATTCTTCGCATTTGCGGGAGGCCTTGGCCTTAGATCGTCTACCATCGGCGTGTGGCTCTCGACCTTTGGCGTCTGCGGCATCCTGTTGCAACTTTTCATCTATCCGCGGCTACAGGCACGCATAGGCACACGTGGTGTATTTAGGATCGCGTTGTTCTTGTTTCCTATTACATATGCAGCGGCGCCGTATCTCTCACTGCTTGCGGGTAGTGGGGAAGACGGAGCGCGATGGGTGTTTTTAGGGTTGGTCATCTGTGCCCAGATCATGGCGCGCACTATGGCCATCCCAAGCACTGTCATCCTGCTGACAGAGGCGGCTCCTTCGAAGACTGTTCTAGGAACCATCCATGGGGCTGGAAACATGCTTGCAAGCCTTGCTCGCGCCGCTGGACCAGCTATCGGCGGATATGTGTTTGCGCTAGGTGTTGAAGAAGGGACAGTTGGCCTTGTGTGGTGGCTATACTTGGTAGCTATCGCCTTGTGTGCTTTAGCGTGGTCGTATCTGATGGAGAGAGATGAAATCTAGAAGTTAGACTTGATAGACTCCTTTATAAGAGGCCCCGAGCGAGTCAGGTTAAGACACAATGACACCAGATTCAGCTCAGATACACTAGAATTGATAACAATAATAAGGCAGACCGGCACTCCAGTCATACAGATCTACAGTAGTCTCATAGGCGGTGAAGTATCGTCCTTATGTCTTCATGGTGCCGCTATGTTCAAGCCTATGAAATAGTTCGGACTATGGTAAGGCGACTGCGCATAGATATTCCGCAGATAGGTTGCCATCTTTACGAATTTTAGATACCTCACGTAAAGAGTTCAACAGCATCGAATATCTATAACCGCTATTGTCAGTCCGGGTTTGATAAGTCAGGAGTTATGTTAGTAGTTCTTACGAAGTTCGGGTTTAAAAAGGTAGTGCCACTGCTGCCTGAGATAGAAGTAATCGTGATGGTATTCGATCCCGCAACAAGTGTCCCGGAAGGAATGCTAACGTCGTATACTTCGCCGTAGCCACGATAGGCACCACGCGTTACGCCACGGCTGTTGATTTTGGTGGGTGCTGAGGGTGCCGTCGCGGTCCACGAATTAACTTTGGCCTGAGGGCGAGCGCCGTTGTATGACAGAGTCGTTGCAATCCGGAGGGTCGCAGCGCCAGGTGCGGACGACAAGGTAAATTTAATGGTCACGGGGTTGTTGACGGTCTGGAAGAGTGCCATTGGGAATTGGTTGAGGGACGAAGAGCCGATGGTATACGTAACGGGGTTCCATGCGGTCATGCGCGAGTCAGATGGGTGCATCCGAAGGAACTTGTCCGCATTGAGGAATCCGGTGGGCTGCCCATCGAATTCTCCAATCTTCCATAGCGAATTTCGCGATGTTTCTGTGCTGGCGATATTTTTGGATGTAGTCTTGCCAACACTAACAGAAACGCCGGTGGCAGTGGCAACCTTGTACTCTCCCTGGTATAGCACCATGGTGTAAGTGCCGGGCTTCATCGCGGGGGATGTGAAAGCGCCGTTAGATGATGCGATGGCCCAGTATTGTGCCTCCGTGTTGTACCAATGAACAACAATTTGAAAGCTACTTGAGATTCCGGAGGCAGTACCGGAGACGTGACCACGCCCGGACTCGGGAACATAGCCTGTGATGCTGAGCCCCGAGAAGAAGGAGGTGTCGGCATCGCGGAGTTTAGGGATGCCTGATCGTGAAAAGCTTAAGATGTAAGGACCGTGAAGGACATTGGTTCTATAAGCTTCGGTCTGTACGTGATTGCTGTTCATATACCAGTAGAGATTGGTTGCTTCGCCAGCATTGTTGCTTTCGATGTCACGGAAGAATGGACCGCCAGATGATGATTCAGGGTGTGGTGCCAATACGCATACGTGGATCACGTCGGAGCCGCCATAGACACACTGCGCGTCCTTGTCAATGAAACGAGTGCTGGAGTAGAATTTAGACCGGGTCTCTCCGTCGACAATAAAGACGTCGGAGCCCTCTACAGTAGCTGAACTGCCAGAGGTAGTCGATACTTTTCCATAGGGATACTCCTCAGGCAGGACCGATGACTTCAGGCGGGCGATGAAACGCAGCTCGCCGACCGAGGGCTCTTCTTTAATATAGGTAGCGAGATAGATGTTGCTTTCTCCTTCTTTGACTACCATATAATGGGTCAGTGTCGAGGTGGTGCAAGTCACTTTGACATAGTTGACGGAACCTAGGTAGCCATGATGTAAGAAGGTTGAACGTTCAGAATGACATTAATTTGCATGATAGAGAACATACTAGCTGTGACTGACTCAACCTTGACAGTCGCGGAACCAAGGCCAGAGGATAACTGTGTGCCTCCGGAAGCCTGAAGTTCGGTGCCACGATATTTGATCGAGTTGATATCGCAGCTACCCCCGTTGACAGTGAAGACTAACGTGTTGCTTGAGCCAGCATCGACGATGTAGTTGCTGCCGGATTTAGTGAAGCCGAACGCCGCATAAACAGAGGAAGCGAAGGTCAATACAGACAAAAGAAGTAGATGCAACATCATGTTGATTTGCTGCTGCTACTGCTGCTACTACTACTGCACTATGTAGGCGTCTTGGGAATGCCGGTCAAATTGACGCAGGAGGGAACCCCAGCAGCGATCACATACCAATACGACAAAAGAGGCTCTGATACAGACACGGGAGATCATCAATTTATAGCCACATCTATATCCATTATTTCTATTTCCTTACGAGTGTATCTGAGAGCGTCTCCGAAAATGCAAATACGACGATGTTAAATCGCCGTAGAATTTTCTCGGTTCAGTATAAGGCCGAGACGTACCCCTTGAGGACACGAGACCCAGATTTCGATATCTTAACCATTGGCGGAATTAGCCAGCTGCCTGTGGGAGGAGATACAAGGGTATCATCGAGGGTAATAATCAACGCGTTCTTAGGAAGGAGTGTGCCGGTGTTTTGGACAAATCGAGTCAAGTAGAGCGACGCCATGGATAATGTAGATGTTGTTTTACACATAAAAACACGACATTATAACTACCTAGGTAGGTAGAGAGTAAGGGAACGTGACGGCTGAGCCGAGATTATTGACGGAATTATTCGGCGCTTAATGCAAAAATGAATGAATGAATGAGTAACGGAGTTCTCGGACGGATCTAAATAGGGAGTCCATAATCGTCCTTCATAATTATCCCGCCGGAGGAAGAAAGCGGAGGGAGAGAGTGCCTAGTATCAAGTGGAACAGCAGGGCGAGGAGTACGTGGGTAGATGAGAGAAAAATATCAGACGATCAAGATAGACGATAATTAGATATGGTTGAAGAGAATCGAACAACTATCGACTAGTGCATTAAGTTACTCACAACTAGCAGGCAAGACCCCTCTAAAATTATGAAGAGCCTTACTACAGTATGTACCTAGTACGTAGATCCAAGTGCCATGGTTTTGGGTACGGTATGTAGTGTAATTAGAGGTTATCCTGGTGTATAAATGTGCGACGTATTTGCGTTTGAGACGACGAGATGAAGGGGTTGTGAAAGTGGAGAAGCGGCAATAGGGAAAGTAATAAAGAGCCAAAGACGCCTCTCAGCCACAGCGCCTAATAAAAAAGCCACAACGTGAGGTTTGTTTTCCGGCTAGGAAACTACCTCATGTCGGGAATTTGAAACTTACCTAAGGTAGGTACCTAGTGTAAATGGATTGCGTTAGGTAATCGTCCGCTCCCAATCCCGTTGAAGCCGCTAAGGGCCGCTGAGACCGTTAAGTCCGCTGAATCGGCATTGAGCGGACTCCGCTCTCCGCACTACGATCTAGTATCATCTTGCAGCTAGGACAGCTAGGACTGTACTGTAAAAAGTCGCCTTATTCTTATTAATATATGTAAGGGGTTACATTTGTTTCATTCACTAAATCGAACATCGGACAACCATGATTGGACGTCGGCCTATATAAATAGCCTTAATCGCCGTCGACCTTCCTGAAACGAACCATGGGGTTACATATCAACTACCTAGTTCTCCTTTTACTTCCTCGATCTGACCTGTATCTCGGCGGCGTAGGCTACTACTAGACTTCCTAGAGGAGCCAAAGCTTCTAAAGCTAGCTAGACTTCTAGATGTGGCTGTCTGAAGGATGACTTTACTTTACTCAAAACCCTGGATTATAATGAAAATTGTGTATCAAGTAAGTAATAGGCATCCCTTCATCACCTCAGCGCCGGTAACACCTGAAGGAATGATGACCACGATGGCGATGACTGATGCTAGATATATCGCAACCAGAAACCTACCTTGACCGGTAAATTTGTCAATATTGTGAGTAAGTAGTTTCATATATATCTTACAACACGCTGGATTTGGTGATGCATAAGCCTCCCATTGGTCATTAAGAGCAAATGCCATTGCATCAGGCTGAGCTTATGCCATCACCATTTTTCTAGGACCTTCGGGCTGCTCTCTAAACATATGTCAGTTTTTACCTCTCCCGGATGGCCAGGTGACCTCCTGACTGATCTAAAGACCCCAATACAGGTAGAATAAAGTAAGCAATAAAAATGTGCGAAGACTGTACTAAGATAATTATTGATGTAGCTAGAACCTTTTGATCACTTATAGCTAACTATACCTTTCTTATGAGAGCTCCATAGCTCCCATCTTAGTCATCCTTCGTCGACAGTTCCAACCTTATGATTCGTCGTTTGACGCCTAATGCGAACTCCATCGAGCTCTCCATGTGTAGATTTCAATTGCGAACACGAGAGGCACGGGGAGAATGGAGATCACATCGAGATTGCCACCCTATTGCCGTCAATCTCGGCGTATTTCCTCGGCCTGTCATGTTCTAGCCCTGTAGTCATGCAGACATAGCCTCCCCCCTTGATGTCACCTGCATACGGTAGTCGGGAGCAGGATTAGACTTAGACTTAAATTTAGGTCCCACCATTGCAAGTAGCTATGTATACGAGTATATATGTGCGGCTATTGTCCCCAACATTAGTGAAAGTCGATCACTTCACCACGGCTCCATCGCCTTTTCTTGTCTTCTCGTAGTACTCGAATCGGTACAAAATGCGTCTGAACATTGCGGCAGCTGTTGCGTTGCTTGCCAACCTTGCCGCCGCCGGCGTAGCCATGCCGCGGCAGGGTAGCGGCAACCGCCTAGTCTTTGCTCACTACATGGTGGGTTTGACGAGTGGACAATCCCAGGATCAGTGGCAGAAGGACATCACCGAGGCGAAGTCTGCCGGTATTGATGGCTTTGCTCTGAACGTCGGGTCCGCCGACTCGTGGAACGCCCAGCAGTTACAGCTCGCATATGACACGGCCTCATCCAACGGCTTTAGTCTGTTCTTATCTTTCGACATGGCCGCCAGCTCTTGGACCGTAGACCAAGTCGTCTCGCTTGTCAACCAATACAAGGGTGCTGGCAGCCAGCTCAAGGTCAACGGAAAACCATTTGTCTCAACCTTCGAAGGTCCCAGCTGGGCTGACAACTGGGCCTCGGTGCGTTCCGCTACTGGCGACATCTTCTGTGAGTATATCCTCAAGACATATCGCCATCTCTTTAGCGTGGTATAGATGTCTTCTGATCGACTACCGCATTGCTAACTCTAGAGACTGTAGTGGTTCCAGACTGGTCTTCCTTGGGCCCTCAGGGTGTTGGGAGCAAACTTAGTCAGATTGATGGTGCCTGTACGTGCTCATTCCTACCTATCACATTGTTACCTCAGTAATTTACACTATGTAGTCAACTGGGGCGCCTGGCCGAATGCGAACGAGTACACGATAACGACGGGTAACGACCAAGCGTATAAGTCGTCTCTCCAGGGCAAGCCGTACATGATGGGTGTAAGCCCATACTTCTACACGGGTATGAGAACTCCCACCAACCTTCAAGCCCATCCGTCGAGGCCCGCGAACTAACCATAAGCATTAGACCTCCCACAATATAACAAGAACTGGTACTCGTCCAGCGACTCACTGTGGTATGACCGCTGGAAGCAGGTCTTGGATATTCAGCCCGAATATATTGAGATCATCACTTGTGAGCGCACCATACATACCAACAGCCAGATTCGCTGGATCGAAGACTGACGCAAACAGGGAACGACTACGGAGAGTCCAGTTACATCAACGACCCCGTTGCAGCACAGATTGTTAGCGGTGCCGAGACGTACGTCAACGGGTTCGGACACTCGGCCTTCCGTTTCGTCCTGCCCTACTTTATCAGTGCATATAAGGCTGGCAATGCAAACGTAGACCTGCCGTCTGAAGGGGCCGTAGCATGGTACCGCACCACGCCGGCGACAGTATGCGGTGACGGCGGTGAGAAACGATTACATTCGCCGTGGTTCGATTGCATGCGCTAATGTCTAACTGCAGGTACCGTCTGGGGCCAGGGAGGTAGTGCATCCGCAGCGAGTGGCACGAAAGATGTGATTTCGATCATTGCGTTGTCCAACTCTCCCAAGGACATTACCGTCGCTATCGGGGGTTCGAGCCAGACCGTAAGCCCATCAAGTTCGGTCGGCAAGGCTTCGTTCTATCAAGTCAACTTCGGCGGGAAGACCGGTGCTGTCACCATCACTCTTGATGGCAAGTCCACTACTGGCCCTGAGATCACAAACAACTGCCCATCCACAGGCCATGTAAGATATCCTCAGAATACCCAAATTTGCAGAGCTGACGAGAGAATAGGTCAACTTCAACGCCGTCGCGATTCAAGTATGATTAAGGTCGTGTTGGAGGTGCAGCTTAAGGGAACTCATTTCTTCTAGTTTTCGATTCTTCACATGCCCTTGACCTGGGAAGAATGTCTCGTCCATAAACCATGACGAGCAGTGTATATAGTGCTTTTTGAAAATATATATATATATATATATATATATGCTCCTTTTAGACTTCAATTGGTATTCGTGTGTACCTCCTAATCTGGCTTTTTGATGCTGACTTGGAATTTTTCTGCCCAGTCGGTAAATTCATCTCTCTGTCCCTCCCACGGCTTCATTAGCATCTCCGACGCTGCAAATGCGTCAAAAAAGCAAGAATCCATGGCGCGATCTATGGCGTCACGGTCTAGCTCGTAAAATGCGCAAGCGACTTCACCAAATCGGTGCGGTAGTCTCTTTAACAATGGCAAAACTTCATCGAGACGTTGGGCGACCGGTATCTGCGTGGAAGTGGGCAGTCGCGGTATAGTCTTTAACCGTCTCTTGACGATAGCAGTATAGAGGAGAGTTGTCAGCCGTAAGCGCTTCATGCATGACTCCAGACGCTCCCGGATTTTGTCCGGGTCATCTCTAGGTATGTGGCGTGGATTCATGAGGTCGTCGAGCATCTCCTGCGTTGAAATATGTGTGTTTTGCATCTGATCAACGGCATTGTTGATTTCATTCTCCAGCGCTTGGTCGGCATCGCTAGAGCCGTCATCGTCTTCATCATCGTCGGCCTCCTCGCTGTACTCCTTGAGCTCTTCTAGGATATCCTTTAGCGTGTCCCTATACTCTTCGACCTTTTGGACCAACAACCCTGCAAACCCGAGCTTCTTAAGAAGAATTACATCGTCGCAAGCAGCCCAGATGACGCCTGTGGCGGCCATGCTGCCTTTATCTCCCTTGGTGCCATTCTTCTGCGCGTTAGGCAGAACCTTTCCGTTCAGCGGGATTATCTCGATCAGACTCTTCAATTCTTTCAGTACACGGTAACAGCGCCACGCGAGATCCTGACGGGCCACTGCGGTGTATTTGTCGGCGTCGCAAATCTGGACAGCGGAGGCGAGAGCTGGGATGGGACCGGCAACTAGTTCGCGGAGGACCTTGCTAATGGCAGATGGTGTGAAAGGCTCGTTTATAATGAGGAGAGATAGCTTTGTCGTATGGGCCTTGATTAGGGTGGCAGAGTCATGGGCGAGGGATAGAGAATCAATAGAATCGGTGGTGGGGGATGACGATGGCGGGGCAGTGGCTTCGGAAGCTTTATTGACTGCGATCGAGTGAAGAAACGATTCAAGTTGAGATATGAGGCCTGTTGAGGAGTTCACGAGGGCTTTTAAACCTTGAAGCGCATCACTTGCCGTACTACTCGTCGCCATGTTTAATAGTTGTGTCGGAATCCCTCCAAAAGTGTGTGCGCAGATGATGGAAGTTTGAGCGAGTTCAAAATTTACAATAATTTAATTACATGATGTACATCTTATCGACGGCGGGGCGATTAGGTACCTAAGGTACCCGTACCTTCCATCGTACCTAGCCCCCATCTGCCACCTGTTGCCAGCCGATGTTAACCGCTAGTCAGGGCTGACTGTACCATTGACACAGGCACTGAACTGACCTTATAAGACTCCAGCTCCATTGGTGGAAGTTACATATCGAAACACGGTATATGCTACATGGTAATTCATTATTCAGTAAGGATTTTTTTTGGTTTACTGGCTATCGAAACTACGGGGATATGGTACCTATTTGTCACTACATTTAAATACATGTGCCCAGGCCACCAAATGACAGGAGGTATGTACACGGACAAGCTCAACACGCTGCCTTCTTCTATGCACGGATCTCTGCATTATTTTTCCATTCAAATGTTTCAGCAACTACTCTCTCCCTCTCTCTCTCTCATCGTCAATTCTTCATGTCATAAGATAGACTGGATTTCATTGTTGCCTTGAGATTCACACCCTTCCCATGACAATGTCCGCCAACAAATCCCAAATACCTACCCTAGCTTCTATACAAGGTGGTGACGCCTCTCTGTCCATCTTTACGAGAACGAAGCCCCGTCAAGTCGTTATTGATCCAGATGGCGAGCTTCATCTTGCCGTTGGAAGCCTGAACGGTGTCACTTTTATCGTGTGTCCTAAGACCCTAGCTCGAGCATCCCTATTCTGGAAAACGCTCCTCTATGGTGGTTTCGCCGAGTCTATACAACCCGACAGATCCCTTGGTAGTGAATGGATAGTTAAACTCCCAGCTGACCATCCAAAGGCAATGGAAATATTCTTGAACATCATCCATAGCTGTTTCGACAAAATACCCACGGCTGTTCGCTTTTGCAGTCAAGTTCGTTCAACTAGCATTCTCCACTACAAGGATTTATACCAGCTCACTGTACTGACCGATAAGTACGACCTCACTCGAATTCTCCGACCATGGGCCCAAAATTGGGTAAAGGACATAGACTGGAATTTCAGTGAGTATACGGCATCAGCAATGGAATTCCTCTCTTGGATTACTTGGGAACTTGGGGACAAGAAGACATTCATACAGGTAGCCAGACACATAATTCTAGGCTCCATCACGGGACCAAAAGGTGTCTTGCGGCTAGACTACAGAGCTTCGAAGCAGTTATTCACTTGCGGCCTCGAGCCAACAGGACTCTACGGTAAGTATATCTCTCGTTCATAAGGAGCAGTAAGATAGCTAATATATACGAGGTCTTATTAGCGACAAGCGGCTACAAGTAATTCGAGAAATGCTCAAGCCTGTAAAAGCTGTTGTGACGCGTCTTCTCAAGGGTGATATCCGTAACTCTACAATCGTCTGTACGTCGGCTAAGGACAGAACGACTTGCGACTTGACAATGCTTGGAGCTATCGTCCGATCACTAACCCAGGCAGATTTATACCCAATTCCCAAGCCTGAGGGAATTCACATTAGCGTGGTACAACTGGCAGATAAACTGAGAAGTATAGATTGCAGGAGCCGTCTACATAAATGCAATGCATTGCCTGATATCACAACAACAATCAATCGGATTCTACAAAGTGTAGGTCCTGAGCTCACTGAAACTCACATACAGCATCTAAAAGCACAGGCAGAGAAAACGGGACTGGAATCATAGTATTTGAGGCACGAGACGTGGTATTCTTATATAGGATGCCTACCTGAGTATCAAAGTCAACTGCTTTGAAAGCGCAACGTGATCTCCCTTGAGGAAGAGAGGGAGCAATCGACTATGCCTACATCATCGACATACGAAGTTTGTATTATCGCGACCAATTAAAAAAAATTAAATAAAATGTCTTCATGAGAACAAATTTTAGATGATACCTATCATTTCAATTACGCGGAATATTTTCCCGTCTTTTTATTTCCGCGTGCTAACTCTAAAATAGTTGTAATATTAATAACCTACCTAGGGATCTGTAAATCAAACTAGCTTGACATAGGTAAACGATTCAATATATAAGGTACCTTATAATATGAAGACACTGGTGAAGTGTCTGATGCTTCACGTCTTCTTTCCCTAGAAGCGTAATAAGCACACCGGAACTCTGAAAACATAGAAGTGAAACCATTTTTGCCTGTAAACGTCTCGACACTGATATCTGAGTATACCACTTACCTTTATAAATGATACCGATCAAGACACTACTCGCTACGATCTATTTGTATGTCAGGCATCTAGGGCATAATAGAACTAGGTACTATTTGAGTCAAGCCACTCACAAAACTATAGCACTTTCCCCTCCCGACTGGACCCTTTTCCTGGTAGAAATCAATCAGAAGGGACACTGCGAGTGTAACCGGCCGTCCGGACTACTCCAAATTATAGTGCGTCGGTGTACGGTGTGGTTGTGCATGGCACTTAGTAATTACCGCACCGAAGGTCTTTAAACCTATTGCAATGCCCCTCGTTCTGCATAGGCATGCAGCAGCTACGATGAAAGATGTATAGTCAGCCAATTGTACAAGCCCATGTCCATACCTTATCAAAATAGAGATAGGGAGAGAGAGAGTCCATAGTCGTTATCATTGGCTTGTATATTTTCCTAATATAAGCCTTGCATGTTTGAGCATAACCGGAACTAGACAAATGTGACATGGGTAGTTCTAGATTCGTGATCGGTAGTTGATTGGAATGACGAACATTTGACGTCGTTTGAACTCTACGTTCCCCGAGTATGCGCAAGTGCTCAGTCAGCACTTTAGACATAAGTAACAATTACATACCACTTTCTATACTTCAAACTTAACTCGTGGATCTGATGCTTAAAGGTACTGCCTGTCGTATTCATTGAGATATATCCACCACGGCGTTCTTCTCTTCTTCATATGCTAAGTAGGATACAATATTCTCAAACAAGATGCAGGCCGATATTCCATTGCGAGAAGCGGTTCACAATTTTCAGGTCAGTGCACCGGCAACAGACAGTAACACTCAATCTGAAACTGGTCAGCCCAGCGATGAATGGAAACTCGAGCAAGGCTTAGCGGGAGTAGAACTGCATTTGCTCGATCAAACGAGGGGCAAAGAGGTGGACGGTGATATTCCAGGCTGGGAAGGAGACCCTGCCTTAGTTACAAAGAAATCCGATTATAAACTTGCCGCCGACGAACTACCTGGCTGGGATGGGTAAGTCGATGTTTTCCCGTTATGAGAAAGGTTCCTTTATTCGTGATCGCTAGCCTAACCACACAAGTCGACAGGTATGTTGAGTGGGAAGATTACCCTGACAAAAAGAGAAAGGCACATGAGATTCTGATCTCACAGAAATTCCCGCCTCCACCCGAGTTCCAGCTTGGTCCTATCCCCGGAACTAATCCAGTCCTCGAGGGTGAGCTCCTTTCCTTTGGGTTGCTGCGTATCTTATTAGCAAAACTGATTTTACTACATTTCAGGAGTCAGATGGAAACTATGGCACCGTGCCATTGGCGGACGCCTTGCGGTAGTTCCAGAAGAGTCGTGGGCGACTGTGCTGAAAGAAAAGTCTCCGGATATGCTGCATCTCCTGCAGTTTCCTTACAATGGCGAGCCACCCAAAAGGCTCGTCACTGCTCAGCCAGTCACTCCAAATTCTCTACATTTCATCCGCAACCACGGCGGGATCCCGTCGATCGACGCCTCGGCGTGGTTCCTCCGACTTGACGGCCTGGTCAAGGAGCCGAAGAAATTGACATTGTCGGATCTCCAGGACGAGAGCCGCTTTCCGCGCATGGAACGGCTCGTCACCATTCAGTGCAGTGGCACACGGCGTATCGAGCAGATCGGGCTCTACGCCGGCGAAGGAGATGAGATGATCAATGCTCCTTGGGCGGAGGGTGCCATTGGAACGGCAAAATACGTGGGAATCTCGCTTAAGAAGGTTATCAAGTTCTGTGGCGGCCTGAAAGACAACGGGAAGCATTTGGAACTCGTAGGCGCGGATACTTACTTCAAAATGAACGAGGTCATGAACTACGTCATTAGCGTGCCGTATTCTAAGGTCAAAGCGAATGAAGTCATGCTTGTCTGGGAGATGAACGGCGAACCTCTCCCCAAAATCCACGGTGCGCCGGTCCGAGCGGTCGTAATGGGATATATTGGTGCTAGGAGCGTAAAGTGGCTTTATCGCATTACTGCAATACCCGAGCCCACTCGGGCTGCAGTACAGAGCAGGGAATACCTGTACTTCAATCAGCAGGTGGGCAAACACAATCAGCGCTGGACTGATGGCATCCAGATTCAAGAGATGCCAGTCAGCAGGTATGTCAGTCATTTCAAAGCTCTTCCTCACGCACATGCCTAGGTACTCTTTCAATTCGTCTCAGGAGCTAGTGTTTCTCTATAGGAAACACGAAAACCCCCAACTTCGAAAGCAGTTACAGACTCTGATCATTACAGTGCCATCATGTCACCATGGAACAAGCAAGTCGTCGTCCACAAGGGTAAGATCGAGGTTAAAGGATGGGCATACTCAGGAGGCGGTCGTTGGCCGGAACGAGTAGAAGTCAGCGCCGATGGAGGATTCTCATGGTATGCCGTACCAGTAGAAAACATGAGCGCTAAGTATAAGTTTGCGTGGCGAACGTGGCACATGTGGCTACCATGTGATGTTGAAGGCTGGATTGAGATCGTGGTGAGGTGTTGGGACAACAGCCTCAACACACAGCCTATCGAAGTTAGGAACGCATGGAACTGGGGCTTACATGTGACGAGCAGCGCCCATAGAATCAGAGTGTATAGCGTGAACAAGACAAAAGAAAGGACGAGAGAAAGACTGGGGGAATTTGAGAAGCGAGGCATTTCGTTTGTACCCATTACTAGGCCGACCGAGTTCCCGTATATGACTTGGGAGGAGTATGACGAATATTTCAGGAATAATGGGCCTAGGGATGTGGACGAATAATATCGAATATCAAGCTGGAAGCCATTATTTGAATGACTTGGACTTGGCGGCTACCTTCGATGGGGATAACGTAAGCTATCGTTGTATGGTACAGAGTTGGCTCACTGAAATGGATTCTCGGATATTCGTAAGCACGCACTCTTTAACGTCGTTCTTACAAGGTCGACTTGAATATCAAACTGTCGAGAAAGACATTTCTATCATTCTATCAACTTGTAGGACTGTCCTATGACCTGTTCACTGGTCTACTTTCCTCCTTAGGATCCAAAGTTTCCGGTTTCTGTATCTGCAGTGACGCCGTGATTACGGTAGATACCTGCATTCTAGCGGAGCTTTTGGGATGCTGGAACGGACTGAGGGCTTTCGGAGTAGATATGATAGGTGATAGGTCCCCGTTGGTTATTGTCGTGGGGCGTCCAACCATGTGACCGGAGCGATAACTTGATCTATTCCGAATAGTTACGATTAACTCATTGCAGAAGCCTTAATTCAGGCACATCCTGTGGCAGATATTGAAAATAGACGTATGTCCTATGATGAAATGTTATCTCCATTTTAATGGATAGAGATACAACCGGCAAGGTTCTCCGTGATGAGTGAATGGCAGATGATGTTGGAAACCGGAGTTTTAATTGGTCACTGATAAGGAGGCTCGTCAGGCGGGACTGGTAATCGTGAGTCTCGACCAGCGGGTTGTCTCAGATCCTAGACCAGATATAATGTGCTTTTTATAATTGGTAGGGTTGAGTTTGTTCTTATAGGATTGGAATAGGTCCCGTGAACTACACGAAAACAGAATGTAGCTATGATACGTGCTTGAAGGGCTTAATACGTGGAATTCCTAGAGGAAAAGGATAGTTGCATTCGCAGAATACAGACGTGGAGAACGGATTATTCGTCTCCAATCACCTGTTCCTTCCCATCTGACTCGCTACTAGTACCTCGATTTGATATAGTATAAGCCAAGGCTGCCAAGGGAGGCTCTAGTATCGTGTCAATACGATATTCTTGCGCAAGACCGGGTAATCAAACTGGGTCTACAGTAGTGAGACGTGCTTGGCTTGACTTGTTGCTTTTGGAAATTTACAATGTTGAATGTTTACATTTAACATTGAAATATAATGGTTATTAAGTATGTTGGAGATGAGAATATAGGCTTTGAATAATTATCTAGACAAGACGGTGACGTTGAAAAGGGGAAAAGGCATCGCAATTTTGAAAGATAACCATAACCTTTTCGATAATATGCACAAGCCGGAGGGCGCTACCTGTCAACATTAAATGCATAAAGGCATAAAGGTATGTATGTATATCATAGATACCTGCATGGGGTGTCTTGGGTATAACTTTGACTTTAAGATCTGTTCCTTATTATATTCCATCTTAAATTCGTTGCATAAATAGGTAGGTACATGTATTTGACGTTCTCTCTCGTGCTTGATTCAATAAACGTACAGTGTACATAATATACATCTAATGGAGCATTAGATCAAGGTCGGGTTAGTTAGGTTCCCAATGTGGGTCTTTGAGTTAGGTAAGGTTAGGTAAGGTCCAGTGTATGTACTTGTGTACCTCATAGCGTACATGTACAGTACCGAGCATTGGTGCTCCCCCACCTCTAAACATTACTTCATCACATTGGATTTCGCCTTTTGTCCAGCACTTCCGACCCGGATCTTTTATCTCCAGGGCGACAACGTGGGAAGTAGGCCTAGCGTGACCCTTCTCGATGCACACTACACGATATATTTCATTCTCATCCACCTTTTTCTTTTTTCCTACTGTCGAATAGGAGGTGGGCCAGAACAGAAGCTATCCTTCGCTTTCGACGGCTTAGACGCTGTGTCTTAGAATCTCGCATATCTTCCAAAGTCCAGAGTTTCAGCACTAGCCCATCCGTGATACAGCAGCATTTACAAGAATTCGAACCCGGCGATACCGACCTAACGGATACAGATACGACGAACCAGCAGATAGTGGCCAAGTTTTGTTGGTCGACGCCCAAAGCCAAGCTAAAGGCAGCCAGTCCAACCAGTCCAGTGCTCGGAATACGCCCACGCATTCGTCCCTACATACATTCCTAAGGTACTGTACCATTGCCTACGCCTTACCATTCGCATTCCGACATCACTATTGTATCGAGAGGCACTCTACCTAGGTATTGACTACCGACCTCTGGTTCAGTGACGCACCGAATAACGTCCCCAGATGGCCTCTTGGTCTATCTTACTGGATACCTTCGACGATATGCGTTACGAATTCTACCATTAATAGTAACCGCCTCTGACTCAAGATCTGATTGACGTTTGTCTAGTGCGTGTGTACCTGTCTTGCCAGTCGGCTGGTCAGCCGTCCTCGTGTTTATTCCTCCTCATAGTCATATCTCGAGAGCCGCATATCTGATGACAATTCGGCAGAATAGTATATGTATGATACGAGAACACAGCAGCTACACTCCGCCATACCCTAAATAGCGATATCAACATATAAAGACGAGCAACCATATTGCCGATCCGATTGGTCCTGGATGACGAATCTGCCATTCTTCGGCCTCGTTACTCCAATATCCTACATCTTACATGCATATGACCGACGTCACCGCCGATCTTATTTTTCACAACACTATCTCTAGGTCGCTTTGACTATCCTTATCGGACATCTATTATCGAATCACCCAGTCGCGTAAGGTGTTATCGTCTGCTGAGAACTTAGCACAGTTTGAAAATGGGCAATACGCACACAAAAGACGCCAGGAGTGGCTCTCGTGTTGGACCCCATGGGTCTCACTTGGATCCCGGCGGAAGTTCAACTGGTGCCGGCTATCATGGTGAGCTCCCTGATCGATCAAGACGAGCCAGTCGACCCGAACTTGGCGGATTAGGATTGGCGTTCGGCAGTTCGTCAAGCTCTCGTCATCAAGATGTTCCCTTCGAACACCGAGAAACGAAACAAGAGAAGGAGGCACGAAGGCTCGAGAGGGAGCGAGTAGCACGTATCAAGGAGCGCGAGCGTAGCATGAAAGAGGAACATGTAGACGGTGGTTATCTCGTGACGATGGGTATATATACTGCACCCGAGGACTTCAGCAAACCCGTGGTCCGCCAGTTACAGGTGAGCAATACATGCTATCATTGGTCGAACATTGTCCATTGAAGCTAATCTAACATTGGATACTATAGATCGAAAGGAAAATAGCGCCCTTTTGGCGTGGACTGGATGATTTTAACGAGAATTGGGCCGAGCATCAGATTATCGCTGCTGCACGTGGCCTCGAGATCCCTCCTGCCGATGAAGTCCCCGAACATCTAATTCCTCAGCCCAGGCCAGCTGAGTCGCCTGGTACTTCCACGCCGAATCTTACCGTCCCAATGGGCCCCAGGACTCTTTCGCTTTCTTCTGACATGCCTGTTTCGAATACAGGCTCAGCTTTGCCTTCTCCTACATCGCCTGTTGGCCCGAGAACCGCCTCGCCGTTCAAGCCTCACAAGAAGTCCCTAGCAGCAGCTCTCAATCTATCTCGCAACGGCTCGCATACGGATATTATTACACCGCGCGAGATCAACCTTCCTCATGATCCTTTCGTCAATGGCCAACCTCTCGAAGTCTTTCTGTACAAAGATGGAATCGAGTGTCCGCTCTGTCTCATGTATTATCCCCCATATCTGAATCGCACTCGTTGCTGCTGCCAAATCATTTGCAGCGAATGCTTTGTGCAGATCAAGCGCCCGGACCCACATCTTCCCGAGCACCACCCAGACGACGAGAATGGCCAAGCGTCACCTAATCCGGAGGAACGTGAGGGTGAACTAATCATGGAGCCAGCTAAATGTCCTTATTGCACCCAGACCGAGTTTGGCGTGACATATGAGCCTCCTCCTTTTCGCCGCGGCCTGACATATGCGTTCAACCCACCTGCGTTGGGTTCTATGAGCACTGCCATGTCATCTTCGAGCTCACTCAACTCGACCCTATCTCCATCATTAGCTACGCCTTCCGCGAATGCGAATCGCCGGCGGACTCAAAGCGTGTCTGCCAACGCGCCTGGAGTCATCACAACCGACCGCATCCGACCTGATTGGTCTACTAAACTAGCAGCGGCTCGTGCGCAACAGCGTCGTAGGGCAGCGGCAGCCGATGCCCTACATCACGCTGCTTTCGTGATGGGGAATCAGGAATCCCGCACCATCTTTGGTCGACCATCGCGGTTTAGTCGGAGGACTGCGGGAAGCCATCGAGGAAACGAGAGCCCGGGTAGTAGTTCCAACCTTCAACCAAACGATGGCGGAGCCGACATTCCATCTGCTTCCGAAACAACAGGTGGCCGCGTTGTCTCTAGCCGCATTGGACCAGGCCGGGAAAGGATAGATGCTGCGCACCTCGAGAGCCTCATGATGGCGGAAGCAATAAGATTGAGTCTAGCAGATGAGGAAGAGCGACGAAGAAAAGCAGAGAAAGAAGCTCGTAAAGAGGCGAAGAAACGGGACAAGGAGGAGAAGAAGGCTACTAAAAAGAAGGTGGATGTGTATGGCAACAGCGGCAGTAGTGCGAGCGCGAGTTCTCTTAGTCTAGGGCTCGGGCGAAGGCGAGGCAATAGTGCCGGTAGCAACTTACGAATGGAAGCCAGCGTAGCCGCAGCGAGCAATGCATCGGCTAGTCAAGCCGGTGGCGGCTCTGCAGATTCAATCTTTGGGTCCGCTTCAGCTTCGACACAAAACGACAAGGGAAAGGCGATCGACCGTAATGAGAACGAAGAGGGCCAAACGAGCGGCACCAGTGTTCCATCTTTACCCATTCCGGTACCGTCGCAACCTTCGAGAGGGTCTTCGCATCTCCGTCAGATGAGCAATGCCAGTTCTGTCAGCTCTAGCGGAGTCGACAGTATGCCAGGTAGCTATTCCAGTAAGAACCTCGGTACTGATCCCGAGGATCCGCGTTCGAGCGGCCTCAGCTTGGCCGCACGTAGTGAAGAGGGCGATAGCGCGAATTCGGAACCCATGTTTAATTTTAGGAGTCTGGCGGAGATGGTCGGTGTCCCAATTGATGGCGAAGCCCATTCGCCCGATGGTGAAGATCTGAGCTTGAGCAGAAAACCCGCGGATGCCGAGGAGGCTCATGGTGAACATGTAGAGCATGCTGCAAATCCTCCCGATGGGAAGGAAGCCAAAAATGAGGACAGACCCAACCTCCAGGTTCACGAGAATAACCAAAGCTCGCAAGAAAAGGGGGAAGCAACCACCTCTCCACCCAAGCTTATAATTACACCAGAAACTCCAAGACCTGTCAACAATGACAAGGAGGGTTCTAAGCAACTCGGGCGCATTGACGCGGCGGAGAGACTGCATGAAGTCACCCAATAGACTCGAAAATTTCATTACTATTTATTATATTCTCCCTGAGGGTTTCCCTGGTGACAGCGGGTTTATTAGGTCTTTGAAGTCCATGGATATTTGCATCAAAGGGGAGGCGGGCGCTGTTCACCTTCTTTAGTTTGGAGTTGAGGATTGTATACATAGATATGTGGCATTCAATGACAACATAAGATAATTCTCTCGAGCGAGGTCAATGAGCGTCGAGGTGTGCTAGGGACCGCAACCCTGGTCGGAAACCAAGATTTCCTAATCAAGCTGCTGTTCTCTCTTATGTCTAGCTTTATTGCAAGGAATAGGTAGATTCGCCGGTACATTCAGTGAAATTGGTAATTACCTAGATACCTACCTGGTATGCAAAGCTAGAAGATTCAATCTCGGTCTAAGGAAAGTACTTAAATAGAGTGCAGATATAATGCGATGAATCTTCTCCCGAGTTTACCAGTTACCAGTCCTAGTGCCGACAGCTACCTAGCAGCCCAAGTCGCTACTCGCTCAAAGAAAGTTGGTTGAGCACTTAAGGAAGGTAATCCTATAGCCAATTTCGAAGACCTAAACTCTTGATGTTGTAGCAATATGATGTTATACCTTTATACCATTCATTATATCCAGCATTTAATTTAACAATTGCTAGTCAGCTCCAGCTAGAATTATGAGCCCGTTGAGTACTCATCGCCTTGGTCAGAATCTAGCTGTAGGATATGTTCCACAGGAGGTGTGGGCGGAGTCGTATATATATCTGAAATGCCCGATGGCACTAGATATTATTAATGGCAACCTCCCACGTAAGAAATCCCGGGATTTTGTAATTTCTACTTCTGAATCTTCATTCAGATTATATGATTACCTTAGGCCTCGTTTTCAGGAGGCGTGAAAGGATTACGACGTCTCGGAACAGATGCTGTCGCAACGGTTGCGATGTTATACTCTCTGCAAGTTTAACGTATTGATACCCGCCTAACTATTAGCGCCTGTATACCATCGTTCATGGCAGCCGAAAGGTTCAAAGAGTGGGGATTAGACGACAAACGCGGGCAGCTCCTCCACCTCAACGTTCACCTGGGACTTGGCTGCGTGCTTGGTCAGTACGCCGTCATCAGGGGTAACGCCGACTTCAGCAGGCTTCCTCGCGTTGACGAAACCCGGATCGGGACTGCTCCAGCTGTAGTTCTTCCACTGTGCAAGGACATCCCACATCTTCTCCACTATCCCTTGGATCTTCTGCCGCCGATCCAAGCTCCATTGCCTCCTTCTCGTCTGCTCAGGTTCGGAGGTTTCCGGCTCAAGGCCCTCAATCACGCTATTAAAGACACGACAAGTTTCCTCCAGCTCGGCGACGCTTGAGATACCCATGACGCTTACGCCAACCCGGTCTCCCGCTGGTAACTTTGGGGTACGGCCACCTTTGGACGCGCCAACTCGGGACCAGTTATCGAGCGCCCACCGTATAGCAACTACTTCCAGTTTCTCGCCCATACTCACAGCAACTGGTACCAGATCTTGACACGCCTTCCTCAATCCTTCTGGGCTGGGATGCCATGTAGCCATAGGGCCCGCGTCGGCGCCCCTCGTCGTCAGCAAACCCATGCCCAGCATACTAGCATTCAACACAACATCGACGCCTGCGCTCTCGAACCGTGACATAGCTTCCGCGCCCAGCGTCGTGTTCTGTATCGTGTAGTGCCCGTAGCTCAGCACAGCATCTAACGGCTCGCCCGTCTCGCGAAGCACCAGCTCGGCAAGCTCGCACAGCTTGTTGACAGGGTATCCACTGATGCCAACGTATCGAATGACGCCCTCGCTACGCAGGCGGCGCAGCTCGCGGACGGCGGTCAGTACCTCGGCCGGGGAGACGAACTCGACGTCGTGCATGTACACCAGGTCCAGGTAGGATGTGTGCAGGCGCTCGAGGCTCCGCAACACCGAGTACCTAACCCAGGAAGGACTGTAGTCGAAGACATCGCCAGCGATACGACCAGCTTTTGTGACGAGGAAGTAGGAGGACCGCGGGTGGTTCTGAGTGATGGAGGGGTGCGCCAGGGCGTCGCCTAGAATGAGCTCCGAGGGCCCGTAATAGGGTGATGTGTCGAAGGCGCGCACACCAAGGTCGAGAGCGCGCGACACGATGGAGATGGCGGGTAGATCGAAAGGGTTCGGGACATACTGGGTGTTGAAGGTGGCGGTGCCGAGGATCAGAGGAGGGATGGAGTCGTGGAGGGGCCGGCGTGCCGGGATGACATCCGGGGATAGGGAGCCCATTGTGACGGGTCGTTCTCTTTCACCTCGAATATGTTTTACCTTTTTCTGGGAGGATATAAAGTACTGATAAAGAGGATATAATAACTACGTGAGGTGGGTAGTTAGCTACCTAGGCAGCTATGAAGCTAGGTTAGTTGATTTCGAATAGGTAAGATGTAGTACCCGGGGGCAAACTCGGAGCTGGCGCGAGTCGCAAAAATATAGTCGAGGGATTTTCAGGGTCTCACAGGTGAAAGTGGGGGATAGAGGCTAGACTAAGCTATACGTGGATCGGATCTAGACGAAAAGAGGCAAAGGCCAAGAAGAAGTATAGTATGCTAGTCTACCGTCTTCATCAAGAATATCCATCTTTCATGGTTGTCATCATCATAGACGGATCATCACCATTCATGGCTTTCATAGCCATGCCGGTACGCCACAACAAAGGACATCTAGAGAATGAAGAATAGCGGTGAGTCATTTACGATAACAGCAAGCAGCTGAAAGAGGGGAGAGACGGGTTTCTGCTTATGCTGTACGGGGTCGACGGGAGGGGGGGAAATAGTGGTGTATACTCCTATCTTGTCTCACATGAAGCGGGAGTTGTTGGTTTGGTAGGTACCAAAAATTGCACAAGCAAAATGCGATTTCGCCGAGTCGATTAGAAGATTTGAAATCTAATCTTAAGCCTATGCAAGATAAGAGTAGCACGTCACGTCATCCAGCCTAAATCTTGTCCTATCAGCGATCTGCACTCCTTGCCTAACCCTAGAACGTACGTGGTTAGCCACATGGCGCCCACTGCGGCACATACCGAGACGGAAACAGCGGAAACAGATGGGGCAAAAGCCACTTCTATTCCTACATACCAGCCTGGTATCTCAATCATGTGATCACGGACTCCTAATACCAAACACTTCTCCCCAAGTTCATACCTCTCGTATAGAATAGTAGGTATCGAAGAACATTAGAAGATAAAGCAGATGGCCAAGTACCTAAGGTAGATAAAAGATGAATAGCTACCTAGGGTAAGCCCTGGGCAACCCACTTGCGTGTAATTCGTCCGGTCTTACCGAGGCGTCCTATACAAATTATAAGCTTTGTATTATGTTAACGACTTAGTTTTAGATCCAGTATCAATGGCCTTTCGCAGTGATGAACCAATGTTGCTTAACAGGTAAAGCACTGAAACTAGAGAAAGGCAGAGGGCCATCCAACATTTGTACTCCTAAAGTTTCACACCATGTCTGAACATATCCATCAACTCGGGAAAATAAACAGCGACATGGCAGATCTGCAGTGCAAACCCCTGCTGCTCGGTCAGAAATCTCGGAGAAAGAGCATCCATCTCGGCTGATTAACGCGATGCATATGCAGCTTGTGATCGTTTAACCACTTCAACGTAACCTCATCTGTTGAGTTTCTATATCACCGAGTACCCGCAAATTGATAAAAAAAACCCACCTATTTAATCGAGAACAGAATTTTTTAATACCTGGGCTTCTCTTTCACTTAGAAAAGCTCCTACGTTTAATTGTATAATATATTCGAATAGGTACCCAACAGTTTGCCTATAGCACTCGTATCAGCTTAACATTCATAACTGTTAAGGCCTATAAAGGATAAGTAAATCTCTACTTAGAACCATTGTTAACTATTATAAACTTCCCTAGTGTGTTAGCAATGTTCGTATTAGCAGCTAGGTAGGTAGATATTAACCCGGATTTAATGGACTTTTATGTCCAGTGGGGAGATATAAACCTTTTTACAGCTCTGAGATGTATTTAGAACGTACGTCTAAGGATGAAGTCACGTCACTTCCGGTGAGGAAGCCTCCTAGTAGTTGTATAATGCAATATCCTCCCCTTAGTACTTATATTTCTAAACCCATTTACGACGAGAAACTAGAGCTTTTTAGACAGAAAGACATTGGGTCAGGATATTTACTTAAACCCCGATGACTGTTACATCGTCAAGAAACAATTTTATATTCAAGAAATAGTCGATGGAGCGCGTTTCCGTATCAAAGCCCATGGAGGATGGCCTCTACATACTGGGACCATGATATATGAGCTCGTCCTATTTCACCGAATGAAATCAAGTTCCGCGAAATACCTGGGAATGGTTCGCTAGGCCAATTGTCTCAGTGTAATGATCCTTCGGCATTATGTTTTTGAATCTCTCTTATGTACTGGTAATTTTGAGAATGATCGTGCTATTATTCCCTTAAGGATAAGTTCGTGACTGCCACTGATGTCATGCAGCAACATTATGAGGCAAGGTGAATGATTCATTCCAACATGATTCTCCTATGTGTATCGCGTATATACATCACAGATGTGTTGTTATGTGAACCCAGGCTAAATCGCCGACTTGGAGTATCCCAGGTCCTCAATTTGTGGGGATTCGGGGGATTCAGGGGCTAGAAGGTAGCTTCGTTGAAAAGACGTCTATCCTAATTTGACAATTGGAGAGAGTCGCTTGAATTTCGTCGCGAATAGTTCATTACCAGAAACTCTATGCGGAACGTAGAAGTAAAGTAGAACCACTTGATGATTCAGGCTAATGTCGACGTCGGGAATCCTCGCCAGGGGTCCGACAGGTCCAATGAAGTCGAAGGTAAAACTAATTCGGTCTATCCATGACATAGATGTGCATGGGCGCTTGGGTTCTTGGCCTGTTCTGCTGCTACATGGGCACATGCTATTATAAGATTCCGGATGCGTGCTTTCCCAACTTGGGCTGTTATTATCTAGAATCCCCACGCGGAGTGACGATCTCCATTCCTAAACCTCAATGGCAAAGAGGTGAGCTCTGTAGCATATATTATACTGCATCTATAGGATTTATACTTGGCATTGTATGTTATTCCGGTTCAACCTAGCTAACCATTTATGCCACGTTGGCTTCAGCCGCGCTGGAAGGTGTATACCCTTTCAAGCGAACGTGGCAAGGGGCAACAATGGTTCCCCTCGATCTTACATCATGAAGAGCACCGGCATGGCAACCTAGATGGTACCTTGATATGCAGAGCTACTATATTGGGCTATCCACATTGGCCGTTGCGGAGGAGCTCTCCAAATTAATTTCGCTCGGTTGAAGCCATGGCTGTGAATGCGACGGTGCTGTTTGACATTTGTCGATATAAAGCGTGGTGCCTCCTTCCAGACACTTGTGTCAGCATGCTCGTTATTTCGGCCGTTTCACTTCCCCAGTTAGAGATTAACCATGAAGTGGTCAACAGTCACTACCAGTGTTATCGGCCTTACTGGGTCCGGTGAGTAGCACTTCACCGTCCTAAGAGAGGAAAGAAAGGGGAAGTATAGTACTTACGCATCATAGTCCTCGCCCAAACGGACACGACTCCGTTTGTCGACGCTGACACTGGAATTACTTTCCAGTCCTACACAAGCACAGATGGTATCACCTATCGATTGGCTCTGCCGGCAGAGGCGAGCGGCGATGCTTCCTACGACGTGATCCTCCAGATCGTAGCGCCGGTCGAGTTGGGCTGGGCTGGATGGGCTTGGGGAGGTGCAATGACCTATAACCCTCTGACTGTCGTATGGAAGAACGGAAACTCGGTCCAGTTCTCTTCGCGCCAAGCTACGTAAGTGACGTGCCAAATTATGCAGACTTTTCAGGCTTGAGGGTAAGAAAACATTGGGCTGATCAGAGGGCAGTGGATACTACGTGCCCGCCACATACGAGGATGCCAAGTACACGGTCCTCAAGGGTACCGGTGTCAACGAGACGCATTTTAAGTTCACGGCTCTTTGCACGGGCTGTGCAAGCTGGACAGATTTTGACGGGAATCCGTGGATTCTTAACGGTGCAGGCGACACCAACTTCGCCTATGCTTTCTCGAACACGCCGGTTGAGGAACCAGCGAACCAAGATTCGGGCTTCAGCATCCATGATAACGTCGGACGATGGATCCACGACCTGGGGGGCGCAAGATCCGACAGGTTCAAGGAATGGGTGACGACTAACACCCCTGCGTAGGTGAAGACAGCTTGATCAGTCAATGCGGTAACTTGGACTTATAATCAGAGTAGTGAAGAGCTATAATATTCGAAGCTTAGACAGGTACCCGTGGCTTTGATAGGTAGAGGGAAATGAATAGACAAAATGACTAAACGTGTGAGTCCCATTTTCGAGTTTTGAGTATGATGACAAGTACATTATAATGTACGTAGTATGATATGTAGTCTAACCATTGTTAACATTCATGTTGAAAGTAGAAATAATAAACACGAGAAAATACATATGTACCTATTATAGGGCTACTTCGATTGGGATGTATTACATAATATAGAATCACCAGGTATTGAATTACATAAGATGGTAGTGGGGTAGCGGTTCTATGTGAGCAACTAGATTTCTTGGCAGACATTTCCGACCTCTCTAGGTTAGCTGCTTTGGACCCCCACCATCTTTACAGCTTCAAGTTCTCACCCTATGACAGGAAATAAACGATACTGTCCTCGTTATTTTAGAATGCGCAATCACCGTTATGGCTCCAGCGAGAAAATCCAAAGTTCACCGACCAGCGTCGCCCTCTCGAACCCTAATTCTTGACAATGGTGCGTACACGATAAAAGCCGGGTATGTGTCCGGGGACGCGGTCGACGAACCTCGCGTAATACCGAATTGTATTGCTCGAGATCGCAACAAGAAGATTTATGTCGCTTCTGAACTAGAAAAATGCACAGACTTCAGCGAAGTTGCTTTTCGGCGACCTGTCGAGAAGGGGTTTATCGTGAATTGGGAGGCCGAGAAGGATATTTGGGAGCATGAATTTTTCGATGATAAGGCTCCCCAACCATGCGACCCCTCCGAAACTCGATTGCTCCTTGCCGAACCATCCAATTCCCTCCCCGTACTGCAAACAAACTGCGATCAGATGGTATTCGAAGAGTTTGGCTTTGCTAGCTATTATCGAGGCATTGGTATGTCACCATTGTATACTTTAGGGAATTTGAAACCGACTCGTAGCTTACCACTACTGCTTCAGGCCCATCGTTCAATGCCTATCATGACGTACAAGGCATCCTTCGCACACCGCGAGACCCAGGAACCGTTGCTCAACTCCCAGCCGAAATTCTCCTGCTCATCGACACTGGGTACTCCCATACCACTATTACCCCTATCCTCCAAGGCAGGCCGATCCATCCTGCCATCCGAAGGCTTGATGTGGGAGGGAAATTGTTGACAAACTACTTAACACGGCTGCTTTCACTGCGTCACTATGATATGCGCAACGAGACATATATAGTCAACGAGATGAAGGAGGCTGCTTGCTACGTCTCCCTAGATTTCAAAGGAGATCTTGAACGCACTTGGAAAGGTACGAGAGGTGAACGTAGAGAGGACTATCTCAGTGGCGGAGGGGTAGCCCGGGATTATGTCCTTCCAGATTTCCATACGAGAATGAAAGGTATCGTCCGAGAGTTTGACCCCGTTCAAACCTCGAGGGCTAGGAAATTGGCTGTCGGGCGTGCAGGCGAGTCTAGTGAGGACGTGTTGACTCTCAGGAACGAACGCTTCACGGTGCCGGAACTGCTATTTCATCCTTCAGACATTGGCATACGCCAACCGGGTATTGCGGATCTCGTCATGCAGTCGCTGCGCGTTTTGCCAATTGGATTGTGGCCTGGCCTTCTTTCTAACATCATCGTCGTTGGAGGAAACTCACTATTTGACGGGTTTGTTGAGCGACTACAAAAAGAGATCGTTCAGCTGGCTCCGGATGAGTGCTTCGTTCGAGTTGCTCGCCCTGTAGATCCCATAACAAGCACCTGGTTGGGTGGTGCTAATCTGGCGAAACACGAACACATCAACTCCCTTTCAGTCACGAAGCAAGAATATGAAGAATTCGGTGCGGCTTGGGTATCGCGCAAGTTCGCGACTGGCTTAGAGCCATGATTTATCTTGAGATATGGAACATCATTCTAGAGCATCTCGTACCCGTACGTGTACTAATTCATATCACAGGGGCAGTCTTTAAGAGGTAATATGCTTCCGAGTCTATTGTGTTTGTCCCCGACTAGTTCCACTATGCTTGCGTACTATTGCGCTAGGAAGACTAGCGATCCGTCTCTATGCCATTAATCGGGACGTGAGAGCATCTTGTTGCGACCCGCGGGATGGATTTTTTTGCTCGTCAATAGTAGGGCTTGGCTGCCGAACGTTGCTGGTTATTAGAATACTCTAAAGTACGAGAGGGACGCCCGCCATCTTCTACGCTCCTGAATCCGTACTCGGTCCCAACTCGATATCTACCTACTCATTACAGCGCCGAGAGTTATAGCATATCTTCGCAAAGGGATGTCCCAAGAGCGGATATGAACTTCTTGCAAAGGAGACAGCAATTGTTATCCCTGCCATACTTCGAATCCGTGTAGGTTTATATAGTTGCTTCTATCACAACAATGCAATTATAAACGCTTTGGTAACTGTGTTGGCCAATAGGGTGTAGTTGCATCCTGTCATGAATATTAGGCTTATAAGAAGTTTACTAACCCGTGTATTGTTACTCATATTGAGGGATGTGAATTGAGTATGTGTGGCATTACTTACGGTTAGAAAGTTTACTTAACATTCACGCGAGATAGGCCCTGGCAGATGTCATGATAAAAATAAATTGAATTTGCTTAAGGAAGCTGAGTTGGGTATCATCTTCTCGGCGCCCTGTGAATTTAGGGTGCGCGAGAGCAAACAATGGCGAGCCCACGATGTGCCCTTACTTCCATACACCAGGCACTACAGGAAAGTTCAAGTGACTTCCAACCATCAAACCCGAACACATAAATAGCAATAGAGTAGAGAAACCTTAACGCCTCCGACTGATCATAAAATCCTATACTCTGAACGATTCAACGTCGTTAGTGGTCATTAAGAGTAAACCAAGATAGCCCCGAGTACTGCTGGCTTGTGACAGAGCACCTATGCTGCTAGGTGGTGTTTAACGTTAATATAACTCTTGAGATCGCAGGCCGCGGCGTCTTGAGCACCCTGTGTGTGGTTAGCTATAAAATAGCAATGTGTAGAATGGGATCGCAGTTCGTACAATCGCACTATTATTCATATTAGCTGGGCACATAATGATCCGTGGATGAAGACGTACAAATGTGAGCGTAGACCCTTCGTAGTGGATGATGCAATACCCGCCACCACAGCCTTTGCAAAGCTTTTGCGTATTGGCGATACAATCAAGGCACTTGAATCTGGGTTAGCTTCTAATCGGCCTTGCACGAGAACAGCTTCGTAGACATACGTTGTGTTCACACTCCCAGCAACTTCGCTTGATCTTAGGTTTCTATGGTCAATGTTAGCAAGGCTTTTTAAAAGGGCTCCACGACTCTCGAGGAAAATGTCTATATCTGGGGGTTCTCGCCGCATACAATTTCCAAGGATGACCGAAAGCAGTCGATGTCCACTCTCGCCCATCCCTACATGAACTCGGGTCATAAGGGGAGTAATAGTTGTATTCCTCGCTACCTGGTTTCGGAACCACTCAGGGTGGAAATGGGTTCTGATTTCCTGGTCTCCTCTTCGTGGATCTCGGGTAGCAACTAAGACAGTAACCGTTCCGTACCTTGAGGTTAGACGGCTCGAAGGCTGCCAATTCATGGTCCACCAAGCCGTTAGTCTGATCTACGATATGGACGTGCTGGACATTCAGCTCGTGTCGACTCGGCACCTGATAGCAGGCTTCGCACCACCACTGGTCGCAGCTGAAACAGTACCGCTCGCGGATACATTCGAGGCACCTGGGCACGAACTTGTGCGCCTCCTCGCTTTTCTTAAAGCTGACGCTGGGTGTCGGGCAAGTCGCCGCCTTAATGGTCGACGAATGAAGCGGGACGGGTGCTAGAAGTGGTAACTGCTCTGGCGAAGACTGTCCGTGCACCGTGAAGCCCTCAGGTGCAGATCCGCACGACGCACATCCGCCGAGGGCAAATGTTGCAACACCCCACGGGCTCTCGACACCACCGCTCGGCGTGACTCGAATCTTCCCAAACGCCGGCGAATTCTGATGACGAGGTCCGGTACAAAGCACAGCATCAAATCTGATCACCTCGCGACAGTCCAGAAGCGTTTCGGCCCAGCCGTCGGCGATGTGTCTACCGATGATGCGCCCTTTCTTGTGATACCAATCGTCACCTTCATTATGAATGGATTCCTTCAGCGCATGCTGAGACCTGTGATTCCAACCAATGCTAATGTTAGCACCTCCTCGAATAGCTCCGTTCTGTCGAACCGGCGAAGGAGCAGTCAGTGCGGGGGCGTCCCTCGCTCCAAACACATATAATCCCTTGACTCGGGGTGTGTCCTCGGGTCGGGTCGATCGGCAAGCATAGCGTAGGCTCTGCATCAACTTGCGTTCGTTAAGATTCTTAACGTCGCGAATAGACAGTATGCGTATGCGCAGAGATGGGTCGACTAGGATATCGTTACAGAACTCGGCTGTGACTGAGAGACCATCGAGAACTAGCGTCTGTACATGGTGTAAGATGTCGCGTCGGCGTATGCTCTGGAAGATGCCGCGTAGAGGACCGGAGTAGAAGTCGTCTTCGGTCAGGTTCTCGTCAACCTGGACGTTGCGCCAGATTTCTCCGCCGTGATCGATGCCGCCATCGCCATCGAATTGGGCGGTCTTAACTCGGGTTAGGTCAAGATGTCGAAAGACACCAGGGGTGCGGCGTAGTAGTAGGTCGCGGAAGGATGGCGAGGTAGCAGCAAGGTTGAGGAGGCTCGAGATGGGGAGATATGGGATGGTCTGATGCAGAACGAGGGTATTGGTGAGGAGGTTTAACAGCGGATTAGTTACGTCGGAAATTTCGGAGCCAGATGAGTCGCGCGCGTATTGTTGAGTGACGACCTCTGATGCCATTACATGCAGACAAAACACAGACCAGCTGTTGAATAGGAATATGAAAGAATGTAGTGCGACGACGAGTCAAAAGGAAGTTATTAAAGTTAGGGGACCTGACAGTTTTTCGGGGGTAGCAAGCAGGCTAGTAAGGTGGAAGGCTAATTAATACGGTACATAGAAAGGTACGATAGGGTTAGGTAGGGAGTGGAGTCCGGGGTATGTAGAAATATACGCCGTTCCCCTTAACGTATTAATAGGAATATCCCAAAGTATAGGTACCTATACTTAAATGTTTCAACTTCGGAAGCAAGGCGAGATGCTAAAACTGATGAGAAATGTTTTATTCTAAGCTTGACTACGTAGGTATCTAACTAGGTAGGTAGAGAAACATAGCTGCCTAATATACTCAACATTGAACAAGGGAATGGCTTACATACATGTATGTATATAGTAGTAGTAGGAATACATAATGCGGAGAGGGGGGAGGGAGAGAGAGAGAGAGAGAGAGAGAGAGAGGAGGTATGTAAGCTATGAGAGGGGCAACGATGAGGTGTTTTCTTCGACTCTATTCCTAAGCAACTATGAGGCATATCAAAAAGCATTGGCGGAGGCTTTGCCCTTCATTAAGATCGCTGCACTATTGCGTATCGTTTGGGTAAGGATGGCAGTAATTTTGCTGTTTGCCCGTCCTTGGCAGGTTGATCCGGACAGCGTCGCATCGCATCACAGCCCATGCAAGCCAATAAACTATAACTGGACCAGTTATATCCCAAGGTTGGATCCCACTTGGAACTTGGGGTTTGCTTGGGGTAGAGGATGTTCGGGGAAGCGTGATATGTAGCATCGTAACTGGCTCGTCCTTGTGTCGACGTGCTCGCTTCTTCGAATCTAGACTGACCAACAACTGCAGCTTAGGTAGTACTCCAGAACTGCAACTGTCTAGATTCCCCTCCAAAATCATTTGCCTCTTTGCTAATGCGAGGGTACCTAACAGAGATGTGAAAGAGATATAAAGATATTATATTTGTATCGATAATACAAGTATGTTGGCGGTGTCAGCACTGTGCTTCCTAGTATTCCTCGTTTAGAAAACTCCCCTTCTTAAATAGGATCGTCGTGGTTAACCAATCTCACCATCTCGCTTGGCTTTTGCTTGGCTTACCTTAGCCTCCCTCAGATTCACAATCGTATCCGTCTTGGAATTTCTTGGCCGGTGCAAACATGCAATATGTACATAGTTTTAGCCGTTGCTTCGTATATCATTAATATGTGCGTGTCTTGTAAGTTTAAACGTGTGTTGGCGGCCCTTTATAAGTGATTACCTACTTGGAAGTATACATATATCGACTTTTGTATGCAAATAATACGATAGTTTCTAAAATACACGTAAGCAAGAAACTCTTGGCCTTGCCTTTATGCCAGTTAATTCTATTTCTGTTTTTCTGTTATCAGAGGACGGTAATTGGTAAGTTGATTCTACTGAGTGGACTTATACAGGAGTGATAATATGTATGTAGGATTGAATGATTGTTAACTACAGTATGTAGTAACCTGTAATCGTTTTGTTGATCGAATATGTTGACAAAAGTCGATAATCAACCTTAAATGGAAGTAAGAAACATTTCAATTCATTTCGACCTGCATGTACTTGAACAACATACAGCCCATACGGTTCATACCATAGGTATTCGCATGAATGTATAGAAGACCAAAGAGACCTAAAATTCGTTGCATGCACCTATTATTATACAAGTTCCCCCTTTAATGGAGAGCGTTAAAACCCTCGATGCGGCAAGCGGCGGAGATACCGGCGCGCCTCTTTGATTAGTAGCCCCGGAAATCGCGTCGGCAATCTACGAAGGAACTCCCCGTTTACTTCAAAACACCTGGTTTCTCTCAGCGTTAACAAGGTACCTCATAGGTACCGGCTAATTTTAGGGTAACGAGCTGCGTCATGGAACTCGACGGAAATGGCTGACTGATTTTCGTCATTTTCAATCTTCATCCACGGCTACGTCCACGCGATGATTTTCTCCCCACAACTTCATTTCTCATCAACGCATTTTTATTTGACCTATCCGTGGCCCCATCGCACTTACGGAAAGTTTATCTCTCTTTTCTACTAGGGATGCCTCTCGTAATTGATAATCTGTCTTCCCTCAACCTCCGTACAGTACAAAAGGCGACAGTCCAGCCTGACGATACCCGTGCACATTCTTACAAGTTCGCCATTCCATAGAAATCCAATATGGCCGAACAACCCTCTCTCCAGTGGTCAGCCACCTTAAATGTTACTTCACCGACCACGTACCCTTCCAAAGACTTGACTGGCGACAAGATCATTCTCCCGCAGTCTGCCCTTGAGCAGCTACTTGCCGCTTCTACTACGTCTTCCACCTCAGCCCCGGTCTCAAACCCTCTACGCAACCCGTATGCGTCCACATCCACTCGTGCCCCATATGCCTTTGACGGCGACCCATACCAACAACTTCCAAGCCCACTCATGTTCCGTCTCGTTAATCCGTCAAATGGCAATGCTGTCTACGCTGGCATACGAGAGTTCTCTGCGGAGGAGGGCGAGGTCTTACTAAGTCCGTATCTAATGGAGGCTCTGGGGATCGAATCAAAGCAGGGGGCTTCTGAGGAAGCTACTAGTGACGGGGCTGCTTTACCTCGGATCACAGTCCACGCGAAGCACCTCCCCAAAGGCACATACGTCCGCTTACGACCACTCGAGGCCGGCTACAATCCCGACGACTGGAAGTCTTTGCTCGAGAGAAAGCTACGTGAAAGCTTCACGACTCTGACAAACGGCGCGATCCTGTCAGTGCCAGGGGTCAAAGGCGAAGTGTTCCGACTTCTCATTGACGGATTTCGTCCCGAAGGAGATGGCATATGTGTAGTGAACACCGACCTAGAGGTTGATATCGAGGCCTTGGACGAGGCGCAGGCGAGGGAAACAATGAGGCAGATCATAGCTAAACAGCAAAGAGCGCCTGGAACTGCGGGCGGTAGTTCGGTCGGGCAAGAGCTCAATATCTGGAAGGCTGTTGACGGTCAAGTTCTTCCTGGGGACTACGTAGATTACGAGCTACCTTCGTGGGCTCGATCGAGGATTCTCGAGATTGAGATTAGCGAGCTACAGGATGAGTACGGCGTGGATCTGTTTGTTAGCCCAAAGTCCTCGCGGCAGAGAGCACTGCCTCGTGAATCAGAGCATGTCTTCAGTGCCTTTAACTACATCCAGGATGGTAGCAAGCGCATAGTTATCCACCCTAGCAATGCCGAGCTAGAGAACGCAGAGTCTCTACTCATTTCCGTCCATGGGTATACCCCGAATTCGAGTACCTCGTCGACAGATGCCTCCCCTCGCCCATTCAGATTAAGGGTCAAGAATAACGCGATGACCATGGAACCGCCTGCAACATCCAGTCCGGGAGCTATAGACACCGAACGGTCGCCGGACGAGGAACAGTGCCAGAATTGCCTTCAATGGATTCCTAAGCGTACCATGATTCTACACGAGAACTTCTGTCTTCGCAACAACATAGTATGCCGTCAATGCAAAAACGTGTTCCAGAAGACGTCAGATGAGTGGAAACAACATTGGCATTGCCCTCACGACGAAGCCTACGGTTCATCAGAGATAACAAAGGCAAAACATGACGATATTTACCATACGAAGCGGCAATGTCCGTCATGCCCGTTCACTACCAACTCGATACCCGATCTCGCTCGCCATCGCACCACTCTGTGTCCCGGCAAGATTATCTTGTGTCAATTTTGCCACCTCGAGGTCCCCCAAGAAGGTGATCCGTTCAACCCATCTGCTGAGATGCTCCACACAGGTCTTACGGAGCATGAACTTATCGACGGAGCGAGGACCACAGACTGCCATCTATGCTCGAAGATCATCCGATTGCGCGACATGTCGGCCCATCTGAAGTATCACGAGCTAGAAAAAGCACACCGACCAAAGCCTCTCATCTGTAGGAATGCTAACTGCGGGCGGACCTTACACGGCGTCGGCAGGAATGGTACCGTTAACGCCGGTACTCGGATGGGTCAGGGTCCTGGCAATGACATTGGGTTATGCTCCTTGTGTTTCTCGCCTCTTTACGTGAGCTTGTATGATCCTGAGGGAAAGGCCCTGAAGCGACGAATTGAACGTCGATACTTGACACAATTGATGCAAGGTTGCGGGAAAAGATGGTGTGCCAACGAGTGGTGTAAGACAGGTCGTGCCAATTCGAAGCTCGAGCCCAAGCCGTCCACCGCACAGTTGGTGCTACCCCAGATTAAACCTCTCATGGATTCCGTCCGTGATAAACAAACCCCAATGTACTTTTGCGTTGACGAGACGAACCAACGCAGGAGGAAGCTTGCGGAAATGCTAGCGGCCGAAGGCGATTGGGATCTGGAGTGGTGTATTGCAGCATGCGAAGCCGAAGGTCCCGACCTGGATAGGGCAAGGGGCTGGTTAATCAATTGGGCACCTTCTAAAGAATGAAGTTACGATGGCATATGAAATAGACGGCGTTGGTAGATGGTTGGCATAATGATACCCATATGCAAGCATGATAGAACAATGGCTTTTCAAGGAGTGTATATTTCTCTCGACGTAACTACCTAGTCAATCTGGTACCAGACACGACACAAGCTTCGTGCACCCCAGTAATGTATATGACCTCCACTTGATTCCGATTACCCTTTAATAATCATCCTCTTTGCAACAATGATTGATTGTCATGGAGATTGGTGCTACATCTAGTGGCTCTGTAGGAGTACGTGTAAGTATAGGCAGAGACGATCCGAGAGTTGTCTAATAGCAACTTACGCAGCAGGAGCAGGAGTTGCTACGGTTAAATGTTAGCTACAAGACTCAGGAGAGAGAACCCGTCTGGGTTAGGGGATAGGTGCTTACCAGTCGGCGCAAGAGCAAGTAGCGCATCCACAGCTGGCAGGTTCCATTTTGAATGTGGTTTGGGAGGTGAAGTTAAGCTGGAGCTTATATATAGTTGATATGGCTTTGTGTGCAAGGTCTTGGTTGTACGAAGTTGTTGATATGGAGCTAGCTTTTACGATCTATCAAAAGGGGGGAGCTTGATGGCCTTAAATATTCGTTTAAGCTGCAAGAAATAGCTATGGCAGGATCCCTTGGGGTCCCCTTCACCCTCCATCTCCTACAGCTATCTACATGATTGTCGTGGGGGGGTTGTGAGCTGGCGCTTTACGCGGCCTAACGCGGGCTTGCTATCACATGCTGACCATCCATTCAGGTTGTGATACCGAATGGAATGGAGATTAGTGCGGGGGATATACAGTATGCTGAAGTTGTGCAACCCCCAGCTGACGTCCCTTGATCGGCAGGGATGTTTTACGCAGCTTCACTAACGCTTGAGAGACCGTTCACCTGATATAGCGCCCGAGTTTCTGGAATGCCAATACCGGGGTAAACTATACCTGCTACCTATGAAGCGCGTACAGCTTCGCGTTTTTGCCTCTTTGAATTTCGACTTTGTGGTCATCGCGTGAAGCTCTGTGCTTTTTGCTATATGTTAAGCTCAACGTGCAATTCCTTCACTTCTTACCATCCACCCCTATCACCCCTACACTAACCGGCTTATACGCTAGTACAGTCCGCGCCGTGTCCTTGGACGGGATTTGCCACACTTCTCATCGAAGGCGTGGGAGCTTCTGCTGATCGAGGCTACGCGCGTGTGGTCAGGTGCGGCACCCGATAACTGCTGTTTGGTCGGTCTTCGCCGCGTTCTGGCTTCTTCTGGAGCCCCACAGACTTGGCTGCAGGCCCATGTATACACGTCTCGGAACCGGTCAAGCCCGCGGGTTGGTTATCATGACGCCCACGCACTCTCGAATCCGCCCGAGCTCGCTTGACTAATGGAATCCAGTTGTCGGTATCGGAACTAGCAGTTAAGTCCAATGAATGACTTCCATTTAGATGCAATCTTACAAGTTGCCCTCCAATTTTTCCCGTATGTATGTCGAAACAGCATCCCCGTCAAGAGTCCTTGTGAGACATTCGGCTTGAGGTTACGCGGGTTGATTTGGTACCTATCTACGGGCCTTGCTCCGAGCAGTACTGTATACTCCCGGGTTTGACGCAAACTCGGCAGTTACCTTCAACCGCTCCAACCTGATACCATGTATTATACGTGACTCCAGGCATCAATGTAGGACTTGAAGCTTCAGATCTGTTAATGGGTTTTGACTTTACTTTGGAACAAATAGCGCTGGTCCATCACATCCAATACACAATTGAGGCGATCTAGTTTCCGGCTAAGCAGGTCACACGTGGTGTGAGACATAACTTGTACTGCATAAATCCGTGCTGAAAACGCATTCAAACGGATGAATGGAGTCGACTAACACTCAGCGGCTTCCCTCATAGGGCCTAGTCTTACGTCGGTCTCAGGGCTGAGAAGAACACGACAGTGACTAGTACCGCCATAGGGTAATTGAATCCCTACCATGGAAGTGTTGCTCCCTAAGACTTAGCTAATGCCAACTCCAACAAAGAGTGGGAGTAAAAAACAATAGCAACATCCCAACATTAGATGACAACATACCCTACATTCGTAAACAGGCGTACAATACCAAATAAGTAGGCGGGTCATTTGCTCACTAATACCAACTCAATTACAGGTAAACACGCCATGGAAAGCAACCTTGGCAACAGGGGATAATCTAGATTCGTCCGTAAAGCAGTCGCAGACTGCAGGAAACCCGGAGATTTTAGTCAACTACCTACTGTAAGCCTGCAAGGGGGCTGCATGTAACATCGACATCGGCGAGAAATCGTGCGTATGCTGCAATAGGCCCCATCGGCAACCCAATTCGGACTTCTTGTATTGACGTTTGTCATATTCGTTGGCTAATGAAAGTAATAATAACATGAAGTAACACGGACACAATTACAGCGTCCGGTATTGGCAGTCGAACTAAACATGATATTACAACGACAAATACCTAAGGATTACTTCATTTTGTATACTACCGGCCGGCTTTCCAGAATCGAAGTCTCTACGTACCTTAGGTAAACAAACGAGCTATGAGCCGTACACTATGTATATTTTGACAACCATTCTCTTCATGAAACTGAAGAGTTTAATATAAAAATGCTTAGTCGAAGGCACCTATCGTAGAAATTCAATACCAGGTTAGAGTAATTGATATTCTAGCCACCGTGAAGATGCAGTGATTTTGAACAGCTTAATAATGTAAATTCAAACCATTCAAATCATAACGATGAGGCGCATGAGAATCAGTTCACATGAGAATCGACTGCAAGTATCTATCCACATCAGCTCGTTTATGACGGTTAAATATAGTAGGTAGGAAGCCATCTAATACGGTCCGATGGCTGTGCGTCATGAGAGACAGCATTCCGTTTCGATCAGCTGAGGCCGCAGGGGATCGTTTCTGCTATTGCACTCTGGAGCTCTTCAGTGTACCTTTGCAAGGACATAGGAAGTCGAAATTTCCAGGATTTCCTGCTATACTTGGTCTTGGTTTAAGGGCAAGTCAACACAGGCCGCTATCTACGGGTCTCATCTATGCATCGACGGCGCGCATCTAATAGAACGGCTAGTTAAAGTTCAGGGTCATATGAAAACGCGTAATGGATCTAAATTCAGTCCCGTTTTGTAAACAGTTGATTGTGGCCGAACCTAGCCTTGGTCCGGCTAACTCCACGATCTTCATCGCACGTAATATGCGGCACTTTTCACAACAGGTATTCACTCGATGTAAATGAAGAGCGGCGTCGCCCACGTTTAATTATATGAAGAGACATTAGTATGTACCCTTCTACAAGAAAAAGCCCATAATAATACTCAAATGCGTCAACGGCGCGAGGCTCGAAAGAGAAATATTAAGACAGTGCGACATAATAGAGATAGTGGTTGTCCTCAGCGATACTTACTCCTGAGAAGCACTATAAATCGCTTCATCGGGCTCACACCGTGTAATTACCCAATATTTCCGGTTCCCTAGTCTTCTAAGGCTCGTGGGGTCGTAAAACGCGATTTGCCTTTCTGAGAGCGATGTGGCTCTGTCTGCATGGGAGCGGCGAGTGGGGAGGCCTGATGTACTACGAAAAACGCCCGGACAAGTCTGCTGATGCCACTCATACTGGAATTGTGGACGTCTTTTGAGGGTGTGTGAGAGAGAGAAAGTGGAAAACGTCGGTTTTCGAAACCTCGACGATCAATGGATTGAGCCAGTATCTAGACACCAAGTCTCTGTAGCTTCCTTGTTTCCCGGCATCAGGCACATGTAACATTCCTTCTGGGTCGTATTTTCTTTTATTGCTATCACTTTCTTCGGAGAACTCTCGAGAAGGACTGGTTGGTGCGCGTATTGGCTTTCGATGAGGTGGGATAGAGGAATTCGCTTTTCGATTTGGCGAAGAGACCTGTCGATTTGCCTGGTCTGGATTTATTAGTCTGTAAGAGTTAGCGAGACGGGTGCTGAGTGACGGATGAGGAAGTTGTCAGGGTTTAAGATCTCGTGGTTTCGGCCCTCAAGGTTCTACGTCTTAGCCCTGGAAACCTGGTCGGTACAGCAACCCGGCGTACTTCCACAAAATATCATGTACATAGAAGGTTCCATGCATAGGTACCTAGTAGTGATCACCTCAAGCGTTATAATCGTTCGTATCCGCAAAGGATCCATACTACCTAGGATAGGCTTGTTGACCTCGGTCAAATTTTGGTCAACAGTCAAATGATCGAATAAGGACTATGTCCGTAGACATCTCCCTAGTCTCCACAGCCGTAGAAAAGACTTTATTTACCTTACTTAAGACATAATGATGCCAAGTCGCCTGAAAATCCCCTCACACACTAGGCGTAGAGCATAAGTGACCGCAGCCCCTGAGAGAACAGTGACATAATCACCAGACCTGAAGATGTGAGTACTATCCCGAAGTAGCTTTTCTACTGCGTGTGACTCGGCGGTTAAAACAGAATACATCATGCATTGACAGCCTGGAACTAGGTGGGTTTGCCTCGGGCTGATCGTCGCTCCCACCAGCGAACTTGAAAGGTAATACCACTATTCTAGGTATCTTAGACCTTGTGCTATTCATCGACCCCCACGCCCGGGAGAGTCATCATGAAGTGTTTACTCATTTTGGCTTATTATTACTACTGAGTATATTTCCTTGCAATAACTCTCTACACGGGGATACTCATAAATAGACCACTTTTCAGGAAGCATACTATTATTCATAAGCCTGTCCGCCTTCATGTCGCCTGTTCGTTGACACTACTCACACCATTACGACTATTCTTCCGACGTTAAGCGGCCTGAGGCTGACACATAATTCCACCTAAGCTCCTTTGCATACCTACGTTATTACCTTAAAGGTACCTATCTCTTACCAGGCTATCTAGGCACATATCTTTCTATGTATAGTGACACTAACCTACATTGGGTAAAACTCATCGTGCACGTTCGAAGATCTACCGTGGCACAATAAATGGCGCATCTAACGTCGGAATAAACATATTTCGATTAAAATGGCTAGTGTCTTTATGATATCGAAACAATCTGATTATAATACTGCTGTATTGCTAGAGAATCAATATATGATATGTGTATTTTAAAGCAGCCCAAACAATTGGCGCATGTAGTCTTCCTTACGGATGGTTGGATCTCAAGGTTGTACATATACGTGCCTAATTCTCGATCGTGGATGGCATGAGATGCAGCCAGGCACCTAGTCAAATATAGACGATCCATCCTCTTTTCACCATTAACAAGGTACTATTTCGCAAGATACGTCGCTAGAACAGATGGACGTGGGTGGGTACTTTTTGGCATTACCACTCCTGCGCATGCCAACGTCACGTAGAATTTACGCTTGTGAAGTTTACTTTAGGTAAGCGGCCGTGAGTCATCCAAAATAAGGTTGGTGGGCGGGAGCAGCACATCTCCGGATGTTTTGCTGACAAGTCTCCATTAGCCCTGTGATTATCTCAGTTCATCTCATTTATTCCTCACATCGGGAATAGACTAATAGGTTCTTATCACTTTATTCCTTGTAGGAATACAGGAGCGTTCGAATGAAACGAGTAAGTACCTACACCAGGCTTACATTATATAAACCTGAAGGTGATGTCTGTGAGGTCTACTCTCACAGTCCGCTGCTTAAAGCTGAAATTACGGATGATGTTAAATGCTTTTCTGGCAGCTTAGCCTTATTATATTTAAACTTAACCCCTATTCAGACCAACTCTAATAGAAGCTATACGTAGTATATCAACTTTCCAAAGGTTAACTATATGAAATGCTTAGGCCGCATGCACAGATAGTGTGAAGTTAAACTATGTATAATAAGTTATTTTACGCCCCAGCCTCAGGAAACTAGGTATCAGTATATAAGATATAGTGTGCCTATTTCCTATCTCCCAAATTCATTAACTGCTACGTCTCTGTTTTCGGTATCCCATACTAAATACCCCAGATCGGGAAAAGCAACCCGTGAGACTCATTATCGGCGATTAACTCTCCTCTTCTACGGATTACAGCTTTGAGAATACCAGCTTAGACAACTAGTCGAACTTCTGGCTACGTCGGCACAAATAACAGCAACATCTGTCATGCGTTCCTCAACTGTCCTGTCAACTGGGCTGGCCATCCTAGCCACTGCCATTGGAGCCCCAATACTACTACCGAGTAACTCTACCTCCAACGTCAATGTAACAATCGTAGGGGATGAAGATATCCTAGGGGAATTTGCCCTCAACTCACCAGAGATTACGAATCTGGCATCAACACAGGGTAAATATCAACCATCGGATGCAGTCCCATTTGCGGAGCTCCCTCAATGTTATGTAAGTCATATGATATCCAGGACGCATATTCAACTAGTAGCTAACTATTCGCCTTAGCAAGATTGCATTGAGACGAATTGTTGCAATGGCTGGCCGAGTCTTGGCGACGTGAGACGGCTAACCGTTCATGAGTGGTGCCACTCAAAATGGATTCCAGTGCACGCTTGGCTTTATGAACACCTTCAATTCTGCATCAAGCACGCTTGTAGAGAATGTAGACCACAGTGTCGTGATGAATCGATTCGATGGCAAGACGAAGTCTGTGCCAACGATTAGGAGGACCGGATGGGGTGAGCACCAAGTCAACAAAACCAAGAAATTAAGGGGTGCTTAGGTCCGAGGAAAGGATGAGAAGAGAAAAACCTCAATATCATAGCGGGGCTCAACCGAACGATGTTAGAGCATCATCGTCTAGCTGAGAGACTAGTGGATTCATTTTATGGCTTTGAGCCAGACCTTAAACATTTCCTTACTACCATGTAGCACATGAGAGGTAAACCTTTAGAGTAAAGGGAAATATAAGCCATTGCAGCTAAATTAACAAACCAAGTACGAATGAAACAAGCGACCAAGAAACCAAAGAAACGGTCAAGGAGCTAAAAGAAGTAAAATCCATAGTAACCGTTTAAGCAACATCCCAAACTAAAATAATCTATACACGTAACCTATAACCAACCAGGACCTGCCTTAGCCGGGACAGCTGCGGTGTTCTTGAACCCGGGGCGGTTTACGGCGGGAAGACTCGGCAAGCCACCAAAAATGTAGTGATGAGAGGAATTAGTTAAGATGTTAACTGAAGAAATAGAAGGAAAGGAAAGGAAAAGGGGTAGAAGTATAGAACATTTCAAGAAACAAAGGTAGACTTAGTTCTAGGATTTAAATATCTAAGTAGTCTAGTGAAGGTCCCCTTGATTCCCCTCTACTTATACGCTCTACGCCCCTACACGCTGATCAAAAAAGGACCGGAATTCAATTAGAGAGTCTGAACATGGCTGCTCGAGCGACCTTCAGTATACCGACGTTCACCGCGTTGATGCCGAGCGAATGCTCCTACATGGCTTGTAGCTGCATCGTCGGATCGTTGTTGACTGCGACGTTCGCTATCTGAGCGAGCTGATTGACGACGACTAGGGCCCTCTTCCGGGATCAAAGAAGAGATAGGAGGGTCAATCGTAACGCTTGTCTGCTTCGACATGATCTGGTCCGTGAACTCCGTAGTAACGAAGTTCGCATATGGGAGATCTCTATCTACGTAGTTTCCGTAGCGCGAAACGCGTTCCGGGTTCCACCAGAAGAAAAGCCACATCCACCAGTGTTTTCCGAAGACTTGGCGAAAGTTCTCCTTTGGGCCGAGCTACGTATGATTCAGAATTAGCCAATTAGCTATGGAGACTAGGGGGGTAGGAATACTAACGTCCCAGGGGTTCTTCTCGAACTTGTGTAGTAGAAGACGCGTTCCATACCTGTCCCAGTACTTGAAGGTGAGAGTCCACCGTTCTTCCTATAGAGAAAGTTAGAAATCGCATAGGAATTACTATATCTTGGACAATAGCCAGGAACTTACACAGATTTCTGGTCCTACACAATTCTTCCACACCAACCGCTTCAAGACGTCAGGGGAATTCATCATAAGGACAAAGAAGACTGCTAGAGAGCTGAAAATGATTGAGGCAGCGAACGGAGCTGTCCATCTTGTTGAGGGGTCGCAGAGGGCAGCCACGGACACAGCGAAGCTGTAACAGGCATCTAGCGGCAAGAAGAACAGTACGAAGCAGTACGGTTTCATTGTTCGGAGGTAGACGGTTGTGCGAAGGTAATCGCAGTAATGGTCGTATACCGGAAAGCAGTGGCCCATTGTGTGGCAGTGGTACACCCTATCAGACAGGTCGAATAGGCACCCATCAGGGCACCGACGGGGTCTCCGGCCTATCCGCATTGGTCAATGTCGAGGATCATCAAGGCTTAGAATGGACTTTACTTGCCTTCTGCATAGACGAGGCGGCCACCAGGCAAGGCATAGTCCCATGTGGCGCGGTCTGCCTGCATGATTCTCTTGCTGGAAGAATTCTGAAAGTGAACTTTAGCGTTGTTTTCAGAGAGTCAGCTGGGTATATAGAACTATACCTTTGGGGGCTTCCAATGACGATCTCGAAGTCTGGTTGTGAAAAAAATCTGCAACCAAGCACCTAACCAATTGACCTTGAGAAAGGCCGAAACGAGGATTAGACATAGTCCAAGATACCAGTATGCCGGGTTGGTGTCATGGAAGAACCCAAAGTTGGTGTTTTGGGGGGACATAAGGAAAAGCCAACAGAACGTGTAGTCGTTAGCATAAGAAGAAATAACCACGAAAAGGATAAGCCATAAAGGCCCGAATGAGAGGAAGATCTCGAGAGAGCGCCCAAGCTTGCTGAGTAACCACATCGTGACGGGATGGGAGATGGTGAAGAAGAAAGGATCTAAAATGGAGGGAGAATTTGAAAGGTAGGAGATGTAAACAAACAACCTACGCGTTTTCGCTATACGGAAACTAAGGCAGTGGCGATGGGTAAGGTTAAGGGACGATAAGTCTATTAACTCTATCCATAAGGTATCTACCTATGTAGGTAGGCACCTAAAGGTAAGAGTTACCCTACGTACGCACTGCCTATAACGGGTAGCAACGGAGAGTTGCTTATTTCTAGGGGGGGGACACGTATTATGGGGTAAGTACCTAATGTACCTAGGTAAGAACGATATTGGAAGTTTTTGGGCAAATATAAAGAATAAAAATGTTTATCGCTTATCGGTATATAAGAAAGAGTCATTACCCAAGTTTTACGAGGGCTATTGTGTCGAACCGAAAGTCATTATGAGCTTTGGAGCAACTTAGTGGTGTGGCAGGTGTGGCAGCTGGAGGAGTTCCAATTGTGGCAGGTAGAGCAGTAGCAGAGGAGCGGTGCTGTAATAAAAGCCCCTGAAAGTGGCAGGAGCTGGGCTAGGCGTGCGAGAGCCCTAAGGGACGTGCTGTAAGACTCGGGCGTTTTTGCCGTAGGGGTCGTCTCTTAGTTTCGTTTCTTCAAAACTCTAGGATCGACATTGAAAATATCCGCGATAGGAAATTCTTAATAAGGATAATCATTTCGACACAATAGCCCTCGTAAAACTCGGGTACTAGAAATTCTATCCCAAATATTCTCAAATCTAGGTACCTAGGTAATCTATTCTATCGACACGCGTTACTCCCCCATAATACGAAATCTATGTAACCACCCTCTGTTTCTGCCGCTGTAGATATGCTGCTTCTCATATAGCATATGGTTTTTAGTACCCCTTAGCCTTCATCTCGATGAAGAGATCCTCCAAAGCCTCGTGACTATCCTTAACCTCGTATCCAAGCTCCTTGAGCTTTGTTACCAATTTGGTTGGATCGAACACTGGGTTGCATCGCGGCGCTTTAAGCACCTTCAACATGTCGTTGAACTCAAAATTCTCCCATTTCAAATCCGGCCGGATGTGCTTCTTAGCCAACTCCATGACATCGTTGTTCGTGAAAGGATTCGGGTTCACCTATAAATTTTGTTAATGCGCTAATCTAGAAATTCCTGGTGTACCCAGAGAATGGGCTCACTAACAAGATTGTAAGTGCCTGTGACTCCATTCTCAGCCAACAGAATAGCTCCAGGAAGGAGACTGGGTAAAACGCTTCCAGACTAAAATATGTGAGTCAGTTACCGGCAAGAAAAGTTGAATTAGATAGTAAGGAAAAGGGTCCTTGACATACTGCGAGCAAGCTATTGACTTTGTCATACTTGAGAAGCCGTGTGAGAAGATTTCCAGGGTGCAGGTCGGCAGCTATCGGTACACGAATCCGCAAAACCAGGACGTTAGGATAGTGGCTAATAGTCTGATTTACTGTTAGCGAGACATCATCTTAAGGCTTACCGATTTCCAAGGCAAGTATAGATCGATCATAACAGGACAGCACAATACCTTTTCGCTTAGCAGTCTCGACCTCGAGTACCATGATCCCTCGTAGAATGGCTCATCCTCTTCGGTGAAGTAAGGAGTTTTAGGTACAGGAGTAGGCTCTCGATCAAAAATGCAAGCCGATCCGATGTGAGTGACATGAATGCCGAGCTGGTAGCAGCAGTCGACCAAGTTTAGGACACCTAGGATATTAGACCTGACCGTCTCAACCTTGTGGTCTTCACACCAATCAACGTTGGGTGTTCCACGTGCACCAGCACAGTTGATGACATTGGTTGGATTGTGGCTCTTGAGCTCGCTATATCTGAGTTAGCAAAGTATTACACCATTTATAAAATAGGCAATGCATATCATGAGATAAAAAGCTGACTATGCCCAGTTGTTTTACGTGACGATACAAAGAAGGGGGATAAATACCTCAAGACCTGCTCGCGGTTCTCGGTCCTAACAAGTGTAGTGATGACAGTCTTTCCAGACGCCAAGAGGAGTTCCTTGATTTGCGTTGCAATCCAACCGTTACCTATGCTTAAGGATAAGTGATGTATACTTCAAGGAGACAAGTAGATGATAATTCGTATTGGACGTACCGAATATTAAAAACACACGAGGCGATGTTTCGACAGCCATTATACCGCTGATGGTTCGTGAACGACTATATAATGCTTGATTGTTGTTGTTATATGAGGTAGAGTTATAAATTTCTCTATAAGCGTACTTGGATATGCCTCGTAGACGGGTGCTAATAATATTGACGAAACTAAGAAGTGTTTCGTTAGATCTTGTTTGCCCGTGGGTTTTCTGCTCCTTGGTATGGGTGGCCGTTAGCTCGGTAATTATGTAGTTAGTCTTTGTGGTCTTACATGGCATTGAAGTAGGACCATGACTCTGTCGGGCCATGTTGCACGTCAGAAAATCCACCGGAGTAAGCCTCACTTCTCCCTCTATATCGGTTTTATCACGTCATCCTCATGTGCAGGAAAATTGTTGACTTCAACGTGGCTGACAGCTTGTCATCTTCATATTTGCGACCAGAGTAATCCAGAGTTACATTGGGAGATAACCTATGAGAGGTGCAGATAGACTATCAACTCAGTAATCCAGTGTTCTTCTTCACTCCTAATCTGAGAGTCTGAACAACTTCCTTAGGTGGCACCAGAGTTTGCGTGACTTTGGGCATGGCCATCGGCCTCATATATCAGTTTGCAAACATACTAGAGACGAAATGCACAACATCCTCAAAACAAGCATACTTGAAAATGGAGAAATCAACATTGTCTATCTCTTGCCTTGAGGTTACGCCTCCAGACAGCCCGAAATGGAAGTCTGATTCTATGCCTATCGAGAACTTAAATGACGAGGAAAGCCTCGATCTCATTGGCAGTACCAGATTTGAACCCCGAAGTGATATAAGAAATATCTTAATCACTGGTGGCGCCGGCTTTATGTACGCAGCATCCTACATTCAAAGTAATAGTTGATGATAGCTAAACTTGCGCTTCTCGTTAGTGGCGGCTGGGTCACGCGCCATCTGGCTGTTCAGTACCCAGAATACAACATCGTCTGCTTCGATAAACTGGATGAGGTCTCATCGCTGGCCAACATCAGTTGCTTGAAACCATTTCCCAACTTCCAGTTCGTGCAGGGAGATCTCACCAACCCAAAAGCGATAGCCCGAGCCTTGTCTGACCACAACATCGACTGTGTGATGCACTTCGCCGCCCATTCTCATGTTCAAAACTCCTTTAATGATCCGAGTTCGTTCACTTTGAATAACGTCATTGGCACGCAGAATTTGCTGGATTGTATGCGACACTACGGAGGGGTCAATCGATTTGTGCACGTCAGCACCGATGAGGTATACGGCGAGATAAATGACGAGCTCGCAAACGAGAGCAAACAATTCCTGCCTACGAATCCCTATTCGGCTTCTAAGGCAGCAGCTGAGAGTATGCAACATTGGGAATTCTTTCCTACTCCCCTCTCTAATAAGTTGGCTAAGGACCTATTGATTAAGATATATATCTGAAGCCGTTTGATGAATTATTTACTGACACTCGGGGATTCAGTGTACGTACATGCCTATTCCAAGTCGTTTAACATCCCGACCGTGATAGTCAGGAGCAACAACGTCTATGGACCATGTCAATATCCTGAAAGTAAGTTAGTTTACTAAATCTGAGAGTGAAATGCTAATGAGGCTTGTTATTGTAATAGAGATTATCCCAAGGTTCTTCAAGCTTTTGGCTGAAGACAAGCCACTCACCATTCAGGGGTCCGGCTTACACCAGCGGCGATATCTGTATGGCGCTGACGCAGCCGACGGGTTTGACACGATACTCCATAAAGGCGTTGTTGGCGAGGCGTACAATATAGGATCGGCGTTTGTGGTCACCAATCTCGAGGTGGCCATGCGCATGCTCGAATTCTTCGAATGTGATACTCAAAACGACTTGCAGCGGTATCTAGTGTGGACGCCAGATCGCCCTTTCAACGATCATGATTATGGTGTCGACGGTTCTAAGCTCGAGGGGCTTGGATGGCAGCAACGAACTCACTTCAATGATGGTTTGAAGGCCACTGTAGATTGGTACAGGAAGAATTTACACATCTGGTGGCCGAACGAGAATGAGAAGACAGGATCGTTGAAATAGGGGCTACCATTTCTTCTTCCGAGTCAGATTTTCTTCTTTGTCAATGAGGGTTAGACACACGGTGATAGATATAGACATTTCAAATCTTCCTCACATACTAATATGAACTATCACATTCTTATTTGAATCTCTCTATTGTATTCTCTAAGTGTGATAAGTTTATTAAAAATAGGATTAATTGAATTTGAGCAAGTACCTAGATACCTACATATTAAACCTGCGTGAGCTCATCTCTTCGACAAATTGTAACTCCCATTCAATAACCGTTTTACAAGATCCCTATGACCTGCACACCCCGACCAACTAACAATACCTATAACACCTATAATTCGGGACGACCCTTAATTAGCTTCTACTCTAGGTAATATAAAAATTTCTCCAAAGCACGAGCGATATCAGGTCTCGAGTCGTAATGTAAGCGTTACCTCATCCTCCTCGGTTGATCTAACGGTTGTTTCTGACATGGCAGCATCGACAAGGTGATACATTAGTGTCTTGAGGTTTCCTCTCTGACATGACACAGAATACTGTACGGTTTTATTAGAGCTACTCTCAGGCCTAATGCTCTGCGCCTGATCTTGGCGGAAGAGCGCTCCACTGAATTCCGCATTTTGGTTGACTGAGACAGAGGTGTTCGAGGGCGACCTATTGAAATCCATATCGACGCCATCTGTCGCATCCAACGGCTCGGGATCTAGTGATGCTAACTCGGGCCATGCGTTATGGTCCCACCAATTTGTCTGAGAAGTACTTTGGGGTTCAAGGTGATTGTCTCCAAGGAGCGTACTACCAAAAGGTGTCGGTATGGAAAGATGACATGTCGCGTTCTGGGCATCCAATGTGCCAGTAGTTGCTTCAAGCATGTTGGTCAATTCTCTCGCCGAACCGACTCTACTTATGGGACTTGATAACTCTCCATCTGTGTCGCTAGGTGATCTGAGAGAATGGCTACTGGAGCGAGAGTCAACTTCTTCAAAGGGGAAATTGTTACTGCAGTTGGAGGCCAGATCGAAAGGCCCATGGAACTGAGACTGTGATGCTGGCGAAGTGCTGGTAGGCGAAGGGAGTTGCTTTGTGCCTACTCCCTGGCGCTTTCGGCGTCGCATGAGAAGTGAATAGCGGTTCTTAAGTGATAATGGAGCGCGGCCCTCTAGAAAACTACTGGCCATGAACTTCCAGTTATGCCCATACACGTCAACCAGATGTAGTAGAAGATTTTCCTATTTAAACGCCAACAGTTAGAGACATTACTGTTCTACGTTGAATGTGGGCAATAGCAGGGCGGGTGAGGGACCTACCTCTTGAGAAGACCATGGGCTATGATCTAGTTCAGGATTCAAGTTTTCGTTCCATCGCTTAGCACACTGGTCTCCGTTGCGAGTACCAACTGCCCCTGCGACTACAACCCATCGTGTGCCATATTTAGCAACAGCATCCTTCAGGCGGGCGTCTTCGACAGGCGACCAAGTGCCTGAATTGACAGTTGGGGAGGCTCTTTGGACCTTTCCGTCTAGCCCCTGCATATCTGAATGCGTAAGACAATTATAAAGATCAATTAACTGACACATGAGTTTGTTAATTTCACTTGCACACCATCCTGCAATAGTTACTTTCCAGAGGCCACGCGATGAGGTTACAGTAACACCCTTTATATTGTTGAAATCATATGATCCTCTCGCTCGCCGAGAGCTTATCCTGTTAAAATCGAGCAAGGGGCCGGCCGCTTTCACGTCTTAATCCTGATATGGGATCCCGACGAATCGGAAGTGTTAGATCTAAGTATCCTACTTGTAGCTTATTTCTTATCCTGACACCGAAACTCTTATGTACAACACATCTTGTTGAAATGGTGGTGAGTACCGAGATGATCATGGCATGGATATAGATCGCTATATTCAACTTGCTCAAATCCCGATCAGAACCTTAAAAGGCGTAATCCTTGCATACATAGGTGTAGATGAGATACTTATTGCTCCTTATCCAACAGTAAGGGATTGTTGCTGAGTCACATGGACGTGTCCCTAAGACGAGATGGCGGGAAGATAAAGGAGGCTTAGGTAAAGTACATACCTAGATAGGGCAGACTACATACATGTAGTGCTAATATGCATGCCAAGCACATGCCAGGGTAGTAGCGTTGGGACATGCGGCTGTGCCGCTGCCACAGGCAATGTTGAGGCATCTTTGCAACGTAATCTTCCCAAGTTGGCTCTAAAAGATGACGAGCTCGACACTATTTTGGTTCGGAGTATTAGATTGTGCGAGGGGTACACGAGATGTACACGAGATGAAGCAGTTTCCATGCGTATTCCATCTGATAGCCTGTGATACGGGTATGTTTCAATGAATGTACGGTATGTAGGTACCCGGTAGGGCTTACCTACAGCCTATACAACTACGGTAGGGCTACGTGTAGGGAGATATGTACATAATGTAGATAGATACCTAGGTACATAGGTACTGTAGGTATCTGCCGGGACGGACCGGGGCACTAACTAGCGAACCAATCAACAGTGTTGATTAGCAGCTAACTAAAATTTAACTTTAAACCAACCTATGTTGTTTTTAAGCTTAAATGTGGAAGGGTTTAGGTACCTACCCGATTAGCTTGGTACCTATTCGTTTTGATCGAAATTTACCTTCAAAACAGATTAGAAACCCGTCGATTAAACTCCCGAATATTGGTCTAGATGTATATCACCAGAGTTCTCTCATACCTCGTAAGGTTATCCATGTATCATAGTAAAAAGGCGGATTTAAGGGATTTTTTGCACATGCCGGGAATCTGACCGCATGCATACCTACCTACCTAGGTATGTTTACGCTTACGACTGCTACTTACGTGAAAATGCTATCGCGACATACATCCGATCGTGGGCTGACACGTTGACCATTCTTGCCATACGAGAAGAGATAGGCGGATCGCGATTTATCTGAAATTAGATAACTCATCCTAAATTGGTAATTATGGCCATTTTTGTTAACATTTCTAGCCAAATTTCGAAATATCATCGTTCGAGAGCGTTTGAATAAAATAAAATTGCACTGGACCTATCAAAATATGGACTTATGCTGCCCGTGCAGAGGTGCGAATAGCATATTTGGTATCGTCTGATAAGTTTTGCCTACGTACGTAATTTCCACATGCTGAGCATTGACGATGTAAGAATTTGCGGGAATAGTGTACGTAAGACTGTCGTCCATCAAAGAAAAACTCGGACCGGTCATGGCAATAATAAATAGGCGATATATGAGAGTAATTCAACGCGTTACACAGGATGTACGCCGGACGGTGAGTAATTTTTCATGCGGTGGGCAAAAACTATTCAACAACATGGTAAGGCGTTCTAGGCGTTCTAGGCGTTAGGCTCGTATCCGAGGCCGGACAAAGACTCGTAGCAAGCGGCAATATGGCACGATGCGGGTAGGGAGACCCGTACTCGAGACACCGTTTTCCATTTTCATCTTTGTGTAACCTGATCATGCGTGCCTCTTATCCGATTACTAATACCAACTGCCGTACTAGGAAAATGGTCCCCTTAAGAATCAACAATCAACACGTTCGTTGAGGCTTGAGCCAATTGTTCTCTTTTGAGCTGACAAATTTGATAAAACTTTTCAAAGCACTGTTCATATACTAGAACTATGAAGTACCAGTATTTCATGAGCCGCGTCGCGGTCGCTTTCGTTCAAGCATTCTTGTTCCTTTTTTACGTTAAGTCCACGAATCCCGGTTGACCGCTTTACACCTACTTCATGCCACTCCGATATCCAAAATGCAGTCATTCCGACAATATCGCCGTCTGCGGGAAGCAGTGAGAGAGGACCTTGCAAGAGCCCAAACTGATAATTCTCCACCCAACTCAACGGGTATTTCTACCCCTGAAGCCGATTCTAAAGCCGAGTCTACTCATGGCCAGAAGGACGAGGAAAAGCCGTCGCCTTTAGTTGCTGGAGTCACTGTATCGAGACCAGCCGAGCATGATGGGGCTGTTACATACATAGTAGGCTGGAAGGACGACGATCCGCTCGAGCCTCATAATTGGAGCCGAGCGAAGAAATGGTGGTGCACTGTGGCAGTCTGTCTGATTGGCATGGCTGTCAGCATTCCATCATCCATTGACGCGCCAGTATCTGACCAATTCAATGAGTTTTACGGGGTCGGTCCTATCGCTGGCTCGATGACGACCGGTATGTATCTCCTCGGCCTAGGAACGGGCTCATTATTTGCTGGGCCTTTTTCCGAGACACTGGGACGCAATGCGATCTACCTTAGCACCATGGTGGTCTTCATAATCTTCATCATGGCCAAAGCCTTAGCACCCAACTATGGGGCCGCCCTTGTCTTTCGGTTCCTGACGGCCTTCTTTGGCTCGACACCTTTAACGTGTGCGGGCGGCACAATTGCCGATATCTGGGGACCGCTAGAGTTCACCTTCGCCCTACCGTTCACAACAATAACCTCATACGCTGCACCGTTCCTAGGTCCCGTTATCGGCGCTTATCTACCAGGCATTGGCTTTCGCTGGGCTGACTGGATTGCCTTGTTGATATCTGCTGCCGTGTTGATCGTCATTATCCTCTTCCAACCAGAAACGTATGGGCCATTACTATTGGAATGGAAGGCCCACCACCTACGAAAGCTGACTGGCGACAACCGTTACCAGGTTGACGTACACGCATCTGCCAATACGCTTGGCCGCCGCCTGCTATTTAGCGTCTACCGCCCATTTCAAATGACGTATACAGAGCCGATTATTTTACTCTTCTCCTTTTACTTGATTATACTTTACATAGTCTTGTTTACATTCCTGAATGGCTACCCATACATCTTCACTGAAACATATGGCATCTCCAAGTCCCTCACCTATGTTCTTTGGGTTGCCATGCTCGTTGGGGATAGTGTCGCTTTACCACTCATCCCCATTGTATACGGCTGGACTAAGAAAGCGGCCGTAAATGCTGCAGCCAAGGGGGAACCTCTGCCGCCAGAGGTATGCATGTATTGGGCAATGATGGGTGGGTCTATCCTGCTACCCATCTCTCTATTTTGGATGGGCTGGACCTGTTATGTAAGTAATCATTACTCCACCTCCCCTATACTTGACTTTATGGCTGACGAATATTCAGTCACACATCAGCATCTGGTCTCCGATCATCGGTTCGTTCGTCTTTGGCTACGGTTTCGTTACCGTCTTCAGTACAACTTATCTGTACATTTGCTTCATATACACGATATATTCCGCGTCGGCTCTCACATTCATGACCTTTAGCCGCTACATCATCGCCGGTGCACTTCTCCCTGCCTCGATCCCCATGTACGAACATCTGGGTCCACACTTCACACTCACTCTTTTAGGTGCGCTTATGGCTGTTATGGCACCTGTACCATTTTTGCTCTACCGTTATGGCCACAAGATTCGGGCTATGAGTAAGAATGTTCAAGTCAAGACCTAGGAAGCCCTTGTCGGCACCCGCTCCATTATTTAGATACCACGAATATACCCCCTGTGTCATACTTATTGAAGTTATTCCCTTAGTTAGAATGCACCCGAGCATCTAGTGCCTGTGGTATTTGAGTTGCAGAAGTAGCCAGGCACCATCGTATCTCACCAGATAACTAATTAACTTTACTTTACTCCTACTTATCAAAGGTGATGTTCTAGGTTGTCAAAAAATTAGCCCCTCCGCGCCTGTAGGGCAGGCTTTATAGCAAGATGATCAAGCTACCCATGTCTTCGAGGTGACAGCTCTTCACGTCATTCGCGATAAACTCAACTTTCATATCTAGAATAGCATAGTATAATTCCATTTCAAACCTCTTCCTCGCAGATCTGTAACCTTTAAGCTAGTGTATCTCAGTCGATCACGGAACAAACCTCTAAACGAGAGCAGTCTACTTTGAACGCATGCTCTCGAATACTCACAATGCAATGATGCTAAGACAGTAGCTTAGAAGTATAAGGCTCCTTTCTTCGTATGCTCGCTTCGTTAATCATCTCAAATTTCCATTTCTGCAACAATAGCTATCTAGTGGATAGGTAACTTTGTCTTAACCTTGTGAGTTAATGCTTTTTACTCTCATGAATCCCACGGGATTTACTCAATGCAATCAAGCCGTGCATCTTATTCGCCATCATAACTGGTAGGTGGCTACCCGAACCCATGACCCTGTGTTATTGGAGGTTGGGATAAATTCTGATGAGTCGTACGTTTACCGATGGTGTAAGGTAAGACTGGATCGCTGCACGAAGGATTGCTCGCCACTGAATCCTATCAACAGATCTTCTCAAATTCGCCAATAGGCAAAATGTGCTATATCATGTCAATCAGGGTATCGTGATGGAAAAAAAGGAATAATGAATGTCCGCCTTACTTGTAAGCTTACACCTCCTTTTAGGTTAAGATGCGCCTAGATACTATTTTGCATTGTTATCAAGTAATTACTGACTCTGAGCTAAGGAACGGAGTTGACTCATGGTAAGTTTTCAATGCCATATGGCGTCCCGCGCCGACCTCGTACATCACTTGGCAATGTCCAGACTACATTGCATATTCTCCATAATGCGATGGCGTGACACAGAGATCTGTGAATTCTGATGGAATTTATGTCATGAAGAAACCAGCTCTCAGCAAGAGTATCGATGCTACCTAGTCACAGGTCTTAGACAATATTTCACATCATGGCATCAGAAGAGATCCACGTAGCTCTTACTCCCCTCGATCACCTCCATCCATCAAACTATGTTAAACTCTTTTACTACTTCCCCTTAAAACCAGATGCCAATTTTGCTGATATTTTCAACGATCTCCGCGAGGCTCTACACAAGACATTCGTCCAATTACCCTGGCTCAGCGGTAAAGTGTACCGACAGGAGCCGGCCACTTCTGGATGGCGGCCCGGCCAGCGCGAGATACGCTACCGCCCCGTTGTTACAGATGGACCACGACCATACCAACTACACTTCAAAGAATTACTCACAGAGTGGAACTATGAAGACCTCAAGGAGGACGGATTTCCCGTCGACGCCTTTGGCCATGAGGATCTGCTGTCGACGCCGATTCTCGGCGATATAGACATTGGGGCCGACCTCGTCATTTCCCAGGCTAACTTTCTTCCGGGGTGCTGCATCCTGGCTGTATCTAACTGCCATGCAGCTTTGGACGGCCCCGGAATGATCACGGTGATGAAAGTGTGGGCTCAGAATTATAGGGGCTTACATGGCGACACCGCTGGAAATGTCGAACAAGAACAGATACCAGCCGAGAGCTCGGACCGTACTCTTCTTGACCGTCTCTGGGTGCAGAAGGGCATAGCCCGTCCATCAGCAGAGGCCGACTCATGGACGCGAGGCTTAGTTGGCGTCGGATTTGAGCCACTGAAGGAAATAATCACTATACCACCCCCGAGGGTCATGAAGCAACGCATGTTCTACATGTCCCATACCAATATGGTAGCCTTGCAGAAGGAGTGTGAGAAGGAGACGGGGCCGGGGATCCTTTCCAGCGGCGACACGATAAGTGCGCTGTTGTGGCGATGCTTACTTAAAGCGCGAAAGTCTGCTGCCAGCGACGCTCTTCCAGATGATTCTGTGCTCGAGATGCCCGTTGAAGCACGGGCGGACTTCTCGGAGGCAGTACCACCCAGCTATATTGGGAGCTGTTGCTTTTTCAACCATGCGATTTTGCCACTTGCAGACTTGACATCTCATTCTACATCTCTGGGCCACGTGGCACAGGCAATCCGGAGGGTGGCTGGTCGGGTGAATACCCAAGTTATGCACGATGCTTACGCCGTGATGCGGGATGTCGAGGACTACACCCTTGTTCGGCAACGGTTCAAAGGCGTAGATGGCGCCGATATGTTTATCACTAATAACCTACTCTTTCCCATCGGCGATATATGCTTTGGGGATGTTGGATTTGCTAATGGTGGTCGTGCTGAAGAGCTACGTATTTCTATGGGACCATATAATGACTTTGTCCGCGTTGCCTTTATCATGCCACGTAAGAGCCATGGCGGAGTTGAGCTTAACATAAGTCTATTTGACGATGAGATGGAAAACCTGTTGGGAGATGAGGAGTTTGGGAAATTTTGTCTGCCACTCTAATGGGACCATGTCAATGCTGAGTTAATAGCTAGCACCGCGAAGAGCCGTTCACAGAGAAATCAGTTCAAGCCAAAGAAGCGGTGATAATGTTACCACAGGTAGAGCTCTTGAAATCTGACCTACTGAGATCATGCGTAATCTCTCAAATTTGTAGCACGACATCGAGGTTGAATTTCACAGCCTTATCCTGAAAGAAGTTGTTCCTAGCAGAGAATACGATATCAAGAGTCTCCCTTTACTTCTGAGCTTCGATAGTGTGTCTCCTAATTAGGATGAGCTCTATAGACTCATGCATGGCTAAAAGTTTACCCCTTGAAGCCGACTTGGCCAAGAAAATGTGAATATAGTGGCGGATGTCTATCGTACGTCCTACAAGCCACAACCTGGTTTTTACTCGTTGACATTGCATGAATCCTTCCGAAAACCCGAAAGGATCGATGGCAAGCGTTAAGTACCTTAGGTAGTCAGGAGGAATAAGCGAGGATCACGTATGATCGGTAATCTAACTTGTCTCGTTGTCGAGATAAGAATCCGAGTCAGGAATCACGTAATGATTGCATTGTCTGACATCAGAGTAGTGACACGAAAGCTGAGCGGCATTCTGACAAAACGCCTCCATCATTCTCTAGAGTAAGCCGATAAGCCAGTGGATAGAATCAAAGAGCCGACTTACTCCTAAGTTTAACTCACTCAATTAGGTAAATTGGGCTGAGTTCACACCGAGTATCTATCTAGGACTCGAACTGGCGGAACATAGTTAACTTCGACTCAACGTGGATGTAACTGATGCACTTCTACACGTTTCGACATGATGCGATATGACGCTGGGCTGAGAGTAGCGTTGTAACTAGGTACTCTCTGAGGGAGAGATTGATAGATATCCAGTTTCCTCAAATTCTCGATGAAATCGCAATGTGTTGATCGCTAGTGAAACGTGCCTAAATCTTTTCAATCCATTCATTCAACATGGTTCTCCACCATGTGCCTAATGGCGTCCATGCCGCACCTCTTCCCAATGGTGACCGTGTTGGTAAAGGGAAGGCTTACAATGCTTCTCCATCTGAGCCCATTGCTATAGTGGGCATAAGTAATAGGTTTGCAGGAGCAGCTAGCAGTCCGTCCAAGTTGTGGGAGTTGTGCGCCTCTGGAAAAGGGGGTTGGTCTCCTATTCCGGCGGACCGTTTTGACGCAAAATCTTTCTACCACCCAGAAAAGGGGAGAAGGGGTCGAGTAAGTTCTCTCTCGTACCTTGGACTACTTGAACATCGAAGCTGAAGAGAACGACCAGCTAACAAGAACTCGATAGAATCATGCTTTAGGAGGATACTTTCTCGAAGAGGACGTTGCATCGTTCGACGCCGCATTTTTCAACCTATCTGCCGACGTTGCCAGTGTAATAGAAGTATGAACCAGATGAACAAACATAAAACTAATAAAATTCAGGCAATGGACCCTCAAATCCGATTATTGTTGGAATCAGTGTATGAAGCAATAGAAGACGGTATGAAACATTCCAAGGCAACTGCTCACCTTGTTAGTCATATGAATCTAACGTGACTTAAAAGCTGGGATCCCTCTAGACAAGTTGGCCGGGTCAAACACGTCGGTATTTTCAGGATGTTACGGGAAAGACTATCATGAGCTCCAGGCTCGAGACCCGGAGTCTCTCCCAGCTGCCTTCCTTACTGGGAACGGCACAGCTATGCTTTCTAATCGTATATCGTATTTCTACGACTTGTATGGGCCGAGTATGTCCATCGATACTGGTTGTTCTTCTGGCCTAGTCGCACTACACCAGGGCTGCCGCAGCATCCATACGGGAGAATCAGATATAGCCATTATCGGTGCGAGTAGCTTAATGCTTAGCCCGGATCTGTTTATTGCGAAGTCTAGCTTGAGGTAAGTTGCTCCGACCTGTGGACATTAAGACTCACTAAAGTATAATATAGTATGACTGGGGCTGACGGAAAATGCTACGCGTGGGATGCCCGCGCACAAGGTTATGGCCGCGGAGAGGGCGTCGCCGCTCTGATTCTAAAACCTCTTCATACAGCAATTCGAGACAGAGACCGTATCCACGCACTGGTCCGGGAGACTGGCTTGAACCAGGATGGCAAGACGGCTTCAATCACGTCACCGTCCGTCCACGCTCAAGTAAGACTAATAGAACAGTGTTACAAACGGGCTGGACTGGAGCTTTCCGAGACTGGTTACGTTGAAGCCCATATGACGGGGACTCAGGTTGGTGACGTTACCGAAGCGGAAGCACTAGCAAAGACCTTTGGAAAGAGTCGTAAATGCAATGATCCTGTGCTGGTTGGCTCGATCAAGGTAGGCTGAAGCCTTCCAAGACTAAGTTGCCCAAATATCTGCTGATTGAACAATCCCTGCGCCTAACTTGGGCGCGTGGATTGCAATAGACAAACATAGGGCACTGTGAACCTGTGAGCGGTCTCGCAGGAATTATTAAGGCAGTTTGGGCCATGAAGAACCGACAGATTCCGCCCAATTTGAATTATGAAACCCCGAATTCTAATATTCCCCTGAAAGAGTGGAATTTAAAGGTAAGCATTGTGAAACGTGCAAACGCGGATTAAATATTTTAACATATTTTAAGGTACCTACCGTTCTCACACCATGGCCTCGTGATAAGCCGCTTCGAGCTTCAATCAATAACTTTGGGTATGGCGGTACAAACGCGCACGTCATATTAGAAGGAGTTCCCGAGGTCGGCGGAAGGCCTAAAGAAGTCAATGCAATTAGTGATAGTGGCTCTCTGGCACATCGTATCTACGTTGTCAGTGCGAAAGACTCTGCAGCGCTGAAGAATAGGGTCGTAAGTCTCGCTTCTTATGTCCGCAGCTCCTTAAGTGACTATCGCCTTGATGACCTAGCCTACACCTTATCGGAACGGCGATCCCGATTGTCCGCCGTGGTAGCTATACGAGCCGGCAACGTAGACGAATTGGTCGATCGCCTGGAACAACTTTCAGCCAACGCGCCCCACGCTACGGCCAAGCGACCTCGGCTCGGTTTCGTATTCAACGGGCAAGGGGCTCAATGGCACGCAATGGGGCGAGAGCTGCTGAGAGCATACCCCATCTTCGAGTCATCTCTCAGAAAAGCAGACAAAGCGTTGAAAGGCTATGGGGCGACGTGGTCCTTGTGCGGTTCGTAAATTCTTTCTTCAGACTTTATACCATATAGGTTCCTAATATCTTTTGTAGATGAACTTCTCAGGGATGCGATGTCAACAAAGGTGTCAGAGGTCAATTTGAGCCAGCCAATTACGGTGGCGCTTCAGCTGTGCTTGGTTGATCTTCTGAGGTCTTGGAGAATTGTACCTTCGGCCGTAACGAGCCATTCTAGCGGAGAAATCGCGGCCGCTTACGCTGTAGGCGCTTTGTCGTTTGAAGAGGCCCTAGGTGTGGCATATTACCGCGGCGAGTTAGCTCTCCGAAACCGTGATCTTTCCGCCTTGTCTGGTAGTATGATAGCCGCTGGGTTAGGTGCAGAAGAAGCAGCAAAGTACATTACTAGCACCAGCAGTGGTCGCGCAGTCGTTGCTTGCATCAACTCGCCAGGCAGTGTAACCTTATCTGGAGACCTCGGGGCGATCGACGAAATCTCAGCCGCTTTACAAGCAGACGGAATTTTTGCGAGGAAGCTCAAAGTACCTTTAGCCTACCATTCTCACCATATGCAATGCATCGCGAAGGAATACATGGACAGTTTGAGAAGTATCCTACCTCTCCAGCGAAGTACTCAGGTGGATACCAACATACGGTTTGCTTCTCCTGTGACAGGTGAGGTTATCTCTTCACGAGAGGGATTCACTCCGCAACACTGGGTCCGTAACTTGACAAATCCTGTCCTCTTCAGTCAAGCATTCGAGAATATGTGCTTCGGGGAGAACGGTATCGCAGAGGTTGATATGATTGTCGAGGTTGGAGCTCACAGCACACTGTCGGGTCCAATTCGCCAAATCCTCAAGGGACGCGAGATGCCGTACGTGTCCTGCCTACATAGGTCAGTCGACGCAGTAGAGACAATGCAGAGCCTTGCTTGCGACCTTCTCACACGAGGATACCCCGTCTCCATCTCAGCCGTCAATTTCCCGACAGGCGGTCACCACATTTTCCTAGACGACCTACCCATGTACCCATGGAACCATAGAAGACGGTACTGGACGGAGTCAAGGATCAGCAGAGAGATCCGCCAAGGTAGATTCGCGCCCCATGAACTTCTAGGAAGTTTACTCCCTGGTGATGGACCTACTCCAACATGGCGAAACCTCTTGCGTTCAACAGACGTGCCGTGGTTAGAAGAGTACAAAATCCACTCCCGTGTTGCGCTACCCCCCACAGGCTACATTTGCATGGCGATCGAGGCAGCTCGTCTCCTCGCCAAGCCAAATGACACTGTGCGCGGCTTCAGACTCCAAAACATAGAAATCGGTGAAGATATGATATTCCCTGGTGTTGCCGACGGCGTCAAAACACAGTTTGTCATGCGCCCTCTTGGTGACAGTTCGTATGAGTTTTCTCTCTCTTCTCTGAGCACAGGAAATGAATGGGTTGAGAACTGCAGAGGTTGCGTGGCCGCTGAGCACAATAAAGTGTCCGAGTCCGATTTGCGTCAAGATACTCCCTTGGGGTCCAATTCGACCAATGTCGATGTTGGCGCATTATATACACGCTTAAGCGAGTTAGGAACCTATCAAGGGAGAACATTTAAAAACATAACCGATATAAAAACATCAGGAAACAGGATACTTACGGAAATTACCATTGGCGAGACGTACGACTATATCCTTCACCCGACTACCCTGGAGTCGATCATCCAAGGTACAATGAGTGGCTTGGCCCAAAAGACGAGGCAAAACTGCACAATCTCTCCACGAACTATCGGAACAGTTTTTATCGGGTGCGAACTTCACAGGCAACGCGGCGAGAAGCTACAGGCATTATCCGAGATTCTGAAGTCCGATAGGCAACGCCTTACGTCCGACGTCATGGTTTTTAACCACGGCGGAGAAGACGCCACGCCAGTTCTTCAGATAAACAATCTTTACGCCGAAGCCACAGCTCACACTAAGAACAATGGTCAGTACTCCAACAGGGCGCCAATAAGCTCTAGAATAAATTGGGAGCTTGATATCTGGTCGCGTGTGCCGACAGCCTTTCGAGAGTCGATCAAAATTTCACTAGGAGATCGGGATAGAGATTTTGAGAAAAAGATACTGCGACTCTCGTATAACTTCATCTACGACGCCGTTCGCGAGCTGGAAAGTGACAGTCAGCCAGCGGAAAGCTGGGGATGGCACTTCAAGGCCATGTACAACTGGATGAAGCAAGTGATAGATCTCGGAGCGAGCGGGGCTTTGGCACCACGTAGCCGCACATGGGCAAAAGCGAGCCAAGCATCTAAGCAGATGCTTGCTGACGAAATGAATACCAACGGTGGCGCTACAGGGCAGCTCATTGTGCGCGTGGGGCAACACCTTCCCGAGATCCTGCGAGGCAAGGTTGCGCCGCTTGAGCTGATGATGGAGGGAGGCCTATTGAACAGATATTATATGGATTACCCCAAACTCCAAGACCGTACCTACAAACACCTTGCCAAAGTGGCAGAGCTTCTTGCAGTGAAGCGACCCGGAGCAAATGTTTTGGAGATCGGAGCTGGTACTGGGGGAGCCACAAAGATTGTTCTCGAGGCCTTCGGCGCCAGAGCAGGAGATGGATCCAGGTCCGTGCTCGGCCACTACACATTTACGGATGTCTCCTCGGGCTTCTTCGATGCTGCGAAGAAGAAGCTGGCTACCTGGGCCGATTTAATGGATTTTAAACCTCTCAATATTGAGTCGGATCCGCTAGAGCAGTCTTTTACTCCCGGAAGCTACGACATCATCGTTAGCTCCCTTTGCCTCCACGCCACCAAATCTCTTCAGAGGACTATGACGAACGTTCGGAAATTGCTTAAACCAGGAGGCAAGCTCGTATTGATTGAGACTACGCAAGACCGTCTGGACATGCAGATCATCTTCGGAACGTTTGAAGGATGGTGGTTGGCTGAAGAGGAGGACAGGAAAACTAGTCCTAATGCATCGCTCAAAACTTGGGACAAGGTCTTACGCAACACAGGTTTTACTGGGATCGACTTCGAAATTGGCGACTGCGAAGACCCTGAATTCCAATGCACAAGTCTGATTCTTTCAAGCGCGCCAACGAGCCCTGTATTTCCAACATCTATTTCCCTCGTTCATGCGGGGATCTACCCACCTGAACCGTGGTTAGAAGAACTCAGCGAAGGGATCAATAACGCTACAGGAGTGGTGCCTGTCGTCGAAAACTTGTATGACGTTCAAACGTGGGATGGCAAACTATCAATTTTTATCGCTGAGATGGAGAGTCCCTTTGTGCATGGCATGGACCAAACTGCCTTCGACAAGCTCCGAAACCTTCTTGTTAACAGCAGAGGTCTACTCTGGTTGAGCTGCGGCGGTGCCATCGATGCAGAACAATTATTCCATGCCGAGACTCAGGGTCTTTTGAGAGTCCTGCGACAAGAAGATCCGAGCAAGAGATGTGTTCAACTCGACTTTTCTCCGAGTCGGGATGCAAATCCCTGGACGAATGACAAGATTATGCATGTGATCAACGTTATTCAGCAGAACTTCGATTACGATAGCGACTCTTCCAACTTGGATTCCGAGTACGCAGTCAAGAACTCGATATGTTATGTTCCCAGGCTTTTCCCGATTCTTGACGTTCATGTAAGTCATTCATGCAGTGTTAGACAAATTCAAAGGCGAAAACTAACGATGACAATAGGAGAGCTATGATCCTCTTCCACTTAGCCATAATGCCACATACTTGATCGCGGGTGGCATGGGCCGAGTAGGCTCAGCAATTGTCTCGTGGTTGATAGGTGAAGGGGCGAAGAACTTGCTTGTTGTATCCCGAAACGCCGAGGCGCATCCCAAAGCCGCCGAATTGAGCGCAATAGCCAGAGCAGCGGGGTGCAGTCTCTACATACGTTCCTGCGATATCGCAGATGAGAAGAAACTTGTCAAACTCTTAGCGGAATGCTCCGGCGCAATACCACCTATTCAGGGCGTCATCAACGCATCCATGGTGCTGGACGTAAGTGAAGAATTACTGACACTTGCCGTGCTTCTAAGCTCACTGATAACTAGGACACGATACTCGAGCGTATGACCTGGCCTCAATGGCAGCATGTGGTCAAGGCTAAAGTGGATAGTAGCTATAACTTGCACACGCATCTACCAGAGCTTAACTTCTTCATTCTGCTTTCTTCAGTTGCTGGGGTAATTGGTCACACGTCGGAGGCAAATTATGCTGCGGGCAACACATTCCAAGACGCCCTGGCACGCCATCGCACTGTTAATGGCCAAGCTGCGATAGCTCTTGACCTTCCCATCATCAAGGGTGTCGGCTGGATACCAGAGCTTAGACATCGTGAAGAAGGCGCTCCGTCGTATATTGAAAATATGGGATCCGTTTCAATGCCTCTTGATCGTCTTTTAGACTTGCTTGAAGAAGCGATCCGCAGCCCTTTGCGTTCAAATCCTTCTGATAGTCAGGTCATCTCAGGCTTAGCCAGATATGATATGATCCCCGACGGGTCCCTCACCAAACGCGATCCTCGCTTTGGAACACTACGGCTAGCAGCCGAAGGATCTACGACTGGCCAGACGGGCGCGACCGTTGCCGAGGCAGGAGCAAAGGACAGCATGGCTGAATTGATTCAAGCAGTCGTAGGCAAAACACCCATCAAGCTCTCCGAGGCCACAAGGTTGATCGTGGACGCTGTGGCGGAGAAGACGGCGGCCATCTTTAATATTGAAAGGGGTGAGATCGATACCGGGGTGCCGTTGACGCGATACGGTGTTGATTCGCTAGTCGGTGTGGATCTTCGCAATTGGCTTGCAAGCAGTGTCAATGCAAAGGTGTCGGTGTCCGACATCCTTCAGAGCCCATCGCTGTCTGAGTTCGGTATATTGGTAGCAGCTAAGAGCGAGCTTCTTGCAGGCATAATGGCTTAGTTGAAAATATTAACTTGGATAAGATCGATCACACTTCAACGGGTAAACACTTGAAGGGAGCCATAGAGTCTTTAAAACGAGTCTGCCACTAATCTATCGTGACTTTGGTTGTGATTCTTGATTGAAATGTCAGTGGTGTAGTTCAATGTTGTTTGAGAAAGGGTTTAGCATTGATCGGTTGAGATCGCTAAGAAGCAGGCCCAAGCTCGCTTACATAATAAATCCCGACAACTCCGGGAGCCTAGCAGTATGTAGGTAGGTACATATAGACACCTAGCTAGGTATGTACCTTCTTGGGTACCTAAAGGGCCTATCCTAGGGCTCTCAGACATAAATTATTTTTCGGGCATCATAGGGTCATGTCATTTTGGCCGATTGTTGGTTTGATATTAATGGAAAGTCACCCATCATTAGCATCGGCGATAGCACCATGAGTGCCAGCGATATCAACCTAAGAATTGGAAAATGAAAGCAGCAGGGATAAGAGCTAACATACGGGGACCAAAATAAATATCTATATATATTTGTCTAGTACGGAACGATGCCGAGTCACAAAAACATCATCTCAAGGGTTAGATACCATTATTTCGAAATCAACTAATGAGCCGGTAATGATACCCGATTTAATGCCGTGTCAAAGTCAGACTTTAACACACATTGTATTTATTTATTTATTTATCAGGTATTCATCCTTCCAAAGTGTAGTGGTGTGATGGCAGGTACCTATTTCTTGAAGCCGCAAACCAACCCGTCCTTGCTCCGTCTTTTCACCCCGCGAGACAACGCAATGCCGTCCTTCCCCGGCTGTAATCTCGCAATAGCCCTCGCCACCTTTTCATAATCCCCTAAGAACTGATGGGCACGGACATCACTTCCCCGCACCACCCCGTGGCCCAGCGCGACTGCGCAAATGCCGCCAACTTCCAAGACATGAGCATCCACGTTGCGGTCTGCCTGCAGAAGTATGGAGTAGATGGGTCCAGAGTAAAACACGACTTGTGGTTGTTTGGATGCAAGTACCACATGTGCAGGGAAGTTCCATTCAGGTTTCATGCCGGCATGGTCGATCCGGATCGGGTGCCATGGTGTGATTACGAGGTCGCCGATTTTGCACATAACAGCTCCATGTACAATTGTCTTCAGCACGGCCGCAACTCGCCTGCTCCCAACTGGGGTATATACATGCGAACCTCGTCGCAGCTTGCGGATGGGCACCCGTCGCCCACTAGCTAGCGTTACCCTACTGGATCCCGTGAAGCAAGGCCCACTCCGACTATTCAGGTAGGACATCCTGATATGACTTGTGGTGGCGACGCTAGGGCATGACTGTTTCGGCGGCGGAATTGTATCGAAGGATCGGTCAAGGGCGTCTCTGCATTTGATGAAAAAGGGGTTCTGGTTGTACATTAAGGGGCCAGGATCCTTGAAAGAATTACATCTGAAAAAGTTAGAAAGTTAGTAATCACGAGGTGTTGTGTATGGCATAGAAGGCGAGGTTTTAAATTGGAGGAGAAATAGGGGGGGCTCACAGTTGTTTCGCATGCGCATTCCACAAGCTGAAGAAATAATGACATCCCCATCGGTTGAAATAACCTGTGCCGGATAGAGCTAGACTGACTTGCCCAGAAGGAATATCACCTACAAGATCCTCCATCAAGGATTTGTTGCACTCGTCATTGTAAAGTCTAGCTGGAATATTATCTAGTAGATGCTTGAAGTCTGCCTGATAACGCATTGGATTGATATCCCTACGAGTTTCGTATTCCCCGTCCTTCCGGAGCGGGAAGAAAGAGGACAGGAAGTTGCAAAGCATTGATCTGCTTTGGTGGTAAGCAATTATATGCTCTGGAAGATTGGAAATTTGTATCGCGTCCTGAGTGCTGAAGCTGCTGAATTCCACAGTTCTCATCTGCGAGAATGTGAGCTTTGCGCTAATAACAGTGCCTCCTATCGCGAGGTTGAATGTAGTCTTATCGCCCTGGCCGTCGACGTTTTTAAGATATAGGTCTCGGGACTGGCCATATTGCAGATTTCCAAGGGGAATGGTGAGTGTCCTGTAGTCCGCTGCATCTTGTTCTTGCTGTACAATGGTTTTGCCGGCTGTCGTTTGCAAATGAATACCCTTTGGAGTAACTAATTGAAGTGTACACTTGGTGGCGTACGTCGTTTGAAGATGAGCGACAGCGTGTACAAAAACTGTCCCCTATATTTCGTTAGCTGATGCCATGTTAGTGAATTCAGTCCACATACTATCATGCCGGCGTCGGGGATGAATGCATAGTTGCCGCCTCCGATCTCCGCTATAGACTTCAATAAACCTGATCTGATTTCATAACCAAAACCAAACGTATGAAGTGTAGCTGGAAGAGATTCCCAGGTGCCTCGTATCTTCGGGATATAACCTTGAGCAGGACACCTATCGCCCATATCAGTAACTCCTTCTAGTCAAGGCTGGGGTGTGATAAATACATGTAATTAGGCAATCCGTCTGTTAGTATCATAACTGCAGGCACTCGCCCGGTATTCTCTTCTCCGTCGAAAAGGCCGATACCTTTCTGGATGCCATGCCAGAGGTTGGTCATACTGTCCGGCGTCATTACTTCAATATTCGACTCGGTTAACTTTTTATTATTGGGTGTCATTGGTAATAGCTTCTGGATCACCTGTCCGCAAGTCTTGGATTAGCAGAGGCTCTATATCGTGTACAGATTGATGTTGAGAACTTGCTGTGGCATCTCTACTGAATGTGACGATCCCGAGCCGGTCACCTTCATCCAAGGTGCTGACAATAGTGCGCGCAGCATGCTTCACCATATCGAGAATTGATAATCCGAAGTTCTCCGAACTTAACTGCCCATCATCTCCGTTCATCTTCGCGGGTGCTGGTAGCTGCATACTTCCAGAAACGTCTATTACCAACACAATATCACATGGGACATGACGAAGTTGAGGGTTGTCTGGTCTCGCTGGCGGCTGCACACTAACGATTACCCCGTCGTGCGTAGGTATAGGATGTATGTTCACTTGTACATCGTCGATGTCCTCCATGTTTGAGGGAGCCGGAGTGGACTTGTCTGATGGGCTCTGTCTTATTGGCAAGCTTAATTCTTCCTTCTTTACCTAATAGGATTATTAGAATTGGCTGAAGGGGCCCCTTGATCATTACTTACCATCTTAGCACTTTTTTTTTAGGTAAAGCGAAGAGGTACGGTGTCTAGGCCACTAAAGTTTTCTGCTTATCTGCTCAATTTATGTATTCTCGAGTAGTGATGTTGGTAGCTGACTTGAATAAAGGGAAGAGTGCTATGAGTTCTGTTTGTACACCACGTACAAACACACATCTAGATGAATCAGAAGCAAGAAACCATTGACTAGATCGTATTATGTCTTATAGCTACCTATTTACCCCTTTGTTTGCATCCTTCAAGTGGAGAGCAGTGGCAGTGCGGAGATGGTGTCTTGAGGCAGCTAAAGTCAATGAAATGCTCCTTGACCTTCCTTACAGGTGTAGTCGTTTAGACTAACTACCAGTTCTGGAAGCGTCCTCTCTTCTTATTTGTCCATTGTTTGCCGACCTAATTCGTGAATAGTGGGCTCTAATGTGGCTTATCGCGCCATTACAACCTAGTAAGTCAAGACTAACAAGTGGATTTTACAGCGATTCGCATAGTCTTACTATAATACGTATTTCTGGGTCGTTGATAACTCCTTTATCTCGGGAACGGCGAGCTTTCAAAGTTGGGAAGAATTACTACGCATGTGCCGTATTTTTCTAGGGGAAGGTAGGTACCAAATCTATTAGTAAAGCCCTGAAGCTGCTCTTTGGATGATGCAGCTTTACCTAAAACTATGGATAGCTTAACTTCCGAGAAAGCCTCAGCCGAGAATTGTGGGATTGTGGATAGTCACGATCTCTAGCAAAGCGTCGGTCAGGCTTGGCTTCTCACCTAACAAAATCAAGGAGTTGGCGACCTTACATCTTGATCTTGGTCTTTGAGGAAGCAAACTGTATAAGTGAAACCATACTTTATTGGGAGCTAAGGCATTAAGCTGTCGGACTATCCGAATGACTGGTGATCCCCCTGCTGTATGCTGTGCCACCTAAATTTTTACCACGTAAAGGAACCCAGATCGGCGTAAACTCTTCTTATTGGCTGATTACAATTGGGATCTCTTGTGGCGCTGCGGTGGTGCGGGGACAAAGATATTGGCTCCCTTCTACGCACCACGCGAATCTCAGAAATAGCTCTCGTGAAAATATCTGAAGTTGGCATAGCAGAAGTGTGGTCGTTAAACGCGCGGTGTTATCATTCGTGGCGCTTGACTGGATACTTACTTATTTTCTCAATGAAGCCTGAAATTGTTATTTACAGTCTGATAGCATGCTTTCAGAAATATCGATGACTTCTTACAGGCCTGCGTCGACGAATCTGCGCACGTCCCTATGAATCGCATCTCCTACCAATGGTCATCTTGCTTCGTACCCACCACTTTAGATGTCTAAACGATATAATACCGACCACCATTCATATTAAAGGTCTTGGGTCAAATGTGATTTAAATGGGATGGGTCGGATTACCATTAACCAAGCTATCCTCCCTTCCCCAAAATATTGGTAGACTATTGTACATCCTGTTACAACGATGGAAGCCATATGGAAGGTATCGTAGATGTAGGTAGGTAGGTACATAGGTATATAAAATGGGGAGAGATGCCCAGATCAACTCCAATTAGCTATGAGAAAGCCCAAAGCGCCGTTATTTCCCTCCAACACACCCATTACTATTACCATTAATAGCCTCATCGCTAGGACGCCAAGCCAACCCTACTCAATCGCAATCGTGAGATAGCACATATCCGGTGTCCCGCAGCAACGCAGCTGACCGCTTCCGTGCCTAGTGATGCCTGCCTGGCGCATTTTTATGAAGATCGAACCCCGCTGCAAACGCGAAGAAGGGAGGGAAGAAAGCTGGATATCGTTTAGCAACGTTCACCTTGGAAGACGGCAATGAACCTAACCCATCCCCACCGCTAAAAGCTAGCTAGAGCTACTGCTCAATGGCACTCGGAACATTCCTTATGCTTGCACCAGGTGCAGTTCGTGTTGATGACGAAGATTCCGCCACATTTGCAACAGTGGGCCGCATACATGATGAATGTCTAGGTGGTATTGTTCGATGAGTCGATGGTTGATCAAAGCTGATGTGAGGTATATGACAGCAGTTGTTTTCTTTGTGGTTCAGTTTCTGTCAGAAGAGCTGCGTAAAAGAATTTCAACGGGGAAGAGTGTGTGAGTGTCAATGAGGGTTTTTGCCACGGGGTGGCCGCCCTCATATACGCCGCGCAAGGGCGAACTCTCCTCCCTTCATAGGAAAAGAAAAATATCTCAACTTCGATTACTTAGTAGGCAGTCAAGTCAGATTCGGCCGCAGGGTCCTCTGAACGACCTGGGCGTGAGTCGTACCACAGAAGAGCTACCCCGCATGGTATTACGATTCGCGGAAACGAATCATAGCTTGCGATTGAGATGCAGTAAGACCTAAGAGGAAAAGCTGAGGGTTGGGGTTGATCGTAAAGGATCAACTGGGAGCGTGACCGGCGATTTCGCAGCCTGTTCGCACCCCACGTTCTTTTTCCTTCTCTGGCGCCAGAATCTCCTACTGGTGCATTCTATTTCTTTAGACTATCGCAACACATAATCGCGAGGGGTGAACCACCCGCAACGTCTAGAGCGCCGCATGCTGGTGGCGACGATGATGACGACCGGTAGGGTCCCGCCATACTGCCATACGGGTTCATTGGCTGCAACAATGCGGGAAAAATCGGGAGTTGCAAAGAGGGTTTGGTCATGTTTGGGGCAATGAAAAACGTCACACCTCGACTGGATGAGTGCTCTTCGTATGAATCGAGAGATTACTGCAGACATACCACTCAGAGCAACCACATATGGTCAATCTGATCTCATACATCTCCTTGTGCATCAATATCCATCGTGGAATATGCCCTGCTTGTTAAGCCGAAGGTCTATGTCGTCGGTTTCGTAACCGTCCCTACCCGAGATGACCTCCACCTTCACGTCGTCGCTGGATAGTAGGTAGCTCATCCACGATATTATTGTTTACTCACGGATCTCTTTGTATCTCGATTCTATGATCGCTCGATCATAAACTTATTTGTGGTGGCGACTTGAATGCAAAAGGGTTGGGTGAAGTTTGGGCTTCATGGAGCGACACACATCGTGGCAGATCTCATCGGACATAGGCACATGCTAGTATCCGTCCTCTAGCATAGCGTCGCATCCGAATGAACTTCCACCGGTGCTTTATAAGTGCTCTATCCTCGACACGACGTGCCTAGAATGGATTGGTTGATAACATTATTTTTGCATTCCCAATCCAACATGATACCTAAGTTAGGTACCTAGGTATCGAACTGGCGTGCTTATATGCTTGTTTAAACGTACGGAGTATTCTGACGGTGGCTTCATGATACACCTACAACTAATTAATTGCATGGGATGATTACATTGATGGATTGGATTCAAAAGGAGCTACATTTGACCCTTTTTGTCACTGGCGGCTCGGCAAGTACTGCATATGTAGTAATATGCTGGTGGAAAGTTGCAGGGTATGGCATCCCAAGGGGAATTCATCCTGGGATAATCTTTCCGAGTTGAGCTGAATGCGGACCTCATTTTTCCACGTGGTAAAAGCTTACCTTTACACCCTGTTGTGTGGCTAAATGAAGAAATGCGTATTTTAATAGGTACATAAAGTTATCTGATGTAATATCTTACTGGTGTCTCGTCTAATATTCATTTGAAAGACATCCCGCGTCATCAATCCGCAAGGAGCCGACATTAATGAGCCCGAGTCATGATATGAAGCATGCGCAATGATTTCAGTGTGCAACTAGTATATTAAATCCAGACTGGGCTAGGGCTGTCAATCCTCCTTATCCATTGAATGAAACACGAATATAATATTTTTCGGAAATCCTTCCATTCCTGTGAGACGCGCTGTTGGTGGTACATACCGCCGTTGGTAATTTGTGTGTTGCGAGATCATGTTCTATCTGGGACATTATCTCCGTGTAGTAGGTTTACAGGGTTGGGGGTGACCATGGATTCTTTAGCGGGAGCGAGGATATTTTGCCGACAAGATGTGGTTCGTTGAGATATGAATTAGTGTCGGTTGAAGCAAACCACCTAGCTTTGTTGAGAGTGTATGACAATAATATAGATGGTACTCTATTGAGCGCTGGAATCTAAGCAATCCAGCAGCGATGGCTGATGATGTTGAGCCTCGCTCAGCATATGCGTGTAGGCGGTTCATGCGTAGAGCCGCCCTCATTCAGATAATGTACCCACCCATCAGCTCGTGTAGCCAACCAAACGCTCCTATGTACCTAAGGTACCTGATATATGGAATGAGAATGCGTGTCGGACATAAAGATTTGAACCAATATTGCCGCATTCCAATATCGTGTTTGCACATTGGTCGGCGGGCTAACTATCTTCATCCTCAAGGTCTCTGTTTTAAATACTAGGAGAATTAGATATCAACCTGATGGGTCGGGTTTAAAAAAGCTAAAAGGGTGACATGGATTGTTGTGTTTGGTAGAGTAATTCATCTTGTAGATTGCCCATGGCGATGTCCTGTGCTTTTGGCTGGGGAGCTTATTCCTGGTATCATACGGTACATAGATTGTCAAGGGACATTCTAAACAGCCAGGCTCATATGAAGTGGATCGGTGATGGCATGTTAGAAGAAGCCGCCGCAAGTCATAGAGAGAATCCACGCTGCTGGAACTTGAGAAGCCAAGGGTCCGCCATCGAGATCTTGCAGTTTAAGATGACTACCTCCTAGGGCAAGTTAGAAGGTTGACGCGGATTTCATGGCGACCATTCGCCATATTCGGCTCTCAAATCATATGCGCCACATTGTTTGATGGTTGTGAGCTTCGCGCAAACTTGTTTGATCTTACGTATGATATTACACTGGCGTGCGCCAGCAAGGCAGAATTATAGTCGCTGGTTCCTAAAACGGTTATAATAAGTCGGACTCCGGATGAGAAGAAAAAAAAATTCTCGGTTTTGCTGGAACCCATACCATCATATGGGGTTGACCAAGATTGATTCTCAACCTAGCACCGGGAGTGCCCTGTGATATCTCAGGATACCCCGCGTCATGTTTCAGCTGTGCCGTACCCGTACCCAATGCAAGACACATGTGTTTGGCTTACTCTCCAATGTCTTAGTCTCACAAAAGCAAACTGCTTAATCCTGATTCCATACATGCTGTTCTTTTACCTGATCCTTCTTGAAAACGGCTGATACGCTAGGAATCTAGAAGATGTGGGAAAAGAAAAGGAAAAAAAAAAGGAATACGTGCCGGCGCCAGGATGGGGTACGGATACCATCCGCTATTTCAGGGGTAAGCGACTCAGGGGCTAGAGCCCAACATGGCCAAGCGCCAGGAACAGCTGCGTGATTGGGCCGCGGAAGCTTTAATCAACCCGCATTAATAGGTCTTAGCGCGCACTGGCAGCATCAATCACCTTGCTTGCCATGTCATGACGAGATGGAGCGAGATAGTGCGAGATCAGAAGGTCAAGAAAAGAAATACTGTGCAGCTATGTAACTCCTATGTTGCGAATAGCTGATAAACCAAGTAACTGAGACGCTAATTCCTATATGCCCCTGAATTTACTAGTTTTTTCCATCCTTGCGCCATCATCAATTAACTCCAGGCAGTCAAGCCTTACCACGCCGCTGATCTTTCGGAAGTTGACACGATGAGTAATGATAGTGTTAATATAACCCATGCGTTGGAAGGTATTGGCCTAGAGGGTTGGTTGATGGAAATGTCTACCTATGCTTAAAATAAGATAAATAGAGTCCGTTCCTGCGAGGGGTGAAGAAATCAAACCCTTCGAGATAGAAGGGGGCCTGCACTTAGGACTTTCTCCTCCTTTCCTTCGATGGTTTGATAGGGGGGATATGTATGTCTCTCGTTGAAACGGGAGAAGTTGTCGCGTCGTAGAAATTCAGGTTGGTCTACCTGTCTTCTGCATGGACGTTCGATTTAATACCTGCGCCTCCTACGTAGGTAGGTACCTCTAAGATGAGACGGTCAGCGGGGACCGGTCAAGACGGGTGATGTGCCGTGGCTGCATGACCTGGATAGCTGGGCAGGACGTGCGAATTTGGTCTTAGTTGCTTCTTCGACGCTTGACACCAATCTAGTGTATCGTTTATTATCTACTATATATTAGAGCTCAGCCAATTTCAGCTAGCTGGCTACAAGAACGGCGCCGACGCCATAAGCAGTAGTGTGAGATTGAAACGACCGGATAGTCCAAGTGGCTCATGGTAGGTACCTAGCGAGAGACAAACCCGAGCCATAGGCGGAAATGCACGGGAAATCAATGCAAAGCGGTAAGAGGCTGAGATGTGCATGTCAGCTGAATGCCACTCCCCAGATGCCGTGTTACAGCCTTAAAACGCCACCGACCACCGAGTCTCGATAGATGGTCTTGCATGACAATACGGTGCCTAGTCTGCTAGTATAGCTAGGTAGGTACGTAGCTTAGGCAGTAATCATCAGAACGATTCAATAAATGCTTCAGCCGGAATTTGATTCTCGTTTTGAGCTGAAGAGTACGTGCACGGTGGTAACAGGGATAGTAGAGGATTATGATCGCCATGTTCTAGAAAGAGCCAGTTATCATCAATTCATCAATTACTATCGATGTACATGTATTCGGAGCTGTGTCCCATTAAATCTTGCGCTTCGGCATGTACCGATTCGCTTTATACATGTATGTACTGTAGTCCTTAAAGACAATCTGGATTAGCGGGAAAGAATAGGGCAATTTACAGTATTCGCTTATACGACGTATGCTCTTCATTGTTAAATACCTGTCTTATTACATGTATGTCGTCAGTCCTGCATGTATGGTAGTTTTTTTTGTCCTTCTCATATGGTTTCGCCAAGGCGTAGCCGTAATCAATAGTGTTGTGCTTCCCGTGCGTGTGCTAGGATGCCTCCCCACGATCATTACATGCTGTGTAGTATGTTGCTCATCAGGGGAATCGGCTTGCCCGCGGTCTCGGATCTTTGATTGATGTCAGAACAATCTCTTACTGTTATTACTTCATATCATACGGTATGTAGCATCGTACTTTGTAACAATCTCCAATTCAGGTATGTATGTATATAATACGGTACATACATGTAGGTATGCATTATACGTATGGTTATTTAATAGTATACCTCTAGGTACATATGGGGAGACTTATCACGGGGATATGCGATCTAATGCGCTGGACAGACGGTAAGAACATTAGTGGGATGCATGGTATCTAATTTAGAGCGTTGTTATCCGGGCTACCCTTTTTTTACTAGACGGGCTACCCCCCCACTAGACTTTTGAATCTGACCAATCGGAAGTCCGCATTTGCTACCCCGTGTTACTCGCGCCCTTATCAATAACTTACCTTAATTTAAACCGTAATAACTTTAGCTTTAGATATCGCATTATAAAATGATTTAGATCGCTTTATAGCCCAAATTGAGGGCTTTATTTTAATATAAATCTTATCCACGTACAGGGCTTAGATATGTATGAATTATGCTTAGGAAGTTGGCGATAGGATGTCATGTGAGGTGTTGCGATGAGGAGTGTCCTACCTGATTTAAGATAGATAGCTAAATTACTCTATTAATATGAGGTGTATTTAGATGGTATTAGAGTCAAAATAAAGCCCTTAATTCAGGCTATAAAGCGATCCAAATCATTTTATAATGCGATATCTAGAGCTGAAGTTATTACAGTTTAAATTGAGGTGAGTTATTGATAAGGGCACGAGTGAGGTTACGCGGATGGTGGGGTATAAATACTCCCCTCTGATTGGTTAAATCTAAAAAGTGGTGGGGAAGGTAGCCCGTTTAATAAAAAAAGGGTAGCCCGGATAATAACGCTCCTAAGAGCTTAGGGCGGGTCATCTAAGCTGCAGATGGCTTAGACAGAGCTGCAAGGTGGAGATGGACTTGTCCAATAGGTTGACAGGTCTCTAACTTAATCTGGAAAAGATCTAGAGACTCAGAAGTGACATAGGAGAGACAGTGTAATTTCCCGACGGATAGCACTGGCTACGTAATAAACTCTACTGTACGGTAGCTGTCCACTAACTAACTACATACATCCAATTGTACGGCATTGTTGTACAGCAGCGTAGCGTACCTAGGTACATAGTTTACAGTAGTATTCTGCATTCACACCCGCCCACATCCTATGCAGGGCCCTGTACGTTTATGCAGGGGAGGAGGGGCTACTATTCCAGGTCAAGCTCCATTTTCAACGTTTCCTTGGCGCAAATCATCCATGTTCACTGCCCCCATTTCCACCCATTCGGTTTTTCTCATTTTCGCCTTGACTCCCCGTCAAGTCATTCGTTTTGTCTTGTCTGATCTAGTCTGGTCTGGTTTGGTCCGTGTCGAGTTGATGAATCTGGTCATCCTCGTCAGGTTGTCAGTCTAGTTGTCATTTGTCTTTCATTTCTTCTTTTCCCTCAGCAATCGTTTTTCTCCGTCGAACTGTTCCTCTCCTTAACAGTTTTAACTCTCACTACAGTCACTCTTTTGACCCTAATACTAAGGCCGATTTCGAACCGACAGCGCCATTAATCGATTCGAACAATTGGAATATCTGCCCGCTCGTTAAAGATCCTGCCAACGAAAGACACAAGGACAAGTTACTCGGGGCAGCAAAGGGGAGATCTATCAGGTTGTGGTGTGATTCTCTGGCATTCGACAAAGCAACAAAAGGAGCCATTACACAAGACTCTGCAATCATTTCCCATTCCACAACCCAGGGCTCGGATCTCGCAGATTTGCTAGTCACAGTAGGTATCGGGTTGCGGCATTCGACTGCTACCAGCCTATTCTGCTCGAACCATTGGCTCTCTTGTGCAACGTCGACAATTCCCACTCCGGCATATTGTGTTGCGAGTCACGATATCCGGCCAGAAACCTCTCTTTGAATCCATTTTCGTTTCTCTTCTTGTCTTGTAGGGCTAGGCAACTCGATTGGCTCTTTCCGAGAAAGAGAACGGATCATCTCCATTGGGTTGTGTGATCGTCGACCGGTCCATCTGCGAAATTCATGCTTGATTTTCCAAGGGCTGTCCAGGTTCCAGGTTCCCACCATCGATCTGTGAAACACTCCCGACACGAGCCCTCCCGTCCTCAGGTAAGCTCTTCCAATAATCTTCTCGAATTTCTCTTTCCAATTTTCCCTTTTCAGCAATTGTTTCTGTCATTCCAGAACACGGGGCAAATCGGCGTTTCTGCCAATCAACTTGCAGTTCACCTAGCATAACGTGTATTTCATATCCCGGAGCCCGTCTAAGTCCGCTCTGTCAGTGCGAGCCCCTTAACCTTACCTCCACACGATATCTCATATCATGCCGGCTGACTAGACTAACCGTAAAATTCCTCGCTTGTAGGCAGAAGTCGCCATACGCTCTTTTAGCTAATCTGATTATCCAACGTTGCCTAGATCTATCCAGAGCCCACAAGTCTCGGACTAAATCTAATCGGAGTCTGTCATTTTCGCCGACTTCCTTTGCATTCGCTCATGATATGCAGAGCGTGATATCTTGGTAACCTATCTCTAACCATCGTCCGGGGTCGCTCGTTACAAAGCAATAAGTGGATATTATTGCGAATATTTATCTACCATATATGAGAACGAGCGTTTACCGGGACAGTATTCACGATGAATCGCTTCAGGACCAAGAAGAAGGCGAAGGACGATATCTCGGCTCCTCGGCCTTCGCAGGATTCCGACTCGTCCATGGCATTCCGACCGTTCAGAAAGGGAAAGAAAACGCAGGAGCCCGAAAAGGTGGAGATTGATCTGTCGACAGCGCTGCCATCTACCGATGAATTTCGGACGAGTTTATTGATGACTGGCCTCTCTGCTCGATTTTCAATGTTACGGGAGCAGGATGATCCAAACACCAAGATTGGTAAGGCTAGCGACGACAGCGTCTTGTTTCCAAAGAGGCAGTCTAGGCTAGACTTTGGAGGATTTCGTGGCCTGGGGGACATTGCTGAGGTGGAATCAATCAAGGCCGCTGCTCCTTTCGCTCGGAAAGGCTCTTATAATTCCGACGATGCGGATTCGTTAACGGGTGGCAGTCTCATGGGACGTTCTAAACCGACGGAGGGTAACAACCTATTTGGCGGGCGCCAGAAAATCTACAAAATTCCGGTTGGAGCCAACTCATCGAAAACCCTTGGTGGAGGAATGGGTGGCCGGGCGCTATACGATGACGATGTGGCATTATCAGCGTTTCAGAAATGGAGACAAGCCGAGAAGGATCGGAAATCGTCCGAGGACGACAGGGAAGAAAACGAGAAAAGGAATTCTGGTGAGCTGGAGGTGGATGCCCTTCGCGCAGATTCCCCAGTTCTGAGCAACTATAATCAAAAGCGAGAAACGTCATCAACGACATCTTCCATCCCATCACTAGCAAGAAATTCGACCGCTGCAACTTCGATAACATCCTCCCACCAGGCTCCTTCCTTGAAAGACTGGCAATCTTCGTCAAGCTCTACGCCTGTGGTAGAGAGAAGTGTGACCCGTACGAGACGATTGTACGAATCTGGGCTCAACAATGACCTGCATGAGCAACAATCCTCAGCACTGTCTCGTATCGACACCCTAGCTCGACAGCGCACCTTTGGTACTCGAACACCCGACCTAGCTCAGAACTCGCCCTCGCCTACCACACTCGGATTTGTAGATCGGTTTGGGGAACGGAAGATTCTCGCGAAGTCTAGCGCACCGAACCTGCGATCAATGAGCCCCCCTGCCACTGCTTCCTCGGCTGGCACTCCAGATCTAGGAGCTCGTGTCCCTAGTGCTACAGATATGCGATCCAACTTTGGTGGAGTGCCACCCCTAAGTCCCCCGATCAGTGAGACGGAAGAGAACTCGATCCTTCCAATCCATCCTAATGACCGAGGAAAGGCTACAGCGCTTGGTGTGTTCCAAAAGCCTTCACAGCCGTATGACGAATCGAGGTATGCTCAGCGGCAATTACAGCGACAGCAAGGACGTGAAACGCCTACACTAAAGTCTCGTGATGATCCCTCCTCGTCTTTTATAACCAATAGATCCAGTTCATCATCGTCAGCTCAAAGGAAGGAATCAGTACCGAAAGTAGATACCGCAGCCGCGGTAATCTCATCGATCTCAAATGAAGAACCTTCGACATCCTTCTTGGCCGACCCTAACGACTCGGATTGTTCTCCGGCGGTCTCGCCTAAGCCGTCCCCGCAAGTCCTACTTAGGCGCCCATCAGACCGTGAACATCCAGCTCTTCGTGATTCTGGCATACCAACACCTTTATCGCCCACATCGAAATCTGGGGATGAACCTTCCCCGAATCCTAGAGGAGCCTCACCTGCGGATTCTCCTACCCTAGGCCCAGCTCCAGGTGCCGGGCTCAGTGGTATGGTACGCCAGCACCTGCGAGGTGACAGTAATGCTTCCTCAATATACGGTGCGATACCTCCGACCTCTGGACTGGAGTCCCGCTTTCCACCAGATCCAGATGCCGCACTATCTTTCCATGAATTGGGCACAACCACTAACCCATGGGAGCTCCCAGATACCGGTCGCGACTGGACGTTGGATTTAGATGTTAATGAACCCATGCCAGATGTTCAATCTCGATCCTCAAATATTCCTGATGCTGAAGATATTACCATTGGCTTCGATATCGAGCTTAATACCCAAGATGATAGAGACGAATTTGCAAGCCAACTTGCTGATGGGGCCCGCCGAGTACGTGAACGATTAACAACGTACGTCGAAACCGACAGTCGCTCAGCCTCTCCCCAAAGGTCGGGGGAACCTATCGAGTCATTCAGGGATCAGCCTCCCCCTCCTCGGCAAACTGGGCTGGGCCTTCTACGGCCAAAGAGTAGCCGAGGATCGCTAATCGACCGGGGCCGGGAAGGCTCGCAATCCAAGGCTATGAAGATGCTGGGATTAGGCGCTCCAAGCAGCTCCCAGACAGTCAGCCCACCACGCGAGTTACAGAAGGAGGAAAATGGAAAGGAACACAATTCGTTCGAAACCCGCACATCAGAAGACAAGGCGAATGATGCCGAGGAGTCCCATGCTGGTCTTCGTGCCTTTAGACAGGCAAGACGTGAGCTTCAGAAGATGAAGGAATTAGAAACACAGGCACGTCACCAGCAACAACCCTCGGACACTTTCGTGGACGTTGATTCTGTGCGGTCGACACCCACTCGAGAACGTCCATCTGGACAACGGTCGCCAGAATGGGAACGAAAGCCGCCTCCGATCTTTTACCAACAGCGACGGCCTAGCGACGAGTTAAAGCAAGGAGGTCAGACTAGGGGACACCGAGAACTATTGAAGTCTGATCGGGATAGGAGTGGTTCGGACTCGAGTAACGATGGCCGATCAAGCAGCCGACAAGCACGCCCCATAAATGGGAATTTGCAGATAGGTCCAAATGGAACTGCAACACGGCCTCCCATGCGGTCTCCGGGTCTGCCCGGAACAGATATTAAACGTTCACCCATCATGCCTCCGCACCCGTATCCAGGATCTGCACCGGCCAGGCAACCGAACTTTGCGCCCAATGGCAATCTTCATGTCCAGACGTCTCGCGGCTACGATTCCAGTCAAACCTCGCCCATCTCACCTATGCCCTCGCCATACTCCCGAGATCCTTCGACTCCTGTTACACTTCCTTCATCTCCTCGCCCTTCGGCTTCCCCGAACCGCGGTCCCGACAATTCCCACAAGAACGATGGCACAAGGCGCAAGATCAAAACGAAAGACATCTCTGACCCTACTTTTGTCATGTCGACTTCTCGAGTTCCAACGGTAGCCCTACCTGATGCACCCCAAAATAGGTCTCGCAGCAACAGCCGGTCGGCGCCTCCTCTGCCTCCAATTAACCCAAGACGCAGGCAAGACTTCTCCAGCACCCGAGCCGTCTTCGATAACCTGAGTCGGCGCAATGGTGAAAGTGCAGATAGAGACGAAGAGCTGAAACCTGAGCGAAGACGACTCCGTACAGCAGCACCCGATGCTTCAGCCATTCAGTCAAGGATTCCTAACAACACCTCCGCTGTCAATGTCGGCCCTCCAGCGTCGAGGCAGGTCGTGACAAAACGCCCAGGCATGGGATTGCCAGGTGGTATGATTTGATTGTACAAACTCGAGAACGACGTGCTTGATCATTATTCCATATTCCAATTTAATTCCGAACCATAGTGGTTGCCCTTCAGCATTCACGAAATGTAATGAGATACCAATTTCGCATTTTTTTCTCTAGCACCTCACGAGATTAGTTCTGGACGGTTATTGTATATTCTGTAAATTCTAAATTCACGCTAGGTGTAACACATGTCACATTCTCTTTTCTTTTTCGGTATACGGACTCGCATGTCGCTTGAGCATCGGGCTGGCCTCGGAGTTGAAGCAGGAGGTAGAAACTACTATCTAATTGGCAGAATGGGGTCAGGGGGCCGTTAAGATGCGGCTCTAGTCTCAAGGCATCATATATCGGGGGCATTTGTATGGAAGGTTCAAAAGGCGTCAGGCCGAAATGGCAATAAAAGTTGGAGTCTATGTACCCTAGACCGTGAATAACTGCCTCGAGGGCTGAATACTGTTTGAGCCTTATGGTAAATCTGGGCGGAAACAAAAGATGAAGCGTCGGACTTGCCTTTACGTGGGAATACATTTAATTCCCAGATTTCGTATGCCTGGATTTGGGATTTTATTGCGAGTCCAGTCGAATACCTCAAAACTTCAAATTACGCTGTATGGTGCCTCCACCTCCCACTGTAATTATAGGGCATGTAGCGCTAAAGATTATAGGGCTTATAGCATATACGGGGTCGTCGGCATGGTAAAGGTTAGAGAGCGCCACTAGGTCCACTATACTTTACTATGAAAAGTATATACTTTTCCATATAATTAGTATAAGAAGATATAATTAGGTTATGGCTACGCCTAGTACTCCCCTAATCTTAACCAATTTTGGTAAGGTTATACCAATATTTACATAGCCACATACTCTAAACGTACTTTCCCATATAAAATATATGGGAGAATACATATTTTTTATGGTAAAATGTAGTGGACCTAGTGGCGCTCTCTAACCTTTACCATGCCGACGACCCTGTAGCCCCTTATAATTTATAGTGATCAATTTAACCAATTAAATCAAAAATGCAAAGCGTATAGCGTTTCGATCCACTATAGTTATAGAGGTTTCTACGCTATAATCGCCTATAATAGGTATCCATGGATGGTGGTTACCTCGTTACCTCTTATACCTTGTAAAATCGAAAAAGGTATTCCATTGCCGAAACTCCGCTATAGTTACAGCGCTAGGAACCTCCTTTTATTGGATAAACACAGGAATATTAACGCCATAATACGCTATAAATATAAGGGCTTATAGTGCACATCTCCTTATATCCGTACCTAGCAAGAAATTTTTACGATTTAATTGGTTAATTTTAACCCTTATAATCATAGCTATAATTACAATGGTCTGTGGTTTTGGGACCATCAGACGGGACGGTCACAAGGCAAAAATACCAGGTAGAGATGTAATAGTTAGAAGGTTGAAATCACTGCACTAAAGTCATAGCTAGGTACCTGTTGACTACCTCTTGGACGCGAGATTGAAAAAAGACATCGCAGTATCCGTCTCCCGTGTAATAATAACTTCACTCACTTCCATCAGATAAAAGCCATCTTTTCTTTTCACTCTCTTTTACCGGCATCTTCAACCTTCCAGGAATATCAACATCAGTAAGTTCTACCCGAGCGATGAGCACGATGGTTAGCAGCAGCGAAAGGGGGTGATGGCTAGGATTCGTTCAACTTGCGATTCTTACGAGGGTGCTCATTGTCTAAGTTCTCGTTCTGTCGCTTTTCACCAGGGCGGCTTGTTTGGGTAAATTTGATCCTGATGGATGGGCCGGCGGAGGAACCAGCGTTTCCTGGTCTAGCATCAAGCCACTTCATAGTCTGTAATACGCCCCTGTTGATCTTCGGCTGGAGGACTTTCTCATGGAAGTCTGCGGCCTTCGACCACTCGATCGCACTCTGGATGTCTCGTAGATTCTGGCCCCAATTTGGTAGACTGTAGAGCTTGTTCACTATGTTTTCGATATCTTTCTCGTTAAGAGGCTTAGCGGAGTTGATGTGTTTCGTTTGCTCCTCCAGCACCTTGATACGCTCTTGGTATTCCTGCCGGTTCTTTTCGAGGTTTTTGAGACGCGCCTCATTCTTATCCATGGCAATATCGCTCGAGTTGTAGAAAGCAACGGTCTGCTGCTCTTCTTTGATCAATTCGTCTAGGTAACGAATCATGGCATCGTTGTACGCGACGATGCAGTTCTTCTTGAGGAACATGCCGAAATGAGCCGCTGCGTTTCGGATTTCCTCTAGCTCTTTCTTAAACGTGGTGATCTTGGCCTCCCGTGAACGTATGGCCTCCCTTTGGATTTGAACTGTTGATGTCTGGCTATCTATCTTGGCCTGTACGTCCTCATCTATAGCTCGGGTGACCTTTTCGGTTTGTGAGAAGTAAATATGCATGTGCTCTTGCCAGTGATGGCCGCATTTGTCCTTCACACAGAAATTTCGGCGCTGGAATGTTGAGCAGTGAATCAAGTTGACGTGCCCAACAACTTCTTCCTGGACTCCTGTTAATGAACATCCGTCGTGGCATATCGATTCGTAGATCGGTCGCTTCACTCCTCCAACGTCCTTTATATCGACGCACGCCGAATTCTTGCAGACAGTGCGTGGCTTGCAGAGACGCTCTACTTCAATGTCGATTCGAGAGTAATGCAAAGACTTCCGCAATATGTTTCTACGGCTTTTAGTGTCCTGTAGGCCATCTATCTCCTCCTTATTAAGCTTAATAGTCCTCTCAATGACATCAACAATATCTGCAATTGGCCTTGTCAGTTGTGAGATAAGCTCCCTTGCCCGGTTGAGACTTAGAGTACTTTTTACTTGATGAGGCTCACGTTTCGAGAAGTACTCAAGGAGGCGATGCGTCTCCATGGCCGAGTATTCCCAGCTCTGGCGGAAATCATCTTGATTTGGCATTGTAATTTCAGCCTGCTTTTTAGCAGCAAGGCAGCGGAAGCTCTCTGAGTCGAAACAAAATACTGTCTCAGGAACCATCTTTAACCCAAGAGACTGGTGGTCTCGGAGAAGCGTCTGGAGGGGTTGAAAGGAGTCACCAGGCATGTAATTCGATTGGCGTGTGTTGGTGAACCCCCAGACGATATTTTTAGCCGCATCGCGATGCAAATAAGTGAGCAACTCTTTTACGCAGAATCTAAACATCAAGTTTAAGCGTGCCGCGTTGGGCTTGAGGAGGATGATGATTCCGTGCAATGAACTCACGCGGTTGAGTGTTTGAAGAATGCTAGCTAAGTTCTTCTGGTCCATCTCGACACCGTGGACGTCACCAACTCCGGGTGTGTCGATTAGACGAATGACAGTATCACGAAGGGGAATTCGGTATACACCTGTCTTTTGCGTTCCAGAATCACCTCGTGTCCCATCAGCTTCTGCGTCATTGAACTCGCCAACCTTGATATCCCTTTGGATAAATCTAGACTGAGTAGCAGTCCGGTCTATGTACTGCATTGAGAATGAACTTGGGATCACATACTCTAGTTTGTCGTGTGCCATTGCCTCATTTAGGGTTGCGAACATCATATAATTATAGAACGCATTAATCCAAGTCGATTTCCCAACCCCAGTTTCACCGAGAATGAGAATGTTGAGGTCCTTGTAGGAATAGAGCTTCTTAAGGTGTGTGTTGAGGATAGAAGGGTGGTATTCCGAGAAGTGTTTACCATGATTTTCAGAATCACACTGCCATGAATAAGAACTCGCGTCGGCTCGTCCACAGTTGCAGTAGATAAATCCTTCGTAATATTCAAGGGGAATTCGGCACTTGTAGCAATTCCAATCTCGGGCTTCATTTCCGCATAACAAATGGGGGCATGGGATTCGAACTAATCGTCGGTCTGCTGGCGGAGGGAATTTGTCAACAACGAGCGACTTTGGATCAAGTCGAGCAAAGGATAGATCCGCAAAATCTAAGACCTTCCACATGTCTTCAACAACAACCTCGGAACGGCTGTAGAATGTGACTCGTGGCTTGGTGAATTCAATTTCCTCAGGGCCGCATTCTGCCGCTACAACAACATAGTCACCCGAGTTGCGCTTGAGCAGGTTGAAGAGAATATCCTGATTAGCGTCCCAGGACTCCTTGTCCTGCTTCATGACCTCGGTAAAATAGAATATGTAGGCATTGCTTCCGGTAGAAATAACTCTCTGTGCACTGGCAAAGTCAAGATACTTACCATCTTCGTTAAGAATCCTCTTGCGGAACTCGAGTTTCTCGGAAGCCTGTGCTATCATAGATGAAATTACCTGTGGGGAGTTATTCGAGACTTGCATTTCCCGAATCATGTCTCGAAAATGCTCGGGTGAAGATGAGCCGCGTCGGACATTGACAAGTACATTCTTGCAGGCGGCTTTGAAAGCCTGGAGGGCTAAAGAAGCTGTCTCATAATTTTTCTCAAGAGTTGCGAACCCCCCTTTTGTGTGGCGGTTGACGGCAAGGGAATGCTCGTCTTCGAGGTAATCTGCCATTTCCCTCTCCATTTCAATCCATTCGACGAAAAGACGGAAGAGAATTTGAATGATATCACTGGGTACCTGAGACACTTGTTGAGAGGGGAATAATTTGATGTCAACGACCATTTGGGCGTTCTGGACCGCGACAAGCTTACAGAAGATGGGCTTACTTGTTCGGTATAGATGGAACGGTAGGCTTCGGATAGTTTGAATAATCTCCAGGACACCTAGGTTGGGTAAACGCTCCATACCCGTGATATCAGAGAAGAAACCGAATGAGAAATCGCTGAGTAACGTCGAGAGAGACTGAGCTGTTGGCACTGGTTGTCCCATTTCGAAATTCCGGCTCGCTCTATTGTCGCAGGCCACTTGAAAACGTAGATATGACTTCAGCTGAGTTAGGGCATTGTTAAGGCGCTTTTCAGATGCGGCTTTGCCATGCTGAATATTGATTCTAGCACTGATGATAACTCTTGCGCCGAAGGTGATTCCTGTGACGATATGCGTGCCTTCCTTACATCTAGGTCCCTCTGTAGATAGATGATCATTGATATCCCCCCTTCTTAGATCTATCTCGAGCTTCTCTGCGATGGAATCTAGGTATAAAGCCCCTTGAACTATTCGGTTGGTTTTGCAATGCGACTCCAAATAGTATGCTGCGCCACGAACAGGGACTAGACCAGCCAAGTAGCTAGCGCCTAGTTCACGGCTGATCCCTAGTTGGCTAAACTTTTCCGCTGTTGAGTCATCCGTTGTGATGCGAATCTCACGTTGGGGGGCTTGTGTAAAGCGGACAAATTGTCCAGGAAGACTAGCCGTGATGAGGTTAATCGGTAGGAAGGAATCCGTACGGCCATCGTAGAAACTACCAATGTCGACTTTCTGGCCAAGGACCGGTCGCATCTGCCCTGGAGTTCGTGTAGAAGACATGCTTACAGATTGTTGTACGAGGCAGTGGATTGAATTGGGATGAGAGAGAGATAAGGACACTGGATACCGAATTGTGGGTTTAACCGATTCAAGGAAGTACTTCCAATAGATTGAACTACCACAGGTTACTTGCCGGTGTATTGTGTAGGTATCTAATGTAAGGAATAGGAACAAGATTCAGTATTCAGAGCATTGAACCAGGGATTGAATGAGAAGACTTATTCGTAGGATATCAGGCTGATCCTATCTGGTGGTTCTTTCGGTGTTGATCTAAGATGAAATAAAAAAGAAAGAGGTAACAGGAATTAGTTCCCCGGAAGATCCATTATTTGAAGAATGTGGTTTATTGGGCAGGCAGGTGTTAGTTGTTCGAGAATTGGATCTCAGGGTAACTTCCACCCTAATACCCCTAGGCAAGCAACAGGAATGTTTGAAATAGGTAATAAACTAGGAAGTGGTGGCGTCCTACTTGCCTGATTGTCAATCTGTTAGGCACTCATATAACAGTAAGAGATGGTGAAGAGAATACGCGGGCATAGTCTATCAATAGAATAGACCCGTGTTCTTTTGGCGTGTTCTTTTGGCAGTTAAGGAGGAACGAGAGTGTGACGTGAACTTCAAGATGGGGATACATGAGTGCATCACCCGTCTACCATCGATGTTCCTACGAGAATCAGCAGCATCTTTTTGTTATTCGTCTTTAATTAGGTATGGTAAAACCATATAACTAAGAGCATCGCATTCCTATGTCTGCCCTTGAGGCTCAAATAAACCCTAGACCCTTAGTCTCCGTTTCCACCCAAGCAGAACGATCCCCCCAAACCAACTATGCTCAATCGAACTACTCGAACTCCTTCAGAAACTCCTGCGCACGTTTGAGGTGAGCTTCTGCCTTGCCCACGATATTCTTCTCACTCTTAGAACCATTCTTAGCCACGGTAGAGGCGAGACCACGAAGCTTTCTGAGGATCTTGATTGATTCCTCCGTATAGAAAAGTACCTGATGGATATCTTCGAACGGGAGGTTCTCATCGGCGTGAGAAGAGAGCGTGTTGTCGTCTACACGTGGTAGGGAACCGTTGTCCGCGGAGGGGATGGAGTTGTTGTCGTCATCAAGGAGGGATCCATACTTCTTGATGGTTCGTTCTACAAGAAGGGACACTGCTTCACTTGCGGCCGGTTCCTTCCATCCCGGAACAGAGCTGCAACAAATAGCCTCAATTAGTACGAGAAAAATGTATAGGAAGGGGATTTCTACTGTAATACTCACAGGTAGACACGAAAAGTTTCGGTCTTGGCAGAAGATTCCATCTTCTTCTGGAGGGCGTGAGATGCTTTCTTGAAATTAGGATCCTCCTTTAGTTTTCCTACAACTTGTTCAAGCGCCTGGTAGTACGCGATATAGGAGGGATCATTGCTGGCATCATCATCCGAAGTCTGACATTTCTTCTGAAACATTGTGGCTATATCGAGTTATCGAATTAGATTATATGTCATTGAGTAATATCCTGAATTGGTACTTACTGACCAGAACTGTATCCTCTAATGCTCAAGGAAGACTCGTTGGAGGTGAACAAGCTTCGGTAAAAAGAGAAAATTTGAGTTTAGAAGAAAGGTTCGTTCCCAATTAGAAGGCGTGGACGAAAAAAAGATTGGATGTAGTGAGAAAAGTTGTCACCCTAAAGGTTTATGGATGTTGCCAAAGTACCTGAGTTACTTGGGGAAGGAAGGGAAAGAGAGAGGTAGTCATGGACTTGACATGATAATATCTGGAGAGGACGACAAGATGATGGCGAGAAAACAGACTGCTAGGTGGAAGACGGCGAACGGGAGGACAACAGGGACACATCTGTCGGCGTCTGTTATTACGACATGAAAAAAACATTATGGAACGAGAATTGTATTGGCGACGAAACCTCGCCTTTGTAGGTAGTTGACTCCTCAAACCATAACAAAGTGGTTGTCACCTGGCGAACAGATGTCTCTCAGCTGGCTCTCATAGTCACTCATAAAGTGCACTTGACCAAACAGATAGTATTTAGGTAGGTACGTATCTCGTCCTATTAGAACGAGAAAAAATTATAAATAAAATTATAAATAATTTAAGCTATTCACTTTCGTTTTCTCTATTTCTGATATGAATTTGATCTTCGTGATCTTCTTCCTATGGCGTTTTATAAGGAGGAGGGAGTCATTTTAATAATCCTCTTGCGAATGTAGCGACAGCCGCATGCAGCTGTCTACCAGCTGGTGGTATTTTCTTATGGACAGAATTTTTGAAAGCGACTTCCGTAGATCTAAGCTTGTCTACTGCGTACTCATCAGCTATGTTCTCTTAACGGCGTTGGATAGTAACGAATAAGAACCGTCAAGCGTGTAAGATGTAATGAGCAGTCCAGGACTCTGAGATCAAGAGAATCCAAAATGTAGTCTAGAGCTCAATAGGAGTATTTTAGCACGTACAACTCTACTTACCTAACTCTTACGCAGATTCAAAGATGGGATTAGGTATATAAAGGTACTCAAAAGGGATGCGTGAAGGCCATCAATACCAGTGAGATTTTGGAGCAAAGGCACCTATAACCGACTTTGGCGACATTACAGATTATAAATGAACTTTCTTCTGTTCAACAGGTAGCAAAGATGCTTGAAAGAGATAGTTCTTTCATTCTGAGAATATACAGACATTCTCTCCCGTATTAACACAGGAGTCCACTCATCTACTCCCGTTTAGAACCAAATTGCTCATACCTTAAGTACCTAGCTATGGTAGGTAGGTTAGAACTTAGTAGGCCAATATCTTGCTTTTCGTTTTATATAAAGCTTATACTTGTGCACTGATACATGGACGCCTAGGATCATGTAATGTAGATCCCCAGATGTGAGACAGGAATATTTGATTACCTACTTGGATTAACTAGTTGGTTGATTCTAAAATAACACTAGAAATAGATATCTCTTAGCAAACGGGGCAGCCTCATGAGACGAGACAGAATCGTAGAAGTGGCAAGTACCTTTAAACTAGCTTGGAAGCCGAGTAACGAGTCTTATAATATCGATGTTTGTTCTTCATACCTTTAATGCGGAGCGCTGGGTTTAAAATCGATAGGCTTGCTGTTGCTTACCTTTGACTTGGCATCGCAACACCGACGTTCCCATAAATACCTACTCAAAGTCTTAGAGGTGGAAGATATAATGCCGCGGCCCGAAAGACTATATCGACGCTCCGGGGAAGCCTTATCAATGCGCCTGCTTTGCGGTTTACGTCATTGGTGGTTGTCGGTTTTCCTCTTCCCCTGTCTGCCAAGTGCCGCTTTGCGAATTGCGTCACGGAGACTACAGTTACCTTTACAACTAGCGCGCCGTTCCTGGATTGCCTGAATTGGACGATCGACAACGGATGCCGGGATCAAAGTACTTTTGAGGTAGGTGATCAGTTCTGGGCACTATGCGCGCGGTGGGTAAACGTCAATATTCGGCTTCCTAGTCCTCCACGATAAGGATGGTGAGGTCTCATCGCCTTCTCCAAAACATACACGATGCGGCGGTTCCGCGGCGTGGATGCTATAGAGAACTGTTACGATCAAATCGTATGAGTGTGTGTCATCCAGTTATGACTGATAAGTATAGGTAATTACATATATATGAATCATGGTCACTGTTATTTATTTTTCTTTGGTTTCTCGGGTACGATCCTAGCTCCTTTGAGAGCCTTGCTTAGCAACTTCGAAGTGCCATTTCAATTATAATCAATAACTACCTACCTAGGGATGGCCGCCTTCGCAATACTTGGGACCCTGGGGTTAATCATTTCAACGGCGGCTGCGCAAAACTGCGCAGTCCTTAACCCATCGGCTCAGCTGAAGATATCCGACGGCTATACTGCTCAGGTTATTCTTAATGGGTTGAACAGGCCGCGAGACCTCGTCCTTGACACGGCAGGAAATCTGCTCATGTCCGAGCAAGGTGGAGCTGGCATCAGGAGGATCGTCCTGACCGAGAGCAACGGGAACGCCTGTGTAGCTTCGAGCAGCCAGCTGATCCCTGATTCTTCACTCAACCATGGGATTGCCCTCAGTCAAGATGGAAAGACCCTCTTCGTCTCGAACATGGCGGACGTGCACGCCTACCCATATGATGCCGAAGCCGGGACCGTTGGTGCAAAGAAGACTATAATTCAGGGTATGAGGAGTGGAGGTCACACCACCAGGACGCTCCTCGCCCCCGCCAGTGCTCCAGACATCCTTTTAGTTTCTCGTGGTTCTGATGGAAATATCGACAACAGTACCATTGATGTGGCAGCTGCGAAGAGTATTATTAAGATGTTCAATATTCCTGATTTACTGGCATCGGATAGCGCAGCCAACTTTGCAACGGGTGGTGAGGTCCTGGGATGGGGTCTGAGGAACTCGGTTGGGTTGGGCGAGGAGCCCTTGACTGGTGGCATTGTAAATTGCGAATCCCTTGTTTGATACCAGCACCCATACTAATGGATCTTCAGTATTCCGTCGAAAATTCGGCAGACGATATCAAGCGCAGCGGCGTCGACATACATAACGATAACCCAGCAGAAGAAATGAACTACCATGGCATCATCAAAGACGTAGACAACCCCCTAAAGGGTAAAAACTATGGATACCCAGCTTGCTTCGCCGCATGGCAGACCACCAACATCCCATCGAATGCTGGGATCACTATTGGATCACAGTTCGGAGGTATAGAAGGGACGCCTTTTGAGCAGGTGACGGCCCGCGACACGATAGAAGATGTGGACGACTTCTGTCGCACTGAGCGCCAGGGGCCGCGTCTAGTCTTCCCGGCTCATACGGCGCCTCTGGACATTAAGTTCAAGGAGGACGGAAGTGCCGCATATGTGGCATTCCACGGAAGTTGGTGAGCATCTTATTCCAATTTGAAAAGTACGTTTGCTTCCATGTCACTGATAAAACTGCTTGTAGGGACAGAGTGCCGCCTGATGGATACCGCCTGGGCAAGATCAAGTTCGCTAATGGTCAGCCTGTGGCCAATGTTTCCGATACCACTGCTGTGGAATACATTCTGCAGAATCAAGACACTGCCGAGTGTCCTGGGGCCTGTTTCCGTCCTGTCGGGCTTGCATTCGACAAGAAAGGCCGTCTGTTTATGACGAGCGACCAGACGGGTGAGCTCTTCGTTATTACTGGTGCCTAAGAAGTCCTCGATAGGCAGTTTTGAAGGTTAGAGAGGTTATTGCCTCTGTTGATGCTCGAGCCTGGAAAGCCTTGGGGCGTTTTACTCGGGGTACAAGTAGTACTGTAAAACCCGATAGCATCAAAACCATATTTCTATCTGAATTGGTGAAAAATAAAGACCAGTAAAGCTGTCTCGTTTCAATAAAATAAGGTATTGATCTTAATTTCCTATTCGGCAGTCTTATAACAGCGATGTGAAGGTGTTGCGCCAACGTCTAACGCCGCCTCTCTTCCAGCGCAAACGGATGTGTAAATCTGGTGGCGTGAGGTGAGCACTGCCTAATTCGGAGGTTGGCTATAATTATCTCATTGCACACATGGTTATGCTCCTTCGAGGCGCGGGTAACGTTAGAGTAGTATACCTGTTGGTAGGAATGTTTTAGTGGTGAGATGTTAGAGATCAAGTAGATTGGTACGGTTGGGTTGGTAACACGACGACCAGATTTCATCTTGCTGTAGGTGTGTTGCCTAGATGGCTGCAGCCCCGGTCAGCACTAAAAAGCTGCTGGCTTGGACCAAATTAGAACATCTATTGTGCTATTGTGCCACTAAGATATCGCATTTAACCCCCCAATTGCTAGCTGTAACTAATCTAGGGGACAAAGACCACTCTTCCCTCCTCCGCCAAAGACTTATCGTTCCAAGCCGATTCTATATCCTTGAGCGGCACCGATTTAGCAGAGAGCAATTCCCAGCGAGCCATAGTTGGAACAAGCGTGTGCAGTTCCTTCTGCAGGGCTGGTATGCTCCAAGACCCGGCACCAGCCCCACGAATAGTCAGATCGAAGGATCGGAGGAGGTGAGCTGGGATCTCGGCGGTTCTCTGCGCGAGACTACCGATTTCGACATACTGAACCGGCTTCTTCGCCCGGCTCAGTGAAGATAGTAGATGTATAGTCGCATCTCCGTAGACGTAGTCCAGGATGACGTCGCAGTCCTGTACCTTGGAGAAGTCGGTCTCGGCAACAACATCATTTAACACAATGTAATCGTCGAGACTGTCTACCTTCTCTAGAGCGGCGGCATTGCGGGCGATGCCAATGACCTTGATCGCTCCTAAAGCCTTGGCGGAGTGCACGGCTAAGCGGCCGCTAGCACTAGTCGCGCCAATGATGACGGCCGTAAAATCCTTGGGTAGATTGGTGGTACGTTGAGTGATGGCCATCCAGCTACTCATGGCCGGATTGACGCTGGCGGCGAAAGAAGCAGGGTCGACATTGTCTGGGAGCGAGTAGGCGATGGATTTGTCGACGTTGATGAGTTCGGCGAATGTACCCCCTTGGAGAGTAAAGACGTAGTAGAGCTTCCCAGTAGCATCATCTTTGCCGACGCAATCGACACCAACTGTATGCGGTAGCTGCCTAGCTGAGTAGTGTGCTCCAGAGGCGCGAGAACGGACGACTTGGTGGGCGCCTGCAGCCAAGACACGGAGTTGGACCTGACTGTCTGACGGCGCGGGCGGATCATCCACTGTAACATACTTAGGCCCCTCAGGCCAAGATTGAACTTGGGCTATATGCATTTTGCTTTCTCTGGGTTTATGTGCTTGATATATCAGGAGATTCCGTTTCTTCTCACAGCCAGAGTTTTAGGTTTACTATATACTATGTAGTTCCTAGATCTGAACGGTCTGAAAAGCTTGATTTACATATGTCTCAGGAATTGACTCATTGGCTCCATACAGATTTTACCTAGTACATATTAGTGACCAATACTGTGTCCCTATCTACGGATCCGAAAATGGATATAATAATCTACCTATCAATCAGTCGAGACTATGCTACTAGGAATTATCGAATAGAAGGATGCAAGCCACAAACGTTAGAAGAGTACCACGTATCAGCAGTAAGGTTCATCATGCAATTTGGGGAACAGTTGTATGAAACACCTTGTTGGTTGATAGAAAAGCCTTTGGCATGTACTGCAGGTGAGAATCCTCCAAAGGGCTCTAGGCTACTAACTAACAGAGAAGGACGGGTTGCTTTAAACTTGACTGATGGGCTCGGTGTCCGTAATTGGGGGCGAGAGGTTGCGGGGGCTCACGGGCTTTCGGAACGGCTTATCTTTATCTTACGACTTGAAACGATCCCTGAGATGCGTCGGATTGTCTTCCAATCATAGAATATTCTCAACTGCAAGTGACTAGTCTGATATCTCTTCCCTCTTCCCGCAGCTACAGTGGTCTGGCTGACTTAGAGGCGGAGTAGGATGATTTCTATACATTTTTATTCATAACTGAGCCGTAGGTAGGAGTGTAGGTACCTAGGTAACAACTAAATCTGACCAGTGGGACTGGCAGTCCAACGCACTTCCTATAGCCAACTTGGCCAGAGTTTCTTGAGGTTAGTGACGTAGGCATGCGACTCTGACAATCATTACCTAGTGGGAGAAGCGGTGACGCATGAAAATGCAGTCATCCTATATCCTAGGATAGTAGATGCTCGGGATGACGGCAACCTGATAATAAGTAGAGAATTATAGCGGACATCGGTTACCTTTTTCAACTAGCGAACCCGGAGCGTGGCAGCGAATCTGCAACTTACATGCACTAGTAACAAAGAGAGTGGCCGAATTATGGCAGTATAGCTAGTTTCATAAGCCTCAAGATCTTCACAACTCCACAACGGAGAAAAGACACCTTGCCCAACTTGGGGAGCACCAAGCCCTACCAGGCCTACAAGGAGTTTAGCTGAAAATCCTCTAAGTCTGTTCGAGGCGCGTACTCGGCATCTTTATCAACATCTGTCCATTCTTCGAGTGTCTGGGCGAGTCCTGCTGTGCCGCAGTCTTGCTTCTAGGCTGTAACCGAGGATTGGACCGATAACGTCTAAGGTCTGAGGTGCTCGCCCGGTGAAATCAGAATCATGATAAATCACGAAGATACAACGCAGGAGGTGACGCGATACTTGGCGTGGCGAAACCGAAGATGCTACATATGAAATAGGATAATGATAGGGAATGGAATGGGAATGGAATGGGAATGGAATGGGAATGGAATGGGAATGGAATGGGAATGGAATGGGAATGGAATGGGATGGGATGGGATGGGATGGGATGGGATAGACTGAGGCCTGGGAACAAAAAGGAAACATAGCCCTGGAGACCCTCGAGTATCTTGTACAGGTTGCGAATCCTACGAAAGGGCGAAGGTGGCCGCACACGGGGGAGAAACGGGGGTTTGATCTCTTGTCAGCAACCAAAGTGGGACGTCATATGCTTCTATTTTTTTTATTTTTTTTTCATCTCTTTTATTTAACGTTACGCTACAGCCCTGCCCGCTGTTCCTCAAGTATACTAGTTGTGTATAACAGTCATAGCTAGTACGGTTTAGGCTTAGATCGGATATTACCTCCACTACATGTATGTAATGAGCACTAAAATATATGTGCATAATATGGATTAGGTATGTATTCCGTACATTAAAAAGAGTTGGAGAACTTGTTAGACAATAAGAAGGAGGCGCAGCAAAAAAACACCCGCCAAAAGTTTCCCCTACTAAAAAAAAATACCCACTAACCTAGCAGACAACCGAGCTTCCCCTTTATCTATCGGTCCATGTACATTTAGATAGAAAAGAGTCTGCCTTGCACCTACGCGACCCCTAGAGGTCCCTACAGTACTATTTTCTCGCCTCCGCAATTTTTTGGGACGAATTGTTCTAGATCCCGAGCAAAACACACACACACACACACACGTATACATACACCCGTACACGTACACGTACTCCCTAACCGTAGCGCGGTTCTTTCAAAGTTACAGCGAAGGACAGCATATTAGAACGAACAGACGGACGAGCTGGAGAGGAACGGAGAATAACCTTAGCGGAAATATTATTTATTGGAAGCATTTGGGTAATCAATTAGGAAGAGACATAATAAGAAAGAGGAGGGAAAAGAAGGGAATAAATAAAGAAGAATCGAATCGAGACTCAATCGCGTTAACGCGAACAACAACGACAATAATAATGTCGGCTTCGACAACCACATCTCGAAGTCGGAGCCCGTTAACACCGAGCTCGAGAATATCATCCTCTTCGGAACACACAGCGGTAACGATACACAACTGCCCCTGCGAAAAATGCGACAACTCCTCTAGTAGCAACGATAATGGCACGAAACGTTTCGACGTCCCTTTAATAGCTATTCCGAGGTTATTCAACGCCATACTAGGTTTCGCGACCGTCATACGTGTACACACAACCATCGACGCAGGCTGGTGGCCCTGGGAGCACAAGGTGTTGTTCTCTCTGTGCTGGTTAACATTATTCTGGAACCTGGCGCATGGCGTTTGCAGCATACTTGGATACGCATATTGGCCATCACCACGGCGGACTGTCGGACTGCCACCAGTTACGCTCGCGATCAATGGGAGGACTATCTTCTCGTTCGGCGGGCCCGATGAAGACGATGGCGCGAGGAGAAGGCGCACGAAACGTGTCCAGTTTACAATCATTGATATGCTGCTTGCCGTTCCGACATTAGGGTTCTTGATCTATTCTGCGCATATCATGTACCCCTGGTGGGGGTCCAGGTACGTCGGTTTGTGGCCGCCGACCATAGGCCTGATTGCTTCTCTCGTGTAAGTGCCGTAACCCGTATCGTTCTTAGACTCGGTCACAATTGGGGCCGTTTTCTAACAAGTATGGCAGTTCTTTCGAATTTGTCACCGCCTTCTTCCAGCTGTTCCAGTTCTTCGAGGCCAAGGTCATTGGTGTACAATTGACCATGCAGGATATATACGAGAAGGACGATCGCGTCGGCCGTCTACAATTATAGAACGATCGAACGAGCAAATCGGCAGCGTGTCATTTATTCTTTTTTTGAGGGCAGAGCAAAGCGAAGCGAGAACGGAGCAGAGCGAAGCAAAATACGGTCTTTTTTTGTAATAAACATTTGGGACGGGCATCAGGTGTTCGAACAGATACCAACAAGAAAAATAAGGGTGGCATTTCGCGCATATACTACATACATAGTCAACCGGCATGAGCCATGATGATACCACTCTACGAGATAAAAATACATTATCTCCCACTTCGAGCCCAGCGCCATTGTTTAGGTAACCAAGCCTCTGATTATGCTAAGGCTCCTGAAGGCTCTCGATAAGCATTACATGGAAATGGTAAGTACCAAGGCCACGATTAACCAGAGTAACATCCCAAAAATGCAGCAGTTGATGATTTCTACGCATTAGATGGGTGCGACGAAGAGATCATCAGATAGCGATAATAGGAATCGAACCTAAACTCATTATTACTCCATCTACGTCCACGAAAGGTCACCTATCTACACTAGAAACCGCTGTATATTTAGATGCATAGAAGGATTCTGGTGGCGTATCCGATTCACACTCCGAACGTCTCAAATCCCCAAATTCCCGGTACACGTTTCGATATCGTTGCGACATACTACGACGTAGATCCCAACGCCTAGATGAGCGGGATGACCGAGAGGCTCGAGACACTAACAAGTTTTGAGCTTGCTACTCTCCACGTCGCTGGTACATAACAACCAATGAACTAATTAGGCTCATAACGTCAATCTAGCTGTTGCAGCTGACAGCAGGTACGTACCAACTACACAGCTATTACAACTCCACAGTCGCAAGATAATGAAACAAAGACATTCGGGATGCAATGCCCTCTTCTATTGACTACGACCTCTATCTATATATTACCCAAACTATCGTGTCACCGACACTGTCCAAACCATAGGACAAGACTACTCTGAGCAGTCCTCTTCTAGTCTAGATAGCTATCCCAAAACGCCCAGATGATGCAGGTTTTTACAATATGTATAAAAGAAAGAAATATCGTCTACCGCACCATGCGGTACCGTTGGTAAGAAGTATGAGTATGTAAATGAATTAGGAAATGGTAGAATGTGCGAATACGAAGTATAGTCGTGATAGATTTTGATTTCATATCATTCTTTGGGGGTTTTTTGCTTTCCTTTTTTTTTCGGGAGTTATTCTTTACTCTTTCTTGGTCTTCTTCTCCTTCTTCTTGCCCTTGGGGACACGAGTGAGCCAGTAGAGGAACAGCGCACCAAAGATATTGAAAACGATGTAGGCCCAGAGGATTCCGAAGTTGCGCCATCGATCGCCTGAAAAGCAAACAGTGTTAGTCTTTCATTCTTGTATTCTATATTATGTACGCGCGTCACCCAGGTATCATGTGACTGGCGGTGGCTGTGAAGGAGATAAGGGAGTAAACAAGGGAGGAAAAGCTTACTATAATATGATTGGGCTTGCGCCAAGTACACGTTGGTCTCGTAGATAGTACAGAAACTGCAATCGCTGGTGCGTCCCTCAGTGCCTGGCTCGATGTAGCCACCTACGACCATCTTGTAAGGATCCAGATACTGACTGCAGTTCATCCCCGAAGGAGGATCGAAGTGTACGTATTCATTGCCAGCGCACTGGACGTGGGTATTGGCAACAGCTACTGATAACATAGCCGATACCAGATACGAGAACGGACTGACGCGGTACATGAAGATCCAGAAACGAGGGAAGTCGTCAGGGCTGGCAAGGACACCGCAGAAGATAAGACACAGACTGAAGAGCAAATTGGCGATGTTCCCTCCTGCTTCAGCTGTGTCGAATGCAGCGATGATCATATCGGTAAATGTTGAGGTAAATATCAAGAAGGCCCAGAGGAGCAAGAACATCAAGGCACCACGCTCCGTAGTCTGACCAGCCTCAGCGGCATTCCTATACAGGCCGACAGGGTAATACCAGCAGAAGTACATGAGCGCTGCCATGAGGGTGTTCCAGGGAAGTTCAACAATGATCTGAGACAGCATGAAGACCTTCCAGCCATATACCTTGGACGGGCGTTCGCGAACTTCGTACAACGATCTTTGGATGACGAAATGAGGCATTGTTTGTTGCACGAGCTGACCAAACACAGTCAACAAATTGAAGATCGCGAACATCTGGTTCTGGAGACCTTGGATCGTGTTAGGAGCCCTGAAGAAGACGAAGCCGATGAAGAGAGCGATGAGGACGCAGAGAGCAGCCTTGGAATAGATGTACGAAGGAGTACGCCAGTATTGCTGGAATACACGGTGCGTGACGGCGTACAGTTGAGTAGGGAAGCTAGCAGCATGCTCACGGTAGGATTGCGCATCATGGGTAGGAGGAGGGCCAGAAGATGCAGTATCCTTCAGTCGTTGGAGCTCAGCATGTACTTCCTTGCATTCTGGGCTGTCACGCCATGTCTGGAACCAATCGATATCAGTTGAGCTACCCGGGGCGGCACCGATGGCATCCAACATCCATTCAGCGGGATTAGCATCATGAGGACAGGCGGGAGCACCGTTACGTTCAAAGTAGCTTGTCAAGGTCTTGGAGTTCTCGCCGATGTCACCGAAGTAAACAGTCTTTCCACCCTTGGCTAGGAAGAGCAGGCGATCGAAGCGTTGGAACAACATGGCCGACGGCTGGTGGATAGTGCAGAGAATGGCTTGCCCACTCTTAGTGAGTTTCTCGAGAAGATCCAGAATAGCCCAGGAGGTTTGAGAGTCGAGACCAGACGTCGGTTCATCGACGAAGAGTAGTAGGGGAGGCTTAGCAGCAAGTTCAACACCAATAGTAAGACGCTTGCGCTGTTCAACGTTAAGACCTTCACCAAGGACACCGACAACCGCATCAGCATATTCCTCCATTTCTAATAGCTTAATCACTTCATCGACGTAGGCAAGCTTCTCAGCACGAGGGACGTCGGCGGGCTGACGGAGAAGCGCAGAAAAGTTGAGGGCTTCGCGGACGGTGGTGGTGGACAGATGAAGATCTTGTTGCTGGACATAACCTGTCTTTCTCTGGAAAGAACTGTCACGGGGATGACCGTCGACAAGCATCTCGCCAGTAATAACACCCATAGTGATACGGTCAGCCAAGGCATCAAGCAGCGTCGTCTTACCAGCGCCCGAGACACCCATAAGAGCAGTCAGAGTACCAGGCTTGACCCAACCATCGACATGATCCAGAATACGCCTCGGCTCGCCCTTGATCTTGATATCATAGCACACATCTTTCCAATGGAAGACACTGTTCTGTTCCTGGAGGGCGGCAGCTTCCTTATTATTGGCATTCGCGCGGCTAGCATTAGTCACGCTCGGGCCTACACGAGGACCTTCGCCTTCTTCTATATCGCCCTTCTTCTCTTTGAACTGGGCGGGCCTGTGGCCACGTCGGAAAACCAAGACCTCGCCCTTCGACTTCTTCTCGGAGACGAGCTCGGCAGCAATCATGTAAGTGACCAAGAAGAAAAGCATGAAACCGATCAAGATACCGAAGTTTCGCCAGCGGTGCGAATTGTAATATTGGAATGAGGTTCCGATGTAGGCGTCGCCGTTCACAACGGGACTCCCAGCCACACTACCGGGAGAGCTGCAAGCATGGTTATTCGGAGCCACATTATCATAGCCGGGAACCGCAGGACTCGGTGTGAATGCATCGCAGATAAAATCACGATTGTGGAATTCGTTCACCATAAGAGATTCGAATGCGTATGCAAGAGGATCGAGATAGTTCAACCATCGACACCAGCCGAGCATGTAATCGATAGGAATGACAAAGCCGGTAAAGATGACGAGGTCGAGAATCAACAGGGCAGCAGGTACCATGGCTTGCGATAGGGTTCGAGAGGCGGATGCGATCGTACGGAAGATCATACTCATAACCATGACGGTAGTAAAGGTGATGAGTAGGAAGAAGAAGAATGCTCCAGGCTCGCGTCGCAAGTTGGTTATGAAGTACAAAGTGATGTTGAAGACGATGGAGTTTGCGATCTTATAAGGCATATCGCAGAGCATAGACGCGACCGCTTCCGCTGAAGGATGATACAGAGCATAACGACTGTGCTTTTCGACAATCGGACGTTGCGCGTACAGGGTGAGGATCTAGTGATGTTTAGTATTCAGCAGGTCTTGCAGAGCAACATGTTCGAAAGACTCACTTCCAAAGCACTAGCGAAAGCGTTCATGAGACAAGCAAAGAAGAGTAGAGCACCACGTTGGAAGAAGCTCGAGGTGTAGTCCTGCAGATTGTAGAACACACTACCGATAATGAGGGCCATAACGAAATTTCCAACCAGAGCGCCGATGGTCAAACTCGGGTCACCAATAAGTCGTTGCCAACCACGCCAGAGACATAGCCTAATTTGTTGCAAGTAAGACAATGTATACGGAGATGACAGCCGTTGCCCCTTAGCCTGTTGCTGTTTCCTCGAGGCACGGAACGCCTCAGCATCGGGGCCGTTGAGCGGGTGTTGCCTCTTGTACTCCTCAATCTCAACTTGGAGAGCCTCGTACTCGGCGCTGTTCTTCCAGGCCGCTGCAAATTCGTCAGGGGTTCGGGGAGCCTTTCCCTCAAATCCCTTCCGGACGATTCGCTCAATCGGACTCGTCATAGAGGTCAAGAAGTCAGGGGTAGTCTGTCGAGCCGGGCACTCAAAACCAAGGTTGATGAAATACTGCTTAGCAGCGTCTGCACGACCGAAGAAAATCTGGCGACCCTCGTATAGGACGAGGGCCTTGTCGAAGTAATCATAAGCCGTTTGCGGCGCTTGGTAGATGGAGACGCAAGCGGTGGTTCCGAATAGCTCAGTCTGGGTCCGTAGCGTTTTGCAGAACTCTACAGCGTTGGCGCTGTCCAGACCTCTGGTACTGTTATCCCAGCATTGCAAGGGGGCGCGGCTTAGAGCGGCCTCGGAGATGGTTACACGCTTTCTCTCACCACCAGATACACCACGCACGTACTCGTTACCAACACGCGTGTTAACGGTATGCGAGATACCGAACATAGCCATCGTGACATCCCTCAGATGGTTGGCGTAGGTTTTCTTGTCGACACCAGGCGGGAGGTGTCGCGGCGCACGGGCTTGAGCCGCAAAAGTTAATGTGTCACCGACGGTCAACATAGGGAAGTGAACATCGACCTCAGCTGTGTAAATTGCTTCTCCACGGTGATGGGTATGCATCTCCTCAGCGGTCAAGCCTATTACGGTCAGTCCTAATTTCTAATGCGCAGACAAGGATATGCATACCTTGGTAGTTGAAGTAGGAATCCTTCTCGATGTAAATACCATTGGTCTCGCCGGCAATCGTCTTCAAGAACGTCGAACAACCCGATCCCGGCGGACCTAGTACAACCAACATCTCACCCTTGTGGACAACGCCATCGAAGTTACGCAAGATGTCGATTTTCCTCTGACCTTTACCCATAGCCTTGCGGACAAGTCCAGCAGCTTCCAACCATACATTGGCCACATCCTTCTGGTAATCGGTCGCTGCTCCAAAGCCATGGACGTTGAGGTTCTGGAAGCAGACACCTGCCGTTCGAAACCCATGGCCTTCACGATCAGCCAGGTGAACAATGGCCTTAGCCCAGGCGCGTGCATTGAAGTTGGGCGAATGGGGGTTCAAGGGCGAGTCCTCCCCTTCATCTAAGTAAGGATTGCGCCCGGTGACTCCAGTTGCATTTGACTGGGTGGTGTACCTGCGAGCAAGCTCGTGTACTATGGATTCGCGGCGCTCCAACTCAGAATCATCCTCCACTTGGGTGGCATTGCTCGAGCCCACTGTCGTCTCTCTTTCGGCCTCGTTATGCGCAGCTGTCGTAGTTTCCTTTTCCTCCATGATCTCTTCGCTGTGAGGGGACGACATTGGTGGCGCCCCGGAAGTTTGCGCCGTTCGGTCGTAATTGTTGAAGGCGCTGCCCATGAAGGACATTGTTGAAAAGGGGGCAGCTAAACTTTCCACCCAATAATCGCCAATTCGCTATTCCCAGGTATTCTGTCTGATTTGTTTGTAAGTTGCCTATTTCAGTTGAACGACAAATAGGCTTAATCTATATAAGACTCGCGCTAATAGTACGTCACAGCGGAATATCGCGTACAATTACAAGGGACGTTAGGATATTAAGTAATAAGGCTTATAAGGCAGTAGTGAGTAGCAACGAAAGAAAGAAGATACCCCCCCAAAGAATATTAAAACAGTTGGGAGATAGGAGACAAGAGACAGAGAGACAGAGAGACAGAGACCGACGAGAGTGCCTCGAAGACCAAACAACTCAACTGAGCTGAAACGGGAATACACGAAAAAAAAAGAAAAACCAGGATGGATGGCCGTTTTAATATTATTTGCCTCGTTTTCGTATTCTTAGGGGTCCTCGACTCGGCCTGTTCGAGTAAAATACTACCGGGCTACCTACATAGTAAGTTTCCATGTGGCTCCATGGGTATGTTAGGAGACTGGGCCAGGGGCGAGAAGGATGCGAAAACCGCATGCTTGGGACCTCCCGTTTCCCGTTCGGGTGGATAACTCCAAGCTAATCGTGGTATCATGGCAGATGTACACGAGTTATGCAAGCTTCTCGCCATCGAGTCAATCTCCGATAGTGAGATTAGGGGGAATTTTATGAACCCCATAATTTACTATGCATGTACGTATGTAGCTAGGCGACCATGTACATCGAAATTACATGCGAACAGACACGCGCTAGTGTTGATAAAGTTTCTATGCTTGCTGGGTTATGCAAGGATGCAACACTGACTACGGTATGTACTAGGTATCCTACAAGTACCCGTCCCCCGCCGTTACACCCCCCGCCGTGCCCCAGCCGGACTCTATCTCGAACCCGCAACCCGTTTACAAAAACCCGGCTGCCGGGCAATTATCAAGACCGGAAGCACGTACAACTATGTAACTTTCAAAATGTTGATTAACGGGGAGCCTTACCAAGCTTGAGTTCGTTGATAGGCCAAGAATCCAACACAGAATATTTATGACGATGGCATGGCTAGGGATGTGAACAGCTGTGTCTCAAAGCAGAGTCTAACCGCGGCGTTGTTACAGCAAACCTATACGGTATCCTCAGCCTCTCAAGCTTCCATCTTATCTGCGACAGTGACTTCAATTGGTAACAGGTAAGTACCACCCCAACATTGGATTTTCGCAGGCGGTTGCATCAAAATGAATCACTTGATGAATCATCCATCATCATTCCGGTATGATCTCAGCATCGCCAAATATGACTGTCTATACGTCCACATACCTAATTCTTGGCATTGGAGGTGTACATATGTATGATACCATACGGTATGCACGCTATGTATGTTGCACACATCATACAAATTAAGGGACATACTCTTTTTTTTTTTTTTTTCCTTTTTTCTCTTCTCTCCTTTCGTCCCTCTCTCCCTCCGCAATATTTGAAATACTACATCATAGGTCAAATAATAAAGAATAATGGTTTCACTGACGCCATAATAAAGACTAGGTACTGTCGTGTGACTCCAATCGGTAGCGTGGGAGGCCACGAGTCAGCTCTCTGAAGATTGAAAACCAATTTGAAATCAGCAACGAGCTGACTCTCCAAATGGTCTGCCCCGCGCTACATGAACACATGCATTTAGTTCAGTGACGCCAAAGATACTTGGGTACCTCACTTATGATTCTTAGAAGGTGGGATGCCAAGAACAGAAGTTGTGAGCATCTGGATCTACATTTGACCAATAAGAGAGCTCGGATTCATCTTAATTGGGTCTTGCCCAGAGTGGTATAAAGTCCGTGCAGCCCGAGAATGTACGGTAGGCCAAAAAAAAAAAATATTAAGGAGCCTTAGAACCAACACCTTCACCCGCAAAACAAATCCTCGGGGTCTTAGATCTGTCCGACACCCCGGAACGAGTCACTCCCGATAAAAATGTTGTTCGAAGAATGTGCAAGAATCCTAAAGACGTAATACATCCAATGAGATTTTAAGCTATTATAGACGCTTTTATTTTTTATATCATTGGCCATCCATTTGGATATATAGAATACAAATAAGTATTCCAGACCGCTGGTGCTTATATAAAAAGGGTCCGAGATCATTCCGCAAACCGTTTTAAATGATATTTTTATACCCATCTGTATATCTCGGACGAGTCGACGAGAAAATCCTACCCACGTTTCGGGCATCCTACCAACCCGCCGCCCCGAATCCGGCACCCTATGCGGCGCGGTGATAACCAATTTCTTATCACGGTATTGTCTAGGACATCATTAACGGATGCATAGATACATACTAGGTAGATAGCCAGGTCCTCAACATGGTAGGGGGGCTTGGCGCATCCTGAGATCTTCCATCTTCCCAGGTACCATCCATATTATGTATCTCTGTATCTCTACAGGTAAACACGCGTATCTATGTCTGCAGCCCATTATCCAAGATCCAATTTATTATACAAGCTCCACAATCCGGCCCGGAAAGGCGTATAGCCGAAGCCATCTCTGTGCTTAGTACCTGCTTCCTAGTATTGATATTTGAATGCTGCAGTGCTTTGAATACAACGTCCTTATACTACCAGAACTTTCTATAAAACTATAGCAGTGAGCTACATGGCCAATCACCTGCCTTTGTATACGAGTTATCTGCGAATCGGATCCGGTGCCTCGTACTCGGGATCCCTGCGTCCAAATGCGCATTAGCCGCGAAACGCTGCACACAATTGGGTAACTTCAGCCGCAAGTATAATATGTACTCAATCCAACGTGCTCCGGCTTCCCGAGATAAATGTAACACGCCATTAGTGATGAATTATGAAGGCAAGACGACGCACTTGGGTTAGGTAAGCAATCCTAATGAGGACTACGAGGCTACTCCCATCCAGTACCAAGAGGAACAAGACTTTGATGTGTCATCTAGTTCCCCCACCGCTTGATAGCTAGTTTCTCATCAACTTTTATTCGTAGGTACTCATACACATATACTTCGCCTGTTACAAGAGTATTGAATGGCCGTAGGGCTACGAGGTGTAAGTATGATAGTGGAGGCGTTGTCCTCCCGGGGAAAGGGGCGAAGACGTATTACACAGTAATATATCATACCCAGTACCAGGGATTTGGAGCAAGCTTAAAAAGGGGCTCGGCTTATTAAACAGTCTCTACCTATATCTTGTCCACTATATATCAACACGGTTTTATCTTGTCAGGTTGTTTCGAAGTCTTACCTGTTTTATTAATCAGGATCCCCCAACACTATTTAGCTGCCTAGCGAATTGCCACTATACCTTCGTTTACAAATCATTATTTTAAGATGATAGAAATGACAACAAATTTTCATCCTGGGTAATGTCTAACAAGGGTATTATAATACTTCTCGTAATCATATTTTAGTGACGGCACTACTTAGTACCTATCTTATATCAGTTCGGTGACACGGGGTCAAACTACCTCCGTATTTAAGTACTTTAGGATCTAGCTTGTTTTAGGATATGCCTCGAAGATCCTATATACCCTCTAGTATTAGAAAATAGGTTCCTTATGTGCTTCGTGGGACATACAGACGGATACGGGATTCTGGGCGTCCGGATGCCGACACAAATACTAATTCCAATAAGCAAGGTAAATTTTAATAGTCCAAGGACCTCGCCTTTTTAAAAATAAAGTGTTATCGAGCTCTGAAGATTCCGTTCAAGTCACCATGTAAAGCTAAGTGGTAATTGCACCGGTTACGTGGCTGAGACCCGTTGCGATGGCCAACGATGATATACAAGATCCAGTCTGAGGGTAGATATCTTCGAAGAGTGATGTAGAATTACTGCTTCAAGCAACCTCCTTTTCTCTGTTATGCATGAAATTCTTGATATCGACCGATATAACTCTAGATGTAGAATCATCGACATGCTAGGATTCTCCTTTTAGCGTGACTGACTTTAATCATTCGACATTGAAGAAAAGAGGGTGTCCAGCCCTGGAATATGATTACGCAGTTTGCTCACTAATTGTGCATCTTGGATGACTTAACGGCTAGCGGGAGCTTCGTGTTTGCCGATTGTTTCTCTCTATGGTTTCCCACTGAACTGAGCATCCATGATATCTCCTACTACACCGTAACACAATAAGATTTAAACCATCACTTAATGAATGACAATTCGAACTATACTAGTGGGAAAGGAGTAGAAAAATGTCCATTATGCTTCATTACATAAGGTACCTAGGCTATAGTGTGGGTAATAGATGGTGTTTGCTGTACTTTATGGGGTTAAAAAAAAAGACACATCTACAAACGGGCCAACATCATTGTTGGGAGCACGAAAGGTCCTCTAGCGACCGAAGGCACCGGAGAGTGATACGATAACAATCTTCATATTTAGAAAGCCTCGAATTCATACTCAAGCCTGAATACCTTCGAAATCGACACTATCGAGATTCTCTCCTAAAGCTGCAAGTCTGCCTGTGTAACCCAAGTGGAACACCACGCAGTTACTCTCTCCGCTTTCTATGCCGAGCACTTCAAGATTACGAAACAGCCTTTCGGGAGGGTATTTGATATTATTCGACATGAAAGTCTCTGACGCGCATGTACTCCTCATCATGACCCTCAAAATGGGGTGAGCCGCGTCAAATATACCTAGGTACGTGTGCAGTTCGGCGGTTAAGGTCACGTTGGGTTCACGTTGGATGAGTCAGCATCGCGTCCTGAAGGTGGCGTAGTACCCTGTAGATACCGTGAACACTAGGTATACCGAGATATTATTACTTGGAGGCACGATATAATTCATCATACGGACGTGGGAAGTTTGGCTTTCTAATTTTGAAATTGTCACAATACTCAATTTTTCTCTGCTCCCGAAACATGCTTTTGATATGACAGATTAATCACGATAACTTGATCCTACGTTCCCTTTCAAACGAAGCGAAGGTTGCCATTATCGTTTCCGATGCGCTCGTCCAGCTCAATCCGACGTCGATGCCACTCTCCTCGGGCATCCCTCAATTCCGCCTCGAGAACGCGCCCACCATCCACGAGACGAATATCCCTAGCCGTAGAGCTGAAGTTCCCACCTGATCGGCCTGGGATCTGCAGGTTCTGTCCCGGGTAGATCATGTCTGGGTTGGAGATGTTGTTGATTCGAGCGATCTCCTCGAAGCTGCAGTTAAAGCGTCGCGCAATATCCCTTAGGGTATCTCCTTGCTGCACAATCATGCTGTTGGAGCCAGAGCCCCCTTTGGACCAGCGGAGGTGACCGTCTTCGTTGCTGAGGACTTCGTTGAGGTTCAAGGTGCTCACTTGGCTGCCACCGTCACGACGTTTGCAAGTTGCGCGAAGGTCGTAGTCTCCCTCGAGGTGAATATCATACGATGAAGACGAAAAGTTACCGGCATAGTCCCTACCGGACAGGCCTCGGTCCGAATGATGCCCTCCATGGTGATGCTCAGAGGAGTGATGTGGTCCCGGGGAATAGCTTGGTGGAGGCGGTCCTGAATGTAACTGATGCTGGAGCTTCTCTTCTTCTTCCTTCTTCTCCTTGCGGTCATGAACGTAGTCTTGTAGCTTGTGGCCCACGATGGCACCACCGATGGCGCCGATGATTCCATGGCCCATTTTATGCCCGCCATATGCTCCGGCAGCGGCACCAGCAAGGCCTCCCATTAGGCCACGCTCCCCTTCTTCCCCGGGACCTGCATTTTGAGGCCCGGGCTGAGAGTAGGGACCTTCATTCTGATAAGGCGAGTGGCGCTGGTGAGGTTCGTTGTACCGATCTCCGGGGCCAGACTCGTATGCATTCCCGTATTGAGGGTTGGGCTGACCGTATCCCTGAGGCCTCTCTGCGTTGTTCGCATAAGGGTACTGAGAGTTAGACTGATCGCCATAGTATGAAGCTGCCTCGCCATGCTGTCTACCATCTCGGTAGTCCTGGTTGCCGTAACGTGGATCCATGCTGTTGTATTTCTGCACCTTTAGTCGTTCTATTTGTCCTTGAGAGCAAATGAATGTTCTCAGATTGGGCTCGTATGTGAAACCCGAAAATCTCAAGGGATCGGGGATACGTATATATATATTGATGTTTCAATAGGAGACTATCGGTTCTGGCGGTTGTTTGGTGTGGCGCATCGTCTGACGTGTGCATACACAGCCCCTGGATTGAAACCAACAGTAAGTCTTCTAAATGGTCGCAGCACCGCACTGTTGGGTCTGGTCCCATGGAACCTTACTCCAGTTACACGGCACTATTTTATTTGTGGTGGATATTAGCTGGACTGGATTCTGGATACCGGTAGTCGGCACAGAAGGGAAATACGGATAATCGGCAGTGGAACGTTCTGGCTCTACATGCTTGGCATCTACTGATTGGATTGATGAGAAACGATTGGGCTACTTTAGCAAACAAAACTCACGAAGACCTGATGTTTGATGGAAAGTGTGTATTATTGTAAGGCTGCAATAAGAAGAAGAAGAAGGATTGTCCATAATAATGACCGATCATTCGGCCTTCCCTATGTTACATCAAAACCTCAAAGCCTTAAACCCTTGAAAACCCTTGAAAACCCTTGAGAACCCTTGAGAACCCTTGGAAACCCCCTGAAAATCCTCAGAACCTATTGGCATGTGCAGAAAAGAAGCCGTAGCCTGCATTGCCATGAGAAGAGTTGCCATGTCTCATTCCGTACCTATGTTTCATTCCCTCTGTTTCATTCCGTATGCTTTGTCTCCTATGCATTTTCCCCTAGGTGAATCTCGTAGGGTACTATCTCCATCAATACCATTTTTCCTCGTCACTTTCGTCATGAAGCCACACAATGGAGTCCCAATCAATTCTATCAATGCGAAAGGGGGCCCAGACGTAGTCGTCGACGTGTGAGTAGACATCGGTCTCCCAAATGTTCGGCTGTTCATCGCCACGCCCCTCGTGGCTATAAAGAAGACCGTCGCCTTCGATCCCGTCGAAGTATGTCATTCGAACATCTTCCCACTCCCTTCCAGCGAGACCTTCGCGTATGTCGTTACCAGAATACCGAGAGTCTGACTTCTCTTCGTAGTCAGCACCTGTACCTCTCTTGACGATGACGAGCACCTCTTTCTGTATCTCCTCATCCTTCATCATCACCTCATTGGGTAATTTGGTGGACTTGTTATTTGGTATGTGTTGAGCCGGGACTAGTTGTTCAAACGCCTCTCGCGTGTCTGGGTAGATGACAGCGCCGACGCAGTCAGGTATGATGGCACGGTATATGGTGACGGAACAATCTGGATAGGCTTCATCTCTGGACATAAGAAGGCTGTTCCAATGCGCCGGCTCAGGAACTCGCTCGTCCCGCTCATCACGAGATCTCTTGTCAGCATTGTGGTGACGGTAGCCTAAAATCTCAGAATTCTGAGTAATGTAGTGCAATTCTTTCCATCCGTTGCTTTCCTTGATTAGCTTGTTGAGCGTGGAGTAGTCGGCGCTGCTGTCATAACTGCCAAGAACAGTAAGTCGATCGAGGCTAAGGCCAGGGAGCAGCTGCAGAACGTTAGGAATGTAGTAATCGTATCCGTTTATACCACCCTCTCCACGATACTGGAGCCTCACATCATTTCCACGGATACGGACGTGGCGGATCTTCGACAGTGTTTCTCGATCAAGGGCGGTGAGAATATCCAGCATATCTTCAACTTCTTCAAAATTGAAGAGGATCTTTTGAAGCCACGAGTCACCAATCTCCTCCGCAATCTTTTTGCAGATTCGGCATAAGGCTAGGGAATGCTTTGCCGGCGACATTTCATGAAGCCTAGTCCAATCGACATTCACTCTCCTTCCCCATGTTAACCTAGTGTTGGAGAACACGAAATCGTAGATCATGCAACGAAGTTCCTTGGAGAGTTTGTCCATGAAATTTATTCCTGTGGGGTGAGGTGTCCAGTATGGAGGTAGGCCGATGCTGCCGTCACTACTTCCATCACTACTACCACTGTCGTTAGTGTCGCTGTCCATGTCGCAATCATTATCGCCATCGTTGTCGTCGCAATCCTTAGCGTCTTCCATGCCATCATGACTTCTATTGTCGCCGTTGCGATCCATAGTGCCGCCCGTGATTTCGTCCATGCTGTTATCCATGCCGCTGCAAGAATGAGAGTCAGTACATAGTTCTCTGAATAAGAGATTTTAGGATGTTCCATAGGTATATGTCGGAAGCCATAACTCCTCAGCTGGCCCGGCTAGGTAGTTGTTATACCTCTCAATGAAGATCAAAAAAGGAAAATTAAATGAGAAGAAACTCAGGTTTACTTACAGGCTGCCGGTCGATCGAAGTGGATCGATGATACTCGCCGCCTTTTCCACCGTACTTTCGCCCTCGTTCGCCATAATCCTTGACACTACTCACGGGTATGCGATCCTGATGAGAAGGATGGTGGATTTATGCTGGATGGAAGAACGCGTTGAAGGTATGTTGAAGTAAGGTCAAAGGAAGAAACGGCCGTGACTTCTAGTTGGGAATTTGAAAGGGGACGAAATGTGTGCTTAGTCGATGGAAGTGGCAGTACCAGTACCTATTCTTGATTCTGTGAATTGTGAAACAAGATATAGAAGTTGTCTTTGTTAGATAGAAGGGAAAGAAGGGGAGCTGGAAGATGGAAGATGGAAGAGGGAAGTGATTGCGAATCTAGGTTGACCACCGAACGAGATGGGCCAAATGAAAGATGAATCAACGCTCGAAAGTGTTGATTGCTTTATGTTTTGTCAGCTGAATAGGATATGGATAAAGGATCCAGTGCTGTGGTGAACAGACTACCATGCAGAAGATTCCTTCAGGGTTGTAATCATACGCGCATTAGGAACAATTTTGGAAGGCAGATTTTGTTTTCCTAGAAGTGACCATGCTCTGAAGATTAATAGATGAAGTTACCCGCATTTCAAAACAAACAACCTGGTAGAATACTACGGCTTAAGCGGAGCCATTAGCCCCGGCCAAACCGGACGGCCATATGTCCGGACCCGGCGGCGTGATATAAAGTCTGCGGTATAGAACTCCGGACGCCATGGGGCATAGATGGGCCTATATTGAGCAGGTCTCATCCATTGGTACCAATACGTTTCGCTGGTTGCACTCTGAAAGCTCTACTTGTGAACATTGGATACTATTTCTAGGTATCTAACCTATGTACGTTAGATAAACCATATAGATATGCCCGAGTGAGTATATAGGTAGTAATGTACATGAGATTGAAGTTCTTTATACCTTCGTATATCCCTCCCAGCTGTTGTGTTTCTCACTCTTGTGTTCCAAATCTGCTGTTACCGTGTTTGCTTCTAACACCGTCTGCTGATTCATTGTCTACTATAACTTGGTTTCACCAATGTAGATATCTCGCTTTAGTGTTGCTACTAGCTGCTCTTGTGATTTGTACGGAATTCCATATGTACCCTGGAGGATAACGCTGAGGCCTAGAAGATAGTGCTGTTCTTATATAGGTATACAATTACATGAGCGGACATGATTACCACAAACTTGTCGTGAATACTTCAAGGAAGAGCCCCCGACACAGAAGGAATCACATGAAGAACAAAGAGAAAAGTACCAGAACGTAGAAGCATGCATGTGAACATTTCGCTTTAATAAGTTATAATTCAAGACTTAATCTCTGCCATTTGCACCAACAGGTCCGTCCTCCATTCCATATCTCTCAATTCCCACTGAGCTGGCATATGGAGAGACCTAGACTTAGAACTGTTTGGGCCCCTCTTATGTCTATGTCAAGTTCAATGGTAGATTGGGTAAAAGCTCCTTTTCAGAATTCCATCCCTCCTCCAGTTTATGGGCCAGTTTAGATACTATAGGTAGATTCAAGATACCCTTTTGTACTTCTACAGTGAGAGCTTCTTTATTAGTCACGAGATAATAGCCGAGAGCTATGATAACTAGGTTTGAGCCGCTGCTCTAGTAGTTACCTCTAAGACGCCATTTGCACTGTCATATGAATTGAAGTTGTGAACATATGTATTGTCAGACCAAGAACACATCCCGCCCATGTTGCAGAGTGATCGTTTCACGTAAATTACATCCTAGTAGGCACACCACCGTGATACAGATTCTGTAAGGATAACATAAAGAAACGAGATAAATACTACAAATGTTGGTAATGTACATAGCACAGTTTCTCCTTCTACCGCTTATTGTACGTAATCTTCAGTTAACTCCAAGATATGTACTTCTAATTCTCCTACTGGGGAAACACGTGCCATTGATTTAATTTTGTAACTTTTTGCAGCAGTTAGGTGCGTGCCCTTTTATGATTTTACTTCGATCCTGGTATTAACATGTCTATCTGGCGTTTCGATAATGCTTGCTTGTCAGGCTTCCCACTAGGTGCTATGGGGACCGAGTCAATAAGTGTAATGTTGGCTGGTACTGCGGCCGGCCCAAGCTTCTCTCTGACCGATGTCCGTAGCATATCGAAATCAAGATTCTTTCCATCCCTGGCCGCAGTGATAAAAGCAGCCGCAGCCTCTCCTGTCTTCTCATCGGGCACGCTCAAGACATACGCAGCCTCCACTTCCGGGTGCGATGCGAGCGCATTCTCAATTGCCCCGATATAGTACACATTGGCGTTAATAATCACTATGTCCCGCGCCCGCCCAGTTAGGTATAAGAAGCCATGACCATCGAGAGAGCCCAAGTCCCTTGTCCATATCCAACCTTTTCCATCGAGAACACTAGACGTATCCTCATTGGCGTAACTACTAAAAGAGCTCGGACTACGCACCCACACATGCCCGACCGTGCCCACAGGAACTTCGACGCCAGCATCATTGCGCACTTGCACCTCGACACCTGTCCAGGGTCGCCCAACAGAATCTACAGCCTCGGGATGTGCCATGACGTCAGCGGTAGAAAGCAGGCACAGTAATCCCGTCTCTGACATTCCGTAACCATTATGTATAACATCACCAAGACGATTCATTGCAGCGCACAGTTTCTGGCGGGGCAGCGGCGAGCCCGACACAACGATGGAGCGGAGGTGACTTAAGTCGATATTAGATGCATCCGTCTTGAGTACATCAAGGACGTGGTATAATCTGGGTACGGTAAAGAGCACCGCAGAGATTATTAGGTCCTCGAGGACGTTCGGAAATCTGAGAAGTGGCAAGGGCGTGGTTGGGATAACGGCCGTACCGCCCCCTGTGAGACACAAGCCTAGGTGTTCGAACATCACGGTGCTAGCGAGCGTGCCGAAGAGCATGAAGCGCTCGTATTTCGCGGCCATCCGTTCTGTATTAGCGGTCCAGCGAGAGCGTTGCCATGCCCAAGACGCAGTCATGGCTGCGTAAGTACATTCGACACCCTTAGGGTCTCCTGTTGTACCGCTAGTATAAAGAACTAGAGCGATATCTTCCGGATGTCCCCGAGGTTCTGTTTCACCGGCACCAGTAGCTAAATCGTTAAGTTGCATCAATTTCGGTTTAATCGGTGGAACGAAATCTATCTCAGAATAGGTAACTTCATCAACGACGAACAATTTTGCGCTGGCGACGAGAATGGGCAGGTGTACCGTAGCCATTCCGGGCTTGAGATTGATGACCCGGAGTCCTAAGACATGTGCGGCTATCTGTACAGCGAAGCCTTCAGGCGTAACGCCAGTGTATATTGCGATACTATCGCCAGGTTCCAGCGTGATGTCGACAGCACGCAGTCCTCCGACATAACGGGCAACGTGGTCAACGACCTCACCTCGACTGACTATACGCGAGCCGTGCTCGAAAGCCGGCGCGTCTGGCGCATCCTTGAAGGCTTTGAGTAACGAACACGGGAACACCTCAGCCATTGAATTCTGACCCGATCGACTATACAATCCCGTATACGGGGGGAATAAGGGGTAACTGGGTGCTAGATCTACATATTAGATTCCGTAGCCTGTTTCGGTGAATCTTAGAGCATGGAGGGTTTGATCTGATCCAGACTCTTTGGGAAGTGATAAGTCGCCCGAAGGAGCGAAGTGGCGTTGATAAGCACTTACTCAATCCGCTCTGGCTTGGGATTGACGATGCAGAATTCGGATGATTGATAACAGCAGTTGGTCAGGTCGAAGTCCTATATCATTGAGTTGGTCAAGTGACTGCTTCCCATCCTTGGCTCAAGTGAGCTCGAGTCTACCTAGGTAAGCAGGTCTCTTAGCTTCTTGTCAGAAGGAGGAAAACATACAAATCCGTATATGATGGCTAGGATCACGGTTATTTGGATTGAGAGAAGAGTCCTATCACATGTATTCTTTGGAAATAGTTCTTACGCGCCAATGTAACCCTTGTAATCTTCCGTATGAAAAAGCAGCTGCCTACCTAGGTACACTTCATGCTCCACGAATAGTTAGCAATGAATATAGTAGATACAACTCTCGTGTATGATAGCTTTGAGTAGAAATTCATGTACACCGCTATGCTAGCTCCTTCCTTTCCAGTAAATATTGCAGTTTGCACTGACAGAATATATTAGAGAAGTTGAATCACGCGAACCTCAGCCCCGTATTTGAGGATGATTCCTTTTAACATATCTAGAACGGAATGATGATCCCCGGTACTTATCAGTAAACAAAACATGGTTCACCTAGCGGCCTGCTTCACGGCCCATGCAACACCTTGGTGAGATGATGGACTGAGAATGGTTTGAGGGCGATTACAAACTGTTTGTAAGCCTTGATCCCAAAGAGGCAGTTGGCTCATCTTCAAAGAACTGCATAACCGATTCCTACATGTGAAAAGGATCAGATGCGGAGGATAGATCGTAAACATACACCCTGTATTGGTCAGGAAGGGACCAGTGCAGGGAATAATCGCAGATTTGCGGTTACTAGCGCGTCATGTCAGCAAAGAGGAGCCGGTCTAGAACTGGGTACGTGCAGCACGTATAATCCGGGGGTTGAATAGACCGCCCGCTTCGTCCATTGGCTGGTGCACTATCAACATACCTGTCAGGATGCGTCTAGAGGAGTCAAGCACGATGAGATACTCCGTTCCTTGATATTACCAAATGGGACTGCTGCGCCGCATACATACCTTGCAATTCCTAGGCTTCAAGCAGCTTGGAGGGGCTGATCTCGAGGCACTCTAGTACTTACCTTAGGTACTTATATCAAGGACAACCCTATAAGCCCTTAGGGCGGCGTACGAGTTGGGTTTCTTTTTCTTAATTCCTCCACGAGATCCCCCAGTCTCGGGATAGACTTATCTATACTTTATCCTCGTCGGATATCCGTCTCTAGCAACATGCGTGTAGCGGTCATTGGTGCCGGGCCTTCGGGTCTAGTGACGTTGAAGTATCTCAAGACAGCTCACCACTTCTTCCCCGGCAAGCCCGTTGAGGCCGTGCTGTTCGAATCGGAATCCGAAGTAGGCGGTACTTTCGCACAACGCACGTATGAGGATGCCGAGGTCTGTGTCGGTAACACTATTATAGCATAGTCGAGCGACTAACGGGAAAAAATCCTCCAGCTGGTCTCTTCCAAGTTCCTCACAGCCTTCTCTGACTTCAGGGCCCATGAAAACGATCCTGACTTCCTCTCCGCCGAGAGATACGTACATTACCTGAACCAGTACTGCGACCACTTCAACCTTTGGCCAGAGGTTAATCTCAAGACCAAGGTCGTGGCAATCAAGCGACGTCCTGGTGGCGGCCACGTCGTCCACTACCGTAAGGCCGATTATGTCGACGCAGAGGTTATGACTTACGAATGTGATGCTATCGCGGTCTGCACTGGATTGCACGTAACTCCTAACATTCCTAACCTGCCTGGCATCGAGAACGTACCGGTCGTCAAGCACTCATCGGAATTCAAGAAGCGTGAGGAGTTCGGCCGGAACAAGACTGTTGTCATTCTCGGCTCCGGCGAGACTGGTATCGATATCGCCCACCTTGCTGTTACTTCGCCGACTCAACGCGTGGTTCTTACCCATCGTGATGGTTTCCTCGGCGCTCCGAAGGTCATTCCCAACCCTGTCTGGTTCCCCATCTTCGGGCGCAAGGCCGACCCTAACCGCCGGGAGCTCCCCGTCGACGTCAGCTGGCAGGCGCCGCTGTTCGACTCAATGTACCTACACCCCCTGATCCGAGACACGCTCTTCACATGGAATGTATACGACTGGGGTGTTAAGGCGACTAACTGGCTCGTGTCTGGTACCGCAGCTGGCATTGACCAGTGGATCGGGGGTATCTCTAAGGAGCGGTACCACGTTTCTAAGCTCTTCTTCAACAAGGGGGCCCCAAAGGCCCTACCTTACATCAGCGCCCCCTACCGCCCAAGCAGCCCCGGAATTCTTGAAAGAATCCGCCGCTCAATTCTCCAGGCACCCGTCGACGAGGTCCCCGCTGGTCGCACCATCGAGCTAGCCCCATGGCCATCGCATATCGACGCCTCGGGGACAATCTACTTCAGGGACAACGGGCGGCCCGAGTACAGTCGCATGCAATCCCTTGGCCCCACAAAACCTGACGTGCTCGTCTTCGCCACGGGCTACCGCCAGGAATTCCCCTTCTTCCAAACCCAGGACCATTACCCACTACCTAGCAATGCTGACGTTAGGTCCGTCTGGAGCCGCAACGAACCCAGCGTCGGTTTTATCGGCTTCGTGCGTCCCGGGTACGGCGCCATCCCACCGCTGGCCGAGCTACAGGCGCAGTTGTGGCTCCTGAACTTGATGGCGCCCGAGCGTACCGCTAATCTGAGCGACAAGGATGACCACCACTTCCGTCTACGGTCAGGCCAAGACGCGCGGATTAATTACGGTGTTGATCATGAGACGTACGCATACCAACTAGCTCTCGACATGGGCGCCGCTCCGGGTTTCTGGGATGCCATAAGAGCTGGATGGGCCGCGTCGAAATACCATGCCGGTTTATGGTACCGTATCCCGGCCATCTGGGCTGCAGGCGCGCAGCTCAATGCTAAATTCCGCCTCAAGGGCCCATACTTCTGGGACGGAGCCGTGCACGTGCTAGGCGGCGAACTGTGGCAGACGATCTCACGACGACATGGCATGTTTGGTAGGTTTTCGCCATTTCTCCATCAATTATTTTCCCTCAGACATTTGCTAACGGGCCTCTCCAGATAATTTCCTCTTAGCTGTGGTTCCCATTACTTTCCTCGGTATTTTCAGTATCTTTTTGTACCTATTTGGGCTTATCCTTCCACTGCTGAAGGTACTATTAGTGACCACTCAGCGAGCCGGGTGGGGTGCCGAGCAAGCCAAATTGGCCAAAATGGACCAAAAGTTACCTTTTTTTCTTACATCGTTTGTAACGAATCTAAATTTTTTTGAATTGAGATTTTATTTATAAATATAGGCAATTAAAATCTACATAATACCGCTCTTTTAGTATTAATTAAAGCGTTAATGGTAAAGTTATAGCTAGGAAAATATATAATAAAGTTAGGTATTAATAGGTTTAAAAACATTAATTTTTAAAATTTTATAAATAACTTAAAATAATAAATAAAAAATTAATAAAATATATTAAAAAATTAATAGTTAATATTTTTTTTAATTATATTAATAATAGCTTATTTTTAAATAAAGCCGTTTAAAAATAAGGTATTTTATAATTTATACTTAGCTATAAAGTTAAAGGTTATAATATTTTATTTAAGCTTTATTTTTAGTTTAAATTAGCTAATAAATAAAAGCAATGGTTAATTTAATAAATTTTATATTAAAAAAAGCTTAAATTTGCTTTAACATATATTATAATGTATTAAATAACTTATTAAATATTTTATATTAATAGTTTTAAAAACTTATTTAAAAAATGTTAAATATAAAGTTTTAAAAAAAAAAATCTATTAATTAAAAATAAAATAGGTTAAGTAATTAAAGCTATAAAATTTAATAACTTTAATTTAAAATTAATTAATTAATATTTTAATATTAAAGAATATAAATATAATTAAATACGCTTAAAGTTAACTTTTAACATAAATAAAGGTAGGTTAATAATTAGCTAAAATATATAATATATTTATATACTTTTTAAAGTTAAAAAATAGTTTATTTAATTAGGAAAAAACGGTTTAATTTTTAAATTAATTTTATTTAAACGTATAGCCTTTAAAAAACTTAAAAATAGCTTATAATATACCTTTATTAAATATATTAGTGCCATAGGTTTACTACTTAAATTAGGCTTTATTTTCAAAGGAAAAAACCTTTAAATAAGCTAATTTAAAAAATAATTTAATAAAATTACTAATTAATATTATATAACCTTTAAAAACGGCTAAATAAATAATAATATTAATATTAAATGGCTTAAATAAATATTTATTTTTTAAACTATTTATTTCATAAAATATAACAACGAAGCATGCTTATTAATTATAAATAGCTATAAAAATTATACAATAATAAGAACAATTAATTCTTTACATTTAAAAGTTATTTTTATATTTTTACGGTTTTTTATTAATTTTTAATCGCGTTTTAAACTAACAACTTTTTTCTTAGTATAAGTTTTTTAACCTATGCTTTATAAATAATATATACTATTATTATTTACTAACATATATATCTTATAATTTTTAACCTTTAAATAATAATCCTTTTAATACTTTTAAAGCTATATATTATTAAATAATAATTATTTTAGCTACTTAAACTAATATAACGCCACTTAATAAGTTAAACTTTATTTAATATTTTTTATAAGTTAAAAAAAAAAGATTAATAAAAAAAAATATTAAATTAAGCTAAAAAATCATTGGTAATTAACCTATTAATAAATTAAAAGCTTTAAAGCATTTTAAAATTTAACCTAATTAAAAAACGATATTATAATTAATAATAAAGGATAAAAAGGTAAACCTTTTAAAGCGTTACCTTTTAAACTTATTTACCACTAATAAAGTTAAAAATATATATTAAAATTAATTTTTAAAAACTTATAAAGCTTTACGTAATTTATTTAAAATAGTTAAAAATATATAAATTAAAATTAGGCTATAAAATTATAAAAATTAAACTTTTAAAGTTAAAATTAAACGTTTAAAACTAAAACGCCGCCGTAAAATTTCCAACCTAAATAAAAAATTTATAAATATATACGAAATACTAATAGCTTCTAATTTATCGAATAAGCTATTCGAAAAACCTAATAACCCCATAATTATCGAAAAATTAAAGAGCAAAGATAAAAAATTAAATAAGTTAAATAAAAATAAATACAACCTTATTTCAAAGCTAATAGCTACACGTTCCGATAGGCTAATATAGCAACCAGCTAGATATAATAATTAAGACTATAAATCTCTTTTAAATAAAGTTAAATTGGCATTTTTACGATTTATTTTGGTCTAGATACAACTATTGAGAATAGGTGACTTTTGGTCCATTTTGGCCAATTTGGCTTGCTCGGCACCCCACCCGGCTCGCTGAGTGGTCACTAATAGTAGTGACATGGCCCATCACTACACCCTTCCGTCGTAGTTCCCACGGTGCCGTTAGGCTTGAGGAGCAATACAAGTACAGTAAGGTGATGGAATGTTAGACGGAAGGAGAAGTAGGCATGTAGAGAGTAAGCATATTGAGTGCTGGTGTCACTATACCTTCGTCTTTGGGTGGCTTGGTAGCTTTCTGTATCTCCAAGGCTCGTGCACGCAATTCCGAGCCACAGTCCTAGAATGGTTAGCTGAGGCCTTGCGAGATCCTGTGCGCCGAAGTTGAGTATGAGATTGACCCAAATTCTAGAACATGGTGTCCCTGCTAGTCGTTGTCGACCCGCACGTCTAACGAGCATTAGACTGTTTATCTTCAGGTACCTCGGAGCATATGGTGTTAGTCGAGAAAAGGGGTTGGAAGGCAGATACCAGTCGGTCCGGTTAATACGATGTAGTAGCAGGTTATTGACCTCCCACATCACGGTAGCCCCAGTGCCACCCTGGCCGGCCAACTAGGAAGCACAAATAGTGATAGATCCATGTTGGCGTATCTAAGTCGAAATGAAGAGTCTATCATGATCATGTAATCCGATTTAGCAAGAGACACTGGGCCTCTTGGCACAACACAGTTAGGAAGCATGTTTCAACATCGAAGCCATCCATACCATCGATACTAATGCTGGGTTGCAAAAGTTTAGGAATGGGAATTGTATCAAAAGCAAAACTGAATCCAAATCTGACTAATGAATCGAGTTATGTAATCCCAAATACCCGAATACCGTGTGTCCCGCACCCATTAGTCATCTGTGCACCCATACCTTAGGTAATCAGCGTAGATTATGTTATCGAGCACCTCCAGATACGAATCGAGCAAAATCGAGCAAGCTTCATCATTTCTTACGAATAGTAAATATTGGTGCAATGGCGATGCATATACAATTGCAACTAATACTATCCTATAAATCCACCTTCTTTTTTTATCATTGACATGATTCGAGTCGAATAAGGTATATACAAGAAAAGGATATCCTCTTTCCATCCCGACAAACAGCTCACGGCAGAATCCACGTTGTGACACTATTAGCAAGGAGCTTGCCGCTCCACTTCTGACCACTGGCGGTGTTCAGCGTCAAGTAAATATCGTTGCCGAAAGTGTTCTCCATAACCACCGTGCGCGTGCCATCGGGGTTCTTCGAGGCGACGGACTGGATGCCGGAGTACCCGTCGTAGCTGTAGCTGCCTGTACCGCTGAGGATAGTCGCTCCCTTAGGGATGTACTTGGAGAACTGGGCCAACATGTAATAGTCGACCGTGTATTGATACGTACCCGCGTTCTTGTCTACGACGAACAAGCCGCGGCACGTGGAGCATCCGCCTTGGATATAGGGTCCGAAGGTGCCATCCGCGGCCTGGGTCCACGTACCCAGCGTCCACATGAGTGAGCCCTGGGCCCAGTTCTGCAGCGGGCCTACCGTGTTCTTGGAGGACTGGTACCAGGAGGTCTGCGGCGACGTCCAGCACTCAGTCATATACTGAGCCTTGCCGGGGTTCGCGTTGTGGAAGTTGGTGAGGACGGTCCAGTCGAGATTACCCGCGTAACAATGCCACGCGGTCGCTTGGACGTACTGGCTGGCCGCATTGATGACGGTCTGAGGGTAGCTAGGCTGGTCCGTATTGTGGTCATAGGCCCAGATCTGCGTGTTCAAGCCGGCAGAGCGTAGAGCGGGCCCGATATAGTCGCGAGTCACTTTCGCGGCCTCGTCAGCGCTCTGATACATAGTAACATGGCCGCCGCCTTGATTATTAAGAGGCTCGTTTTGAATGGTGATGGCGTCGATTGTTGCACCTAGTTTCGCGTACGCTTGAAGATACTTCACAAAATATTGGGCATATTGGGTGTAGTATTGCGAGTCGAGCCAGTTATTGTTCGCGTTACCAGTAAGAACCTAGACAGGAAACGTAAGCTAAGACGAGCCTACAATACAGGGCTGAAATCACTCACCCTGTTGAGCTTCATCCAGCCTGGAGCGCTCCACGGACTTCCGAAGATGGTGAGATCAGAGCGGATGCCCTTCATCTCCTTCAGTAAGTTCGCCATAGCTGTACCGCGATCTCCCAGATTGAAGTTAACAAGGTTGGGGTCAGCATTACCGTTGCTGTCGTCGTAAGTGTACGCGGGTGGTCCGGATAAGTCTGATGCCGCGATAGTATGGCGCAGCAAGCTGAGATTGGCTCCATCTGAAGTCAACAATTCTCTCAGAAGCTGAGACCGCTTGGCGGACGGAAGTGCATTAACTACGGTAACCGTGGCATCCGTCACTGAGCCGCCAAAGCCAGTGATCTTTTGCTTATATCCAGCTGCAGTATCATCGATGCTTAAGCTCCATGTTGACGAGCTCCCGGGATTTCCGGCTCCGGACACAGGTGCGTCAACAGCGCTTAGTTTGTATTTAAGGTCTGAGGTAGTAGTATATGCCTGGGGCGATGCTCTAGCGGATAACAGTGAAGGAGCGGCAAAGGCCTGGCTAGCCAGAAGAGTAAGGACGGAGAATAACATGATGCCAGGTATGCCCAGTAGACATCAAACTACTTGCCGTTGAAGGATTGACAAGAAGTCTACCAGATATATTCCCCAAGAAAAGGAGCATGAAGATGATCGCTTTAAGTAGACCACTTACCCTTTTCCTAGCAGTTCGCCTGAACCAAAACAGTGAGACGTCATCCTGGAGATGTAACCTTACAGAGCCCAATAACTAGATTGTTTTCTTGGCATCTCCTGTGGAGCAAGAGGCTTCTTCTCTACATATCATATCATTTGACAATGGTAGGAATTAAAGGTGTTGGGGGCTAGACTTAGTCCAATAGCAATGCGGGGAAGCTTTTGACCGGATCAGGTAGGTGGATATCGAGATCCTAGAAATCTAATGAGATTGAACTCGGTTATCGAAATAGTGTCGATGTAAGTGTTGATGAAAGACAACTTCGGTCTATGGAAGCTAATAGGATTTGAAGACTTATCTACGGTACCTAAGGTATATCACGCAGTCTATAGGTAGCCAATATGTCAAGGAGGTTGGCTCGAGTCAACTTTTCACTGCTGTTATCTTATATCTCATCAAACCATAAACCAATGAGGCTGAGAGAGGAATTCACATTACAGAACTAAAAATAGTACAATACTTCATAAAGGGGTCGCGTTCCGGCTCTAGCCAAGCAGCCAAGGGTACCCCCGGTAAGCTGAGTCAGCTTTCGGAGAACCAGGTTTCTTCATCGTCTGCTCTACTATCGTCAATTACGGGACAACTTGCTTAACCATTAACACCTGCAACTATCGGCAATTTCACCATTGTCGCTTCGGGAAGGTCAAGAGTGATAGGGACATCATTGTATGGGCAAACCCGACAATAACTTAGTGAAAATAATGCGAATTAACATGTCTTCTGGTCGGTATAAGGTTCACACGATACCACTCTGCAACTACGTGGTACGCTGTCCGGGCCGACTACCAATGGGACATAATAGGTAATGTAATGGCTGCTGACCTGTCATACTCCACAACCCCAGACCACGTCGTCCCATCGTACTGGATAGGGACGGAAACGGCCCTGCTTCCGACACCAGGGAATCGTACTCAGGATGCTGATTCGCCAGTTCGTATACTACCTAACAATGCCTCTTCGGCTTAACACTCAAAGAGGTAATTCCACTTGAAACAGCATCGCAAGCTTTTCCGTCTTAATTTTATACATTATCAGTTTTGCAGAATCTCTATTGCATATTAGCGCAAGATACCGCGAAGTACTGACGCTGTAGGTAGCGGGATAAACATTTGAAAACGAGGTACGGGTCATACGTACTGGTAAGGACTTAATTCTATTCCCAATTCCGGACGAAGAGCTACCCACTTGGGCTTCTCGAATAACTTATCGAGTGGGTAAGCGGCTATGGTATGTACCTAGAGAAGTGACTGGTACGTAGAGCAGATTATTTTCGAATCCACTTCAAGCTTGGAACTTGATGTAGTAGGTTGACGGATACCCCAGGTAGATTATATACAACAGTGGAGGTCCTCCACTGGAGGAGCTTTAGGTATTTTATGGTAGGATAGAGTATTTAGATCTTACGTTTAGACACAGAAGGCCTAGGTTAAAGCTGGCATGCCCTTAGAAGTGGTCAATAGTATCTAGATTTGAGACAGACGATGGTTTACGACCATGAAAGGTCATTGCATTTCCTTCAATTGTTACCTTTTCTACAATGATCCGGACTGACTCGCGTACATGTGGTTCATGCGAATTGAGACCATTGCAATAACAGACGCACAGTTTTAGATAATTGAGGCTATAAGAGTTTTCAATCTCGGTACCTACCTAGGTAAGTAGTTTAGGTTAAATATCATACCGTCTCTAGATAACCCCGTTTTCTTCACTTGTTTTGACACCTTGACTCCTTTTCTTTTTTATTTTCTGTATTTAATACTTTTCTCTAAAACGAACATTTAGTGCTGTCTAGAAGCAAACATGCTAAACAGCCCAAAGGAAAATAATGAAAGCCAGGAACGGATTCAGAATCTTTTTAATAAATACACGAGTAATAGCAACTATTTCGTCTCATCATAGTGATAACTAGAAATGGTAAGAAAACATTAACCCTTTGCTGCTTCAGCCTAGCTAATATGGATATTGTCGTTTCCTAGGTAGCCTCCGAGCATAGCCACGGCCGAAATGAATTAATGTATACTGATCTCCGGTTACATCTCTAGCGACAGGGGCAGTTGGGTCCTCTTTTCCTTCCTCTTCTCCATCTTCTCCATCATCTTGTCCATCATCTTCTCCTTCCTCTTCTCCTCCCTCTTCTCCTTCTCCTTCCTCTCCCTCTCCCTCTTCGTCTTCGTATTCACCTTGATCCTCATCTTCAACTTGATCTACATGTTCTTCCGACTCTTCCGATCCCACTTGTGTTTCCTCTGAGTCAGATACAACAGAAGGAGCAGGAGGAGAAGCGAGGGCAGGAGGAGCAGGTGGAAGAACACGAGGAAATAGAGCATTAGGCCCTTCTTCCGAATCCGAGGAGATTACGATTACTTCTGAATCTAAGGGTGGTGTAGGTGCCCTTTTCTTAAGTGCCTTCTTGGGTGCCTTTTTGACACTCTTCCGTCCTGCGTTATGCTCTTGATAGATGCCAATGAGATTCAGTATCTCTTGCCTCGTTTCTTGTATGTACAGCTGCAATTGTGGATAATCCCCTGCTCTTGAGATTAACTTAATGCACTCTCGATCATATTCTTGTAAGCCCCTTATGGCCCGGTCTATGACAGCCCAGTTGGAATGTGCTCCATTAGACGTGTCCGATTCCAGTAAGAATTCGTGTTCTCCTATTAGGGCATCCTCCATCAGTTCAATCCTATAAATGATACGTTGAACCCATTGTGGAGCGTCCTTGTGGGTTTCACGAAGGTGATCCATGGTGTAATGGTGCCTTAACAATTTTCTATGGTTTTGCTACGTTGTAGAGGATATGTGTGTGACGAGGCTCGAATAGCACTTATTTTGTTCCATTCGGTACATGGCAAATATACCAATATATCTTCATTGAGAATAATGTTACTGTCTTAGAATACATTAACTCCTTTCTACTTGTTTCCATGTCCCTCACAAGATCCTAAACAATCCTGTAGTCAAAGTGATTATTAAGTTTAACCAGCTTATGACGATGCTTTTGTTCAAGAACTCCGATGTCTTGACAAAGCTGATCGATCTCCTTTGTTGCGGCCGAAGCTTGCGTTATGCTCATTTAGTTACCGAACAGACATTGATAAAATATAGTCGCGATCAAAGTGTGCGACATGAACAAATACGTAATACCATGTTCCAGAGCGAGACGGAATGAGAATCGCTTACATAATGTCCTCTAGGCACTGGTAGAGGCTGTCGGTACTGTGGTACGTGACTGATTAGCTAAGCGTACATAGACCCTGTGCACCCCACACATGTGGTATTTAAAGGTGCCTCCATCTTAGCTAGATCTTCCCTTCTTCAACCTGAATACAACTCTTTTTACCACACCCAACCTGACTGCTGTACAGCACACCAACCTCTATTAAGCAATTGATAGACCTTGTCCATCCAACAGAGGCACTTAACGGAGAGATGACTGCTTCATCTATTTCGCTTATTTTCTATCAATTTAGAGTATGATTTTGGCGTATTAGACATTGACAACACACATAGGCCGATTATAAAATTATAAGTTATCAAGATTATGTACCTATTAGTAGTGTGTATAGCGGTATAACGAGCCCAAGGTATAGTCTTCATGTATCGTCGTGTCCGGTCATCACTCATAAACAACATTCCATGTCCGGAAGGCCTGATTTTAAAATTAATCAAGACATCCCGTATCTCCTAATCATTCAGTCCTCGTCTATTCCTCCTTGACACCATCTTCTTCCTCATCTTCCTCCAGTCCCCAGTCCCTGAACCCCGCGCCCCTTACCCAGCTAACACCCTTCCGGACATGACTCTCCCTGAGGGCCCTTGCATCCCTCTCGTACACTGCTCCGGTAATAGCCAGCGCCAATACGAACACCCACACATCACCACCCTTCATAGCACGCCACCAGCGGCGTTTAACGCCAACTTTCCATAGCGAGTCAACACTCGTGCGCGCGCTGTACAGGAATACGCTGCGTCCTTCCTTGCGGTCGACCCAGGCCCACAAGCCAGCCAAGAATCCGCCTAGGAAGAAGCGCTGCGTCGGAAGGAATGTGCGCGGGAACCACGTCTGGAAGAAGCAGATGCTGGCCCAGGCTGTCGAGATAGCGCCCGTTGCAAACGTCGACATCCGGAGCACCCGGGAGATGAGGCGGTTTAGGAGGTATAGCGGTGAATTGTACAGTAATTTGTAGCGTGGCAGCATGAGTACCGAGTAGAAAAGGAGGAAGAAGCGGCCCATTCGCGGGAATGAACGCACCCAGAAGGTGAGGTAGGTGCTTAGGCACGACGGGTCCGAGGGATGCAGCGTAGCGCAGCTTAGAGATGTGATAAGAGGGTGAGCTCGCGAGGTGAGAGGCGCAACTGCGGTAAGAGACGAAGGTAGAGTTTCCTGGTCAGGAAATAATATGGGTGAGACGAACGGCCTATAGAACTGTCAGAATCTTTCATCAAGTCGTGAAAAAGAAGTCACTACATACGGCCAATTCAGCTTGGCCATCCGAGCCAAGTTATCAGCAATCTCCCACGCGTTGGGCCACTTCATACCAGCGGGGAGATCTTTGGGAATGCCGTGTAGGTAGGTACTGGAGCTCTTCCAGATAAAGTCGACGAAAGTAATTGGTGAAGACTCTCGATCGAACACGGTGGCGTGTAACATCTGCCCAAAAGCAAAGGGCTGAAGCATCCAGCTTCCCCACCACCAAGGACGCTCTCTTTTGACCATCCCCTTTCCGCCTGCCTTGGCTTTCCAACCCCAGATCAAACCTTCGTCTTCGCAAAGGTTCCAGCCGAATTCGAGCGCACGGAAGATGGCTGCGATAGCCACCGTCACGCGAAGCTGTTGAGAGGGGTATATGCCGAGAGCTAGACCTGCTAAACTGGCCCCCACTGCTGGCGCGTATGGGGACGTGAGGGCTTGAGAGGTCCTAGGATTACGGTTACGGAAGGGCGCCGCCGACTGATCCAGTAGATGGGCTCGCAATCTACTCAGAAAACGAAATAAGAGACGATAGAGTAGTAGAATCGTGGATAAAGATAGCGATAGCCGTAGACCCGAGGACTTATAAAATGGCTGCTTCTTCTTCGGCACACTGGCCCTAAGGACTTATTAGCATCCGAAACACCTTACTATTGAAGTTTATACCAAAGTTCCTTACTCTTTTTGTGCTTTCAACCTGGCCAACACCGTCTCGTACGTCCGCATTCCTAGACCGGTTGCAATGAATACACGCAAGGCATCCCTAATGGCACGCGCGTTATAGGTGTCTCCTCTGCTGCCGTTTCCATCGGTTGCTTTCTCTTTCCCCTTGCCCTTAGCCGAATCTCTGTCTGATATAGACCCTCTCCTGGTATTACCTCCGTCCATATACCTTTCAACGGTATTCACGCTTGGCATCCTCTTCCTTAGCAGACGTGATCGCGATAGGACATATTTGTGGAGTGTTTCGTATTCCCGAGCCGAGATGGTATACCTCAATGCGTTGCGAAGAACAGGATCGACGGCAGATTTCGGCTTAGATTTCGAGTTGGCTCTGGGCCGCGGTATAATATCAGGCTGACTCGGAATGTCGAGCGACGTGAGGGTGGGTAGCCTCGAGGGCCCAGCTTCGGATGCCATAATGTGATGTGGCGAATCGACACTGAATCAACAGGTCTCGTGGTCTTCGTCTGATATTGGTGCCCGACGGAATTTTCCGGTAAGAGTAGATTGAATAGAAGATGTTGAAGAGATTGATCACTTGTTATTCGTGCCTATTTGAAAAAGCGCGCGAATGATTGTGTCAACTCAGCGTTGGGATTGCTGAATCATGTCAGTTCAGCCGCAGTAATACGACGTCGTACCCGGCGGACTGGTGCTCTTAGTAAGGTATCGATCGATAGTAACCTCGTAGTGGTAGAGGAATATGCCACGGTACGAATGAGACGAACAAACATTTAGGGATAGTTGCACGGTGAGAAATTATTAGAGTAAGACAGGACTGTAACTGTATGGTGAGGCGATTTTGGGGGGGTTTGGTGTACGGAAGATGTTATAGAGAGGTATGTATGGATTAGGAGGGATTGTCGCGTTCCAAGTCTGGGTCTGGGTTGTTTGGGTCTGGCATGAAGAGCTGTAAGATTAATTAACACTTTCCCCGTGCAGAGAACCCTATTTGGTCCTAATCTGTCCCACTACGTAAGATTAGGTATTAGGTACCTAAGGTACAGTACCTCGGCTCAGCTAGCATGTGAGCTACATTTGTGGGGTACATGTAGTATAAACACCTGCGGCTAACCGTTTAGGGATATCTTTCCAGTAGCACTACGGACGATTATTGGTCCGGCATTCTTTTAATTTCCCTATCCAAATGCTATCATCTTCGTCATTCTTATTATTCGATGCTACACTACATAATATATCCAGTTTGGTTGATAAAGATAAAAAAAAATAGAAATAGAATTGGGTATTCCGTATCTCTTTCATACTTAGTAATATTAGATTAGAAGAATCGAAAGATTGGGGAACTCTCAAGTCGTAAGTAGGACTTTAGGTACTCGATTCACTGCTGTACCTACATGTATGTAGTAAGGATAGTCCTTGTTGTAAAGCTGACTTTTAAGACAGAGAGCCAGGAACAGATTCGATACTATTGGAATGTCAAGGCATAGTGAGACATAGCTTCCACGGAAAATATGCCACAGTCACTATTCACAGATTATTGGTTCATTCAATGTTCTAGTAACCAAATAGTTGATGCAATTCCACAAGCTATGTATATAGGTATCTACAGATCAAGTACATACATATACATATGCATAGATTTTTGATGTACGACATTACGCCTAAGCCAATGAAACTGCCAATCCAAAAAGACCCCCCCACCAAACAAACGCTCAGCTCCTTTACGCCAAAGTAGCCTTGGTTATAGAATCAGATTCGGTAACAGGCTCCAAAACAGCTTCCACTCCCTCAACCGGTCCCTTCTCCAATCCTTCAAACACAACGAGCGGGCCCTTGTAGTTCTTGCGGCCATCGACGATCCAAGTAACCACAGCAATTAGCAAGATAACGCCGAACGCTACAATACAGTAGTTCATGTTCTCGCTTGTGACGGGAATTTCCGGAGGGAAGACGAATAGCACCGTCGTCAGGATCGTCCAGGCTATGCCAACCAGATTCATTGTCCAGCCTATCGGTTCAGACAGCTTGAACGCGCGATTTGGGGGTAGCATCTTACGGCCGCGCAGCACGTTGATGGTTGGCGGGATTGCGTACGTGACTCCTAAAGCGACGACCGATGCCGATGTGATGGCGTTGAACGTACTCGTAGACCCGAGGAAAATGCACCCGAACACGATGACCCACGCCGCTGTCCAGATCAGCGCGTTGAGCGGCACGTCTAGCCCGGGGTGGACCCGCGCAAAGATGTGACTGAATGGTAGTCCTCGGTCGCGCGCAAATGCATAGGACATCCGGCTACTCGTCGTCATGAGCGTTGTCGACGTGAACAGCATGCACACGAGCGGGAACATGAGTAGACACACACTACCCGCCGGGTTCTTGGTGGCATCCATGAAGATCTGTAGAAGGGGGCCGGCGCTAGACTCGAGCACATCGTCAATGTTGTTGACGCAAAAGAGTAGACAGGACAAAAACACGAAGCCCGTGATCATGCCTATGCCAATGCAGTACAACATAATACGCGGTCCCCTAATCTGCGGCTGCGGAATCTCCTCGATCATATGCGCCACGGCATCGAACCCCGTGAGGGCGAACGCGCCCTGCAACAAACCCAGCAGCCACGCGAGTCCGTCTGGCCATCCGACCTCATTAATGAACTTGCCGTACACGAATTCCCCACTCTGGTAGTTTGGTGACGCACATGCCAAGATCGTAATACTAATGATGACGAACCCGGTCAAACTCCAGAAGAAAGCGGCCTTGGTGAACAGGGGAAGTAGTCTCGTCGAGAAGGCGTTAATAAAGAGCGATATGAGCGTAAAGCCGATGTAGATTAGGAACTGGTGCCAGGACTCGGTCTCGTAGTCGGGATGTAGAAGCGAGATGATATTAATAATGAATGTGCTGCCCAACAGTCCTCCCGTCGCCGTCAGCGCAACCCACCCGCTCACGTTGATCCAGCCCGTTATATAGCTTATGCTCCTGCTCCACTTCTTCCATGAGACGATAGCAGCCCAGTGGTACTGCCCTCCGGCGGTCGGGTAGGCGGATAGGAACTCGGCGAGCGATGCGGCGAGGCACAAGTTGCAGACGCCGGCGACGATGAGTCCCCACACGACGGAACTGGGACCGCCGGACGGCAGCGCAAGGGTGATGGAAGCGGCGAGGGCGGTCCAGGTATTGAGGATGGCGAAGGCGAGTCCCAACATAGAGATCATGGAGAAGTTACGCTTGAGCTCCTGCTTATGTCCTAGGTGCTCCAGCGCTACGGCATCTTCTTGAGCAATGATGCTTTGACGCGCGCTGTTGCGCCGCCGAGGTTGTTCTTCGAGCTCGCCCATTATGTCAGATATATATATATATTCTTACAATACCATCTGCTCCTTGTGTCTGTCTTCGAAATTAGACAGATGTAGAATCTCTCGAGCAAGTAACCCTGCACGACGGAGGCGAAGGTAAACCCCGAGCTATAGCGAAGCTATAATAGGTATGAGCAAGGCAGGTTGTATTAGTTAAGCTGACGAAAAAAAGATGGAGGATGGGGAGAGAAAGAGAAAAAGAAGAAAATCCGGCAAAGATGATGAAGTAATAAGTAATAATACAAGTGCCTCCGAACACCCCTGACTAAAACCTGTAAAGTTTAGCTATTTCTTATCTTCAACAAGTTACTCTATTACATTATTCTCTTTGTCCGTTTGTTCACCGAAGCGGTGGATCCCCCGTATCCGCTATTATACATAGTATTGTTTAGATTCGCGTCAACGCGGGGAAAAGCTTGAAATTTCGGAGCCTCCGTTTTGGTGAAAGGGGAGAGAAAGCTTGGCCCGTAGACCCCAGTACCTAGTAGGAGGGGGGCTAGAGGGGTTAGGGGCGCTGCTGTCCTCCGCCTGCCCGCATTGGTTGACGAGAATCGGAACCGTTAGGGTGCGACGTCATTGATCTAGAACTTTTAACTATAAAATCCTTAGGGGTCCTTGTTCAGCTTCCCCGCGCAGGGCTCGCACTAGCGGTAGAGATTTGAAGGATGCTGCATGTATGTAGAATTTAAAAAGCGGGAAAGAAACTTTTTTTATAAATGTATCCAATTATATAGGTACCTAAGGTACTTAATACATTTAGATTAATTCGTCGAGAACTTTGTAACATTGATGAGATAAAACATAATTACCTCCTACATGTAGGCTGCTAGGAGCATGATAGCTACGCCGCCATTACCTACTATAGAACCGGTATATCTTATCTCTCGGCATCATCGCAGTCAAGTGATTCGTCAGGCTGATAATCTAATTCCACATCACCCTAGCTTGCCCAGACATGCTCCGAACCAGCCCGCTAAGCCAAGCCGAAACATCAAAGCGTCGCCTGGACTTGCCTGCTATAGAATAGTCACTCTTCGGCCGCTTTCTAAATCGCTAAGTATAGAATCGCTTTATTACCAATAGTTTATTATCTACTGAATGCTGTTTAGCAATGAGAATATCCATGTAATTAAGATACACTTCCAATTCCCATATCTAAGTCATACGTCTATGGTCCCGTAATAGATACCAGAGCTTGTTATCATTCGTATTCACTACGGCACATGTAGGGATTCACCCCCTTCTTCTTTTTTTTTATCACAGGTAATATCATAGGTAATAAGCACAGATAAGCTCGATAGAAAAAAACACTTTTGGTGAAATTTGAGGTTATCCGAAGATGGGCCTTCAGTGAGACCATCTTTCAACCCTCCCCGATTTATCCTTAATCCTCCTTAGACCATGCTGAAGCAACCCCTGGACATCTCAGTCGTGATCCTTTACCCTAAGTGCAAGTTCTATGAATCAAACCCGAACCAGTAATTCCACCAGAGGGAAACATATGTGAATCTACACGCAATCCCTCCAAACTCCGGGCCTCGCCACTCAATGCTTGAGAAATAAAACAGAACTGCAGCAACATTCGTCTGCAGTGGGGGGATAAGGGGTATTATGCGAGAATGCAAAATGGTGTTGGCCAACCCTATGTCTGCCATCATAAGCGCTCTGTACTGTCTAACATGACATTTTTTTTCTTCTTCGTCTCATTGCTGCCTGTATTCGCAGGACGTTCGTGACTAACTCGATTGGGCGATGGTTGTTCTCGAAAGGAAATTTTAATATGCCGTTTAGACCAAGGGGGAGAAGAGTCATGAGGTATGCATATGAGCACCAAGCTATGATCCTCAATCCATCCTTGATCAACTATGTCCATGAAAAAAAGGGGGGGATGATACACCAACAAACGCCGAACGCAATGCCGACAAAGGACAAAATCGAGAAAAGTCACTACCACAAGTCATTATGCCATGTAACGTAGAACATTTTGTTCCTCCGTACTAATTGATGTAACCGTTCAATGACGGACCCATCGTGGAATATCCCAATCAGTTAGCTAGACCATGGAATCGCGGGTGTCGAACGGCTGCCGCTGGGTCTGCTGCTGCGGTGCCTCCGGGGTAACGGAAAATTGAGGAACCCAGGTACGAACTATTCGAGGGACATCCGCACCTCTCGGCTGGATGACGACCTCTTGCCAGTTCAAGACGTCCCATGGTTCGACAATGGCATAGCGACGTTGTGCCGACAACCGTTGCTGGATCTCTTGAGAATTGGGAACTACTCCCGTACGAACTGCTTCAACTGCACGTAGACGTCGCGCCTCTCTCTCAGCAATAACATCGGCGATTGCATGATACCTGACTTGAGCAGTGTGCATGCCCGGAGCACCATCATTCTGGGAAGTTAGAATTTTGCGGAGCTCATTAAAAGGTAGATTTAGTAATATGCGTGAGAGGACAGGCGAACTATCATCAGGACCACGTGGAGGAGCAGCACCATCCTCTGGGTAAGCAGGAGGGAGATCCCCAAACTTGATGCTCGTCAAACGATTAGACTGTCCACGATTGCGCATATTAGTACCTCGCGCAATGGTAGGCGACGTATTGTGCGTCGGCGGCGGCGCGAGAACTGCTGCAGCTGCTGGAATGCGTGCGTACTTCGGAGGATCAGTAACCGAGGGGTCGAATTCAAAGCCGCTAGGAAATGCATTGATGATAAAGGTTCTAATAGCTTCCTGAAGGAATCTAACCTCAGCACCGTATGCATACTCTAGCTCAACGTTTTGATCATTGTCGTAGTCAATATGTCGCTGAACGGTGCCCTCAAACACGAATCCTAGAGCTTTCTCGACTGTGTTCCAAGTGAGAAAGTCGGCAGCCATTTGTAAGCCACGGATATAAACATCGTGCATGTTCAACAAATGGCCGGCCGCAGCATAACCGAGGGAGAACTCAAACCGATCGGTCTTATCATCGGCGAAATGTAAGCCGTGAGCTGCATTGTCTAACATGGCAGGAGTGAGTAATGGATATAGGTACAGTCGTCTTACAGCACTCCACCAAGCGTCGGAACGCAGATACGGATCGTCAGACTCAATCGTAATGGTGTGAGAGCCGAGGTCATTAGCACGAGCAGCCATGATGTGCTGCTTTAGTGCCGGGCTACGAGCAAAGATGAGCTTATGTCCATTAATCTTCACGGGATGATGCAAGTGTTTGCTGGAGATCAGCTCGAGTCCACAGTCGGTGAGTTCTCCACGGTCGAACTGGTCCTGGAAATATATGATACTATCTCTGAGACCCTCGTCGGCGAGGTTAGGGTAGCGAGAAAAAGGGTCAAGAGGCAGGAAAGGTGGAAAAGCACCTGGATGTGGATGGCCGGGAGGATGATTATGATGAGTGTGACCACCATAGTGGAGACCGCTCGGGTGATAGGGAGGTAAGGTTCCGTTCTCAACTCCATTATGATCGCCAGAGGTATGGGATCCGTGGAAACTATGGGGTGTCTCAAGGCCGTAACGGCCAACACCAGGCGAGAATGGATCAAAGGGTGGCTGCGGAACAGAAGCGGGAACTTGTCCGTAGGTATCAATACTGGAGAGGGGTAGCATGTCGGGTCGGAACTGGGTGTTGATCGATCCGGGAAAGCCGTTGCTCCCAGAATGGGAATGGTGGCCATTCGGTCGTGAATGGATTCCATTCTCGCCATTAACAGGCATAGACTGTAGTGGAGGCGGCATGAAAGCATCCGGAGGAAGCACCGGCGAAGGAGTATGCGAATCAGCAAAACCTCCAAAGACTACGGCCCCACCACCGTTGCTCATATGGGGGTGATGTTGATAGAGATGCATGTGGGGCGGCGGTCCGCGAAGGTTTGCATGTTCTGGTAACTGATCGGGGATCTGGTCGGTTGACAACTGGTGTTGGAGAGGGTGGGTCGGCGCATGAGAATGTTGGAAAGGCGGATGTTGGTTAGAGAGAAGATTAGACGAGCTGTTGGATCGAGATAACGGGATATGTCGAGCGGCATCGCGGGCGCCTATTAGATATAAGATTCTATCCTCTACTTGAGAATATGTTGACTGAGATTGCTCGTTACCTTGACTATTATCATTCGCCGAAGCGGAAGGAGATCCGGATCCGGATCTAGATTCAACAGACGTGGCATGCGTTGCCAAAGCACTAGATGTTTGATGCAGCCCATTGACTGTACCGTTCACTCCATTCGCTGGCGCAGGACCATCAGAATTCGTCTTGTCATTGGAGCCATTCTGTGCGCCGTTGGAAGTGTTGGGAGGGTAAGTGGCGTATCCGGCCTTCTCCACACTTGAGCCGTTAACATCATGACGAGATACCTTGGGGCGCTGAAAAAACTTTGCACCATCAGGGACAGCGACATTATCACCATGACCAGCGAGAGCAGCCTCGAGCGAAGAAGCTGGGAAACCGTTGGTAGAAGAAGTAGTCGGAGGATGCTTGTTCGATTCCTTAGGTTTAGGGATCAAGGTAAGAGGAATTGCTGGTAGCACAATGGGTCGGGATGGTGCGACGGCAGCAGACTGTTTTTTCGCATGACCGGATGCGGGCTTTCCAGGTTTAGCCTGGCCCTTGTGAGGTGCCATGGCGAGGCGATCAACTCGATTGCTGTTGACCTTATTCACGTACAGTTATCACTAATCGCAAGGGGGCACTCGCAGAGAGACGCAAACGGCAGGATGAAGAGTACAAGATTGACGGAACTAGAGAGCGCAAGTGATCCGGGATGTGCGCAGGTAGGATGGACAGAACGTCAGACATTCGACCGTAACCATGGGCCCAGACCGAGAAAACGGCGATTCAGCCGGAGCTTCAGGATGTTGTGAGGGCGAGTTAGACCATACCAGAATCAAGGAAGATAGAAGATGGAATCCAGGTAGCGGCGGAGTAAGGTCTGTAGATACACGAGAGGGATGGGTGGATATTAGAAGTAATGGGTTAAAGATAAGAAGGGTAGTTACAGAAATTGACGAGGAAGCTGTCGTACAAAGATCAAAAGGTCGCACCGTCAGTTCTTCGCTGTTGAGGCAAAGGATTAACGGTGATGATTCCTACCTTAGAATTAGGTCGGTAGGTAATCTAAGGATGGACGACGGACGATGGTGGAGGAAGTTTGGGGGCAGCTCCAGTGTAGAGCTTTCAATGTTTGGCGGGGGACGAAAAGTCCGAGAATTTTTTTTATTAGGTACGCTAGGTACTAGGTACAACACTTTTTTTTTTTTTTTTTTTTTCTCCTTCTTCCTCTTCTTCTCCGAATTGAGATTGGTCCATCTTGTTTGATTGACACCTGTCGGCGGCCGCTAACTAGATCTTTGTGGGACCCCAGGTACCAAAGGTTACTACCCTACCTGCGCTGCCCCGCGCTTATGTGCTTCATGTATGTATGTACATATGTACTTCCGTTAGCTTCCAGCAACGGTTACCTTGGGTAGCACCTAGCAGTGACCTCATACTTCCAGTACCAAATAACATTCGGTACCCCAGGAGCCCGGTAGTTGACTCAACCCCCCCTCCCTAAAATCCTCACCTGAGCAGGCAGCCGTCAGCACAAGAATTCGTATGATGTTTTGTAAGCAACATCGAATCGATCAAATGTGAGGCTCTTGTTTTAGGTACCTAGGTACTTAAGCAGCCAACCTCACGCCATCGTTCATTATTTCGAGCCCTTAATAAAGCTCGACTTCCAAGATGTACGAAACGTATACCTGTGTGGATTCAAATGATATCGCAACAAAGAAAAGCACACCCAAAGCAGGTCTATGTAGTAAGAGGCAGCCCGATCTATCTAGAAATAAAGGGTATCCAACTCAACAAAGAGAAAATAGTATACGAAAGAGCAGGTATCACTAGGTAATCAATGGAGACATACATACCTATCTCACGGAGATATAGACAATTGTCTGTTCCGTATGAAGCTTCGGGTAATCCGTTTAGCTGGACAAGTAGACTGGACAGAGACATCTATTACTTCTAAAATCCTCGGCGTTCCTCATCAACAATTCATAACGACTAGCTCTAATAATTATCAGGAAAGAGTTTGCTCGCAGTAGTAGCGTCAGTCAAGAGGCCGAAGAGCACAGATAACAACAGTTGAGTGTTGTGGAACTACAGTTTGTACAACAAGTGTCAGGAGGGACTTGTATCCAAAAGATGTGAACTGACAACCTTAGCTGAATGGTATTCCAAGAAAATGTTACCAACGCTGGAAAGAAAAAAAAAAGATGACTAGCTACCCAAGGCACTGACCAAAGTGGAACTATATGTCAAATACGCCCAATTTGAGATTCGACGTATAGAAAGTAAACCTCATACTAGGACTATGTATACAAAGTCCCTCTAGGCAATGTGGTTCCACACTCGCTTTTATTGGCACAAAGGCTTCCAAGAGCTAAAATAAGACGAAACTATTCTAAATGACGACCACTCCTAGAGCCCATTTCTGACTAGCCTCCATTTCTAACCCATTCGTGATCCATTCACGACCCATTCATGAAAATTAAGTGTATAACCTAAACTCTAGCCTCTGTTAGTTTCATTGTACAATCACTGGGGTCAGACGCAAGGGATGTGAATAGAGAAGTACCTCTATTTGTATGTTAAGCATTTTTAAGAGTTCTCTCAAGATAGAGTTCTAGCATTTAATACCCCTAAATTTATAATCGTTATCTACGGTTTTCTCTATCTCCTTCACTTAAGTAAAGTATCGTCGACTTAGAATCTACCAACCATGAAGCTCGTAATTGGGGGTTCAACAGGGGTTCTTGGAGCAGAGCTCATCCGCCAGGCCCTGTCCCATCCATGGATCACGACTATTGTTGCTATCAGCAGACACGAAACACCGATCCCACCCGAATCGATCGGCAATGAGACAAAGTTGAAGTTATTTGTCTGCAACAATTTCGAAAGCTACCCCGATAATGTGAAGAAAGAGTTTGGGACCGCTGACGCTTGTATTTGGTATATGTGCTCCCCCAGCGCTATCTCCAGCTGGTTTCAATATGCTGACTAAATCAAATAATAGGACAATAGCTGTAACTCCAACGAAGATGAAATCGATACCATGGAGCGAGACAGTTAAGATTTGCGGCGACTACCCCCTTGCAGCCATCAAGGCTTTGGCAGGCCCTTCCCGTTATCGCCGCGAGAACGGCCCAGGTCCGTCCCGCTTCATTTATATTAGCGGCCAATTTGCACCACACGGCCAATCTCAGATTGTAAAGTCTCCGGATGGCCACAGCTTAGCGGACTTGGCCGTATTAGAGGTGAGTAACATTTTTTTTCCTTTTGTTCGTATGCTGACGATACGTTCTACTCTCATCTAGGGTGAACTTGAGACACAATTACACGCTTTTGCGAACAAGTCTAACGGGGCGGTGGTTCCATGCATCGCCAAACCTGGAATCATCGTAAATCTAGGTAGGGAACCACAAGTTGCTCCCGGTTCGCCAAAGATTGAGCTGCGCGATATTGCTGGGGCCCTTTTAGACCAAGCCGTCCACGGGTTAGAAAATAATACCCTATCTAACGACGATATGGTCCGCATTGGGCGGAGCGCTTTAAGCAAGCAGTACGAAATATTTTAGATGAGTTCGGGTAAAAAAAACTACCTTAGGTACTTAGGTGTAGAGGCTATTGCGACGTAGCCATCGTGGCCACTAGAGTCCTCCGCCCCATTATCTACTGCGATAATGCTTAGAAGCTGATTCTTCTAAGAGTTAAGTAGGTAATTTCTAGTATAGTCACTATATCTTTTTAGTGACAAACCCTTCTGTGTTTCCTGTATCGCCTTCCTGTGCCTCTATATTGTCTGGGTCAACCTCGGATTAGGTGAACGCATCGAGGTGATTTGGGTGGAACAGCTAAGACTTCATCTAAGGAATAGAACTAGTCGGCAAAGATAGGTCTATTTTGGTTTGCTTTGATTTTCAAACATTTGCTGGGGTGCAAGGCTGTATTAGTACACAAGTTTAGTAACATTTGCTTTAAGGGGTTCCCCATTCCGACCGGTCCAAAATCTTTCGATTTCTAAAATGATGCTCGAATCTACATCAATCGTATATTCCATAAGGACATAGATAGCAATAGGATGACCAGCTCTTCCTTGGTTTCGGAATGAGCAGGGAAAAGCTGCCCCTTTTTGTTGGTATCGTGCCATGATAGAAAGCAACTATGGCACTGCTAATACGTTCCTACATATATTTGCTCCCTGAAGTATCTTAGAGCTTCCGGGTATCCATCATGGCTCAGAATCAGGGGCGCCCAGCCATAGCTCCCATCTTCATAGCCATGCTCGCTGTGTTAAGTATTTCATTCCGAACATGAATAGGGAGTCTGGTTAGATTGATGATATTTTAGGTAAGTTAGTAGCGATAACTACTCCTCACTAAGTTTAAAAGGAGTTTCAAGCAATGTTGGATCCGTCGTCAATATTCTTCAAATGATATAAAGTATACTATACCTAAGGGACTTGCGTCTGGGGTAATTGGTACCGTCTCTAGCTCTAAAAATTTCTCAACTATTAATTACGCAGTGGCCACTCCGCGACGTCCTCTTGAATCCTGACTTCATTCTTTACCCATATCACACCGACGTGCTGACTCTGATATTCCGAGATTATATCGTCCAGACTATCGCTTCGCGCCTTAGTGTATGCCGCCGGGGGTCTTGATATATTAGAGTCTGTGCGAGTATGCGAGAACCCCGAGTCACGCACTCGCGGTGATGCTTTGGAAGCTTTCGGATCGCACATCACAAATCGAGGCAACTCGCTAGCATTGTTACTACGGCCTTGATTCGAGTATGCGCTAGCAAATCCCCTTGTCTTGAGATATAGCGGCCGTAGGGTAGGAATTCCAATGCAAACCATTGCGACAGCGATCTCTGCGCCGGCCCAGGCGAAATAAGGAACAAAGTTTACTGAACCTTCGTATTAGGCCTTGCGAGGCACCATTTCGTGATAAATATGACTTACATGTATAGTTGAAAACATTGAGGCGTGAGAGAACCACGGTTCTGGTGATGCCACAAGCTCCAGCACTGCAAATATAAGTCAGCTAATTCAGCCTCTTACTATTCACATCCCCAGTAGGAGACATATAGTTATTGTGACTTACATCACCCCAAGACTCATCCCACCCGCTAGCATGAATTTCTCTCGTTGAGACATAGGAAGTGACCGAATGAATAGCCAAGGGATGGCAGCGAAGAAAAAGTCGCAAACACTGGACCAGACTGTAGGTAAGCTTAGCAACCTGATTCATCAGTTACTAGAACTGTACGGTACCTCCTAGCCCGACGCTCATGGGCTGAATTCTTATATTCCACCTCCCGGGAGTCCTCAATACGTCCCAACTCGCTTTGATCGGCGTTGTCTGGTTCCAAAGCATAATAGTGAGAGCGATCGACGTAGCGACGGTAATGATAACAGCAACCCAGAGAGCGATCTTATGCCACCTGGCTTGGACTACACGAAGTAGAAAGAGTCCCATAGATAGCTTTGCCATGGCATTCCCGGTGATAGCGAAGCTGTTAGCCACATAACTCCAGAATATGGCATTCGAAGTGTCGTCGACACTGAGCTTCCAAAAGTTTTGACCTAACCCGTAGTGGACCGAGACTTGTATGAAAATGGCGAATAGAAGGAAGAAGACCTGTTTAACATGAGTTGAGTTAGATATAAGATACCGCTAGCTATCCCCGGATGAATAGGGGTCACGTACGCCCGTGCAAGTATACATGTAGTCCTCAGCGCCGATAAACTTCACGATTTGAATGCGTGTGTACAACCGGAGAGCGACCAGGGTGAGCGACAGGGCCGCCAAAGCCCACATGGCACATGCCAACTGGTGTCCTGGATGCATCGCGAAATGACTAGTCCATACGGCAAGAGATCAGAGAAGTGAGACATACAGGAGAAAGGAGACGGCGCGCCGGGAAATTTTAAGCTTAAAGATCACATGTATGCAAGCGGTCTATACCCCGATCTTCGCCGCCCCGCGCATTGATCGACATAGAGGGTAGGAATAGATAGTGATGGCACGCCACATTGCCGGTCGAGATTGTGAACGGTGCCAGGGGATGGGCTCCAATTGCGTTGTACAACGGCTCAGACTGCCCTACAATTCACGCGTGATTGTAATAAGCGCTACCAAGAAATAGACCGACGAGTCCACATTTTCACTAACGAATCGATACCCGTCGACGCTACTCAGTCCATATTCGCCATCCAGTCCCACGAGAGTTGCACGAGGTAGTAATCCCCTCCTTTCTCTTACTTGCCGGATTGGTCAGAAAATAGCCCCTGTTGACCAATCAGAGAAAAGAAATGGGCTTGTAATGTTTTCTTCACCAATCAAATTCGCCGATAGCTCGAAAGTCACACAGTCTTGCAGGGATTAGGCGCCCATCACACAATACATTATGGCTCTCGATTCTGACGTACAGATAAACAGGACTTGGTTCTGCGGCGCCGGAGCGAGGTCATTCTCCTTGATCTGGGTAATGTGGGGGATGATTCTCGAAATGATATATTTATAATAAGGAAACAAGATGCGAGCCGGTTTAATACTAGGTCTTCCCTGATATTTTCAGTTCAATGGCGTGGGTTTCAGTGCGGTGAACGCCTTGGATCATCGGCCCCTTGAAATTTCAAGTAGTAGAAACCAATCTTTACATTATACTGTATGGGAATATTGGAGGATGCTATCTCTACTCTACCCGTTTTGTCAATCTAGTTGGAAGGTAATACCTTGGCGGCATTGAAATTTCAATCTATATACTCAAGCTGGTGGGGGAACATGATCGAGAAACGGGATAGCCTCCGGAAACCTACCTAGGGAGACATAGAACATCGTGACGATCTAATCATGGCGTACGCCTTTAATCCGTGAATTTCAAATCCGATTCAGAAGCCATCGTCTGCTTCGACAGCACCCTCGGGCCTTGCTCGCCTTCTTCCAAGCCATTCTGTGTAGGCTCACCGCTGCTTCTCCACCGCCACATCTGGCCGTACACTGTTTCTGAACCCTTACCATCGAGAATCTTGACAACTTCGCGACCGAGGACAGGTAGGAACTTGAATCCGTGGCCACTGCCGCCGGAGCAGACTGCTACCCCCGGTCGCCCGGGCACGAAGTCGACGACGAACGAGTTGTCGATACTGTCAGTGTACCAGCAAAGTCTCGTTGATGAGATTCCCAATGGAATTAGTTCAGGAAAGTTGATAGTGATGTACTCTAGAAGACATGGCAAGTTAATATGATGGGTCAGGGCCACTAACTCTGGGGCACTTTCTATGAGCTTCTCACCTTTGATACCGTTGAGTGCCTCTATCGGAATCCGCGTCTCCTTCTCCTCGGTTACGTGAGCGGTTTTAGGAACTGATATTCGCTTCCCGCAGACATCTCTGAAGTTTGTCCACCTATTATTCCACACGTTAGTATTACTTCTACGCATATGATATCTACGTGGAATGAACTTGGGGGGGAATCTGACTTTGTTTTCCGCCAACCAATCTTAAACACTCCATTTTCGTCCCTGGGGAGGCTGTATACTTCCTTCCCTTGGTGTGAGCCCCATGATATTACAGGTTGATTTTCAGGTGCAAATTTCTCCCAGAGATCAAGACGGTCCTTGGGTATCTGGATGTTGGCCACAGATCCAGCCGTGGTTTCTAGTAAACCCTGAACCTCCGGGACTAGTGACGGAGTCCATCCGCCACCTACGAATTGGGATTGTTAGCAGTCAAGATACAGTCCTAGATTATAGAAGACATCCGCGCGATTTGATACAACTCACCAGCAACAACGACTAGATCAGCAGAATGCTCGATACCATCGGCGGTATGCACTATGGGGTGGCCATCCTTATTCGTAATATCGACCACCTTACCACGCACTGGATCAAGTACAAACTTCACGCCCGCCTTTCTTGCGAGGTGTTGTGCCCAAGCACAGCTCTTATAGGCGTAGACGAAACCAGCGGCGGAGTCGAGAACCGCTTTATGCGTTCCGAACCTTTCTTGACGACGACAGGGGTCGAGCTTATGTGCCCAACCTCGCTCCTTTGCACGAGCGATATCTATACATTAGGTTAATAATAAGCCATACTTGCGATCTCATGCATATAGTGATTCATTACAGCTCCGTAACTTACCAGCATCATCATCAGTCCTGAATTGAAGCTCCCTAATGCCCTCACGCTTCATATTCTCCAGCGTCGCGATTTCGAAATCGCCAAGCTTCGACTCAGAGCTCATGCGCAGCAAACCCGCATTCCACCAGAGCTTCCTATCGCCATTTCTTAACCGTTCCGGCAATTCATCGGCTGGAGCCTCAGCGATATCACGATTCCATTCTTCCCACATGCGGGCGGCCTCAGTTGCGAGCCGTTGGTACTCGATTTCATCGCCATAACTAAAACGTATGATCTTGTTCAGATCAGCTGAGGCAGAGTCTACGCCGGCTAGCGGGTCGTAGGCCGTGGCGGCCGTGTCTTGCATGTCTAGGACTGTCACGTCCTTGTACCCGGACCGGGCTAGCCATAGCGCCGTCGAAATGCCGAAGACGCCAGAGCCGACAATGATGATTTTAGAGGAAGGGTTGATTGCTGACATCATCTAGAATTAATTTGAAAAACTTAAGTGGCATGAAATCGGAAGTATAGGAGGTGTGCATGCGAAATATGTACTAGGTAGGTACCTATTTTCGAACGGCTCTCCAGTATGTACCTGTAGTCGGAGCACGCGATAGTAACCCCGCTATCTACATGTAGATGTATGTGATCATACGTCGATTCATCTCCACTACTCATTATACCTCAAACAATTTAAAAGCTTGATAATACAATGCGAGCTTGTGGCTTGTATTCGAATATTGATACGGAGACTGAATTCTGCATCAATTCGATTCTATTAGATTAGAATCTGAGTGAGTGAAGAAGGAGGGGGATATGTTGGACATTGGACGATGCGGTATTTACACAGGGAGGTAAACGATATAAATATTTACATAAATACCATTTTGATTTTGTTGACTAGATAGCCCAGTAGGCAGCTGCCGCGTTATAAGAAATTGATTCCTACACCGACTTGAAGTCCTTTCCGGGCATCTTCTCCTCGCCTCATTACCAACGGTAAGCTGAAGTTCAACTCGAACCTCGCAACGGGGTGTGCATAGACGAGCCCAATACCAGCCGCAATGCTGGGTAGGCCCGTACTGAGGTCCTTTGTTGCAGAGATCATACCATCCCATACTGTACCAGCGCTCAAGCGCTGTGTATAAATGTCACCACCTTTGGTTTTATTCTTCATCGCCACCAGTCTGCCACCGTTGGCAAAGAGTTGCAGTCGGAAAGGAGACTCGGGTCCTATCCGAGGGAGAGGAATAAGCATATTCACGCTCCCCGCGGCAAAAACATCTCCGCCAAGAGCATCATTGCCATCCCTGGGCCCAAGGCCGCCTAATGAGAAGCCTCGTACGTCCGTCGGTCCTCCAAGCGTAAAACGGTCGTTGATCCGGCTAGGCGATGCGCCGCTAAGGCCAAACGATAAAGGAAGAGGGTATAGGAGGCCTGCTCTGAAGCCGCCACCAATGGATACGCCAGAAAAGCCTCGAATGCCGGGTAGAGGAATAGGCAACGCTCCAGAAACCTCCATCTCGCTTTTGGAGAAGCTGACATCTCCGCCTAGTGATCCCCACCCCGCGAGCTCTGTCGCTGTCTTGACCAAATATCCACTTTGCGGTAACATGGGGTTATCTCTTCGTTCCCGCTGGAACTGATAAGATATGGCGTTTTTCTCGGAGTCTCCAGCATCACCTCGTACGGTGGGGCTGGCTCCGGCCGCGAGGCCTGTCAGTTGTCTCCAGGTAGCGGAATAGCCAAATTGATGTCGATCCCCATTATCCTTCAGCCAATTAAACTTGACGCCTCCGCCCCTGAGAACTTCCTCGTGGCTCGCCCAAGGCTTTTGTGTACTACTTGCTAAACCCTCGATACTGAAACGTAAATTGGGATTGCTTTGTATCGGGGTGCCGAATTCGGCGCTATACGCCGACCTCGTCCTCGTACCTGCGGAGGCGTTGAGTGAAAGATATTCGGCACCTCCGAATATGTTTCGCCAGAGCAAAGACCCATAGGCCGATCCTTCTGTGTTGCCCACATCCGTGCCAGTTTTGAGAAGGAACCGAGATTTTTCGCGCACCCGAAGAGAGACGTCTAGGTCTGTCGGAGAGGTAGAGGGGTCGAGATGAGGTGGACGGGACAAATGAAACATGATCTGCGGGTGGAATATGTCTATATAGTCTTGGTTAACATAAGATTTCTAGAATATTGGTATGGGTAACTTTTATTTAACTCGTACCAAATTTTTGCAACTTTTCAACAGCTCCACCCACTTGTTCTAACATGTCTGCCAAGGTATAGTTTTCATTCGAACTATCTTCGACCAGAGGCTGAAATAGAGGGTCGAGGAAAGACTTGCGCGTGTGTTTAGCGCCATGGATCTGAATGGAAGAGAGGGTAACTGGAAGCGTTCGATTTTGCGACAACTGGTGATATTAGGAATCTGCAATTCGAAGAATAGCTTAATATTGATAAGCTCACCAATTCGATAGTCCGTTGCTCAGATTGCGCTTCGTGAACGTGAGCCCGCTCTGCTGCGGCCTTCTGCTCTATCGACGCAGTCTCGGACTTGAGCAAACCCTCGAAGACCTGCGATACAACATGCTTGTATTAGCTATGAAGATGCTAAATATCTCGAGACTGGACAAAACGTACGTCATCGTCTCCCGGGGAAGCGTTACGAGCCATCTTAGATAGCAGGGGATGCCTTTCCTCCCTTCTGCTATCCCAATTACATATAAATCTCCCTCATCAGAGGCTAGAAATAGCTCGGGCTGCAAAGTTGTAGATGGACCGGCTCATGCAGGGTTTAGCAGCTTGGGACTTCCGCTCGGCAAGGTCCGGAAGGGTTATCGGTGTTTCTAGCGCAGAGCCACAATGTACTGGTGTGGCTGAGAAACCTATGTATATTAGTTGCACTAAGATTAGATAGCTGAGGTGACGCAATGACAGACATGGAGCTAAGAAAGTACTGTGGACATCCAAGTTGGGTGCCTACCTACAGAGGTACATAGCGGCAAACTGGAGGGATGAGAAACGATTAAGTCGCATAATAATCGACTTCATATATAAGTATTTTTTTTATAATATAATTTCAGTTCTTAGTTTTTCCATTCTGTATATTTATTTCTTAAAGGTTTCTAGATGGTGAGAATTCTTTAGGTTTTCAGGATCAATTGGTACATATGTTAAGGTAGTGGTTAATTCTCCATAACTAAATGTTTTGGTAGGAAAATGCAGTCAATCCCGCTGCGGTACATGTACAATCCAGGTTCTGCCGAAACTTTAAGGTTCTTTATCGGTCGCCGTATCACAAACTAAAAAGTCTAGAACCCCCATTGACCTCTCCAACTCGGGTGTCATCATCAAGCCTCGTCCTTAACCCCCTTCTTTTTCCAACTCCCTTGCCTCCAATAAGTAACCACATCTAATAACTGCCAACACATTTGACATATTCACTATTTTATATCATTCCCGTCTCTCGTTTCAATCCACGTAGAACATATACGATTCTGTTCGTTACGTCGTACTAGCAAGGAGGCTACGCTAGGCCACTACGCCGCAGGCCATCGTGACACATTTCCTTTCTAAGAGATACCCCTATTGCAATAATTGACCGCATCATGGCGAGCAAGCAAGCGAGCAAACGCGTATGCATATAATTTTGATCTTCTCCCATCTTCTCCCTTATGCTAAGACACAGATAATCTAACATAATTTATGTTCCTGTAGTTGGCGCGTGAATACAAGAGCATATCAGAAAACCCACCTCCGTACATCAGTGCCCATCCATCAGAATCTAACATCCTAGAGTACGTCCTGATTTCCACTTCAACGCTTTCTATTTGCTAATAGAACTAGGTGGCACTATATCATCACCGGCCCCGAAGACACCCCGTATCATAACGGCCAGTATTGGGGAACCTTGATCTTCCCACCCAACTACCCGTTTGCGCCCCCGGCCATTCGAATGCACACGCCTTCCGGGCGATTCCAACCATCAACACGCCTCTGCCTTTCCATCTCCGACTTCCATCCACGGTCGTTCAATCCAGCATGGGAAGTATCGACGATCCTGATCGGGTTGCTATCCTTCATGACCTCGGAGGAGATGACCACCGGTTCGGTGTCAGCTACAGCTCACGAACGGCGAATATTTGCAGCGAGATCGAGATGGTGGAACTCGACAGGAGGTGGCTCGCATGCTAAGAATCCGGCTCAGAAAGGAAATGTCAAGGCCGGAGACGGAGGTGCAAAGTTCAGGGCGGAGTGGCCCGAGCTAGACAAGGAGAATTGGCGATGGATGATGGAGAATAATATCGACATAGCTACGGGAGCTAGAAACGGTGGGGCGTCGTGCGGGCCACAGCTTGGCATTGCCGGAGGCAGTGGTGGTCAAACTCAAGCCGTCGTTGACGCCGTCGTTCAGCGTAGAGATGCTGGGACGGGATGGCTCAGCCGCAACAAGTTAATGGTCTTTGGGGGCGTTATTTTTGTCTACGTGCTAATCGCTCGTATCCTAGGGGAAGGAGAGGGCACTCCTTAATCTGTGGCAGAGAGCTGCAGGTGTTGTCTCTCCCCACTAGCAGTACGGGGTTGAAGCATGATCCCCACATGGAGCTTTTCTGGTTGTTGTGTCGTTGAAACCTACTTGCGGTGTCTTCAGCCTTAATTTGGCCTGAGATGCATATAATTCTTTGGAGGTGGCATAGACTGGTTTCGGCAAGAGGTAGCAGAAGAGACTTGTAGAGACCCAATTAGGGGTAAACATCATCAGCAAGAAGTACTCGGCCCTTTGCGATGTTTTCATATGTCTTCATGTATCATAGAGAGAGACCTTGTAAGCACCTCAGTTGCAGCCTCTGGCACAAATCGAAGTGAATTCATGTACCACTCGATGGCTACCTGGGTTTGGTCGTCTCGTTGATAGTTCACGCCTTCGTCCCTAATTGGTATCGATGGATGTATGTGATCTAATTCCCAACTTTAGTCTGAGTAAGTATGCTATGTGCGGATAGCACTATAATGCACTGTGAACCCTGTGACGACTACCTTAATTTCAACAGTTTTACATCAAATTAATAATAATAAAGGCCATTATAAAATAGCTCTTAGATGCTATTATTCATACAAGTATGCGCCTTTTAGCATCCCAAATCAAGATATTGATTTCACACCCTTATTAACAACTATGTGTCTTGAGCCTCAAGGGAGGGGGGGATGGGGGGTACTGTACATTGTTGCTCCTCAACCGCCTACATATATTAGGTAGTTAGCTGCATCTAAATACGCCCATTCTTTTATGTAGGTACTTGTAATCAAATGGTTGATTTAATTCAGTCCAAAGTTGTCATATAATTATCTTGATTGGCTGGTTCGCAGTACGAAGTCCTAGACAACACAGGCAACAACGATACAAAAAGAACCTCTGAGTAGAAAATATACTACATAACATGTTGAAATATATGATATGCATTATTACTCTGGTGTATGTTTTCAGCCTCGATTAATTAAGCCATAGAAGTTCCTTCTCATTCATGATATGTATTGTTCTTTGCTGGAAGTGTATGCCTACACGTATTTACTTACCCCTATTGACTCAGCGCGCACTTTGGAGTAGACGTTTTGCGCTACATACATGTATATGAGGTATATGCATGGTGGTAGTAAATAAAAGTAACAACATGAATTGAATGTAAGGTACATGTACATGTACCTCTTTTCTTATAAACGCAGTGCGCCTGCACTTTCTATGTAGGTATTTACTGATTCGCCGTCCGCAGCTTCTACGAACCTGCCAACTATAAATATATGGCTGCCCTTTCCAACTTGGACGACTCTTTCCACTTTCTTCCACAAAACAACAACTTCAACAACTTCACGCAGCTTTGCAACTTTCCAGACTCGCGCCGAAGCTGACTTTCTCAATTGTGTGAATTTCCTCTCAGAATCCCATCAAGGTAAGATATCCCTTTCTTCTCTATGTCGCACATTTGTCCCAACATCATCGCCGACTTTATATCACCATCGACTTCAATAACGTCACTCAAAAGGGAATATCATCCATTTAAATACTCGATTTCAATGATCGCCAGTCGCGAAACAACTTTGTTGAATTCATAATACCAGAAACCCTGTTACTGACATCACATAGCCACACGCGCATTACATCTCCTCCTGTTCGATATCACATTCCAAGTCAACCTTTAAGTGTCGCACACAAGATGTCTCCTAGCAAGAACCAAGTTTGTGCCGCTTCAGGTGACGAGAAGCCCCATGTCGCAGGTGCTTCTCCTTCCACTACTAAGGAGACTGCCGACGTCAAGAATGCTTCCCCTTGCGCTAAGGTCTTGGTCTCTGCCTCTGCCTCTGCCGTCGCCTCTCCGGCCTCTCCTACCTCTACCATAAGCAATGTGGAGCCCACAACTCCAACTGGCGCTGAGAAGACTGGTGCAGAGAAAGTAGGTGCCGAGAAGGTTGCCACCTCTCCTGCCGGAACCCCAACCGCAGCCCCAGCTCAGCAACTGTCTCCAATCAAGGAGCGTAGCTCCGAGCCAACCAGCCCCAACTCTAGTCCTTCAGAGAAGATATTCTCTATCATCTCGTTCCATGTAGACAGTGATATCGTTGTTCCCGTCAAGACTTCCAAGGGAAAGGTCATGTTCAAGGTGTCGTCTGGAAACATGGTATCCGCGTCAGCAATCTGGGCCGAACATCTTTATCGCAACAATGCGGGTCGATCCGACACAGATGAGTGGATGGTCGAGATTGATGGTAATGTCGATGCGTTGACTACCATTTTTAACATCGTTCACTTCAAGTTTAGTGATATTCCCGAGACCCTTACCCTCGACGAGCTTTACGAGATCTCTCTCGTACTCTCCCAGTACGAATGCGTACATCTCATCTACCCATGGGCAAGCAAATGGGTTGAAAGCCTCACCTCTCTCGTTGCAGATGCGAGCCTTCACCATGTCTGTCACAAAGCCCTCCTCGTTGCTTGGGTTTTTGGTCACGTCCAGCTCTTCCGTGACATGACTCATGCTCTCGTCATCAGCTCTCGTCTAATCAACGGCGAGCTAGCTAATGTTGATGGGACGTTGTTGAAGGAGATGGTGCTACCTCCTGGCATATTTGGTAAGCGGACATTGTTAGAAGTTGTAGAATGGATTACTAATCCACTCTTACTATAGACTTGATCTTTGATGCGAGAAGCAAGGCGATGGCCATCATCGTGAGTGCTATTGAGAAGCCCTTCAAGCAACACCTCACAAATTCCGGCATCCCAAAGAAGCCTTTGTGCAGTTTATCTGAGCCGGCTCCAGAGTGTGATGCTATGATGCTTGGATCGGTCATTCCCCAGCTGATTGCTGCTGGCCTCTTTCCAGTTCTCAACGCGTCGACGTTCCCCCGAAGCATCTACGCTATCAAGAACAAGCTAGCGAGCTTTAAGCTCTTGACCTACAAGGTTCCTGATGCTAAGCCACACATGTACGGAGCTCACGCCCAGTGCAACTTGGGCTATGAGAACGCGGTGATGCAGTGTCTCAAGGGATTGCTCCTGCCGCTCCAAGACCACCACATGGAGCAGCTTGCCAAACAAGCCAAGAAGACCGGCATTAAGAACGGGAAGGAGATCGACCAACATTTCCATCGATCCACCCCTCCCCGTCGGCGACACTACTCTCCAGGAGCTACCATCGACTTCACGCAGAGGCCCGGAACCTCCTCCTCGTAAAGCACAGGCTACAGACTCTCGGTCACCTGTTCAATTAGGATTCTCCTGCTCTTTGGTTCAGAAATGACCTACTTATGTGCATGAGTCGATGATGAAATTATCACTGTGGAATGACATACCGCGTCGATGGATTTTCTCTGTTCCTAAGAACTGTTCATCAAACTTATTTGCGAGTCTTGCCTTGCCTTATACAGATTGTCGAGAATTCTTGCCACTTGTTTCTATTCTTAAGGGAAGTTGTTCATAGGGTTTGCCCTTATGTTGATGATCGGTCTATTATGTGATGGGCTTCCCCTTTTGTGTTCTTGGGAGATACCCCAACTCCGTCTGGACTTGAGAGTTCCGGAAGAGTATGGTCTAAGTGATAGTGTATGGATGGTGCATGGACACAGGGAAGTGTGAGATGCGCATTGAGCTTGCGTGGAGTTGATAAGCTTGTGTCAAGCATCGTGTTGCTCATAGGATGTTTATAGCTCAAACTAATAAACGTCCTCACTAGGTAGTCAATTCTCGGCTTTACATTGTGTCACTCTTTGTAGAACGTAGGACAGGCATTTACCCTGATGAGTGAAGGCCACTATCCATCGTACCCAGGTAGTCAACTAGTGTGACATTAATATTGCCTATACGAATGACTTAGTGTCCATCTACTAACATAATTCCACCGACTTACCCTTGAAATATAATTTTCGGTAGGCGTATCGAGACAAAAAAAAGGAGTCATCTCGTACTTCTCGGTTCCTAGGTGCGGCCACCTTTCCCTAAGGAGGCAATAGAGGATAGTGGAAAGCGAATAATATAACCAAAATGGCTTCGGCCTAGTTTGTCTGCTTCCCGCTTATCGGCTTTCCGCTCTCATGAATTTTTCTGCGGCCATCTGATCTGGATAAAACCCCGTCGTATGCTTGTAGTCGTTATTGAAATCTTCCTTATTCTTGAGAACTCTCTCCAGCTGCTCGGCTGTGACTTTGATGACTGCTGGACGTTTTCCGCTACCCGAATTACCGATACTTTCGTATCGAGCTAGGCTAATGGCACTCAGAAGAACTAATGCGCACCAGTAAGCATAATGATTTCCATCATACTATAGGGAAACGCGTTGAGCTTCCTATGGACTCACTGTTACGTATATCTCTCCCGTTAAGCTGAAAGTTAACAGCGTATTCGTTCTTGCTTAAGGCGATGTCTCTCGTAGTCTCTGGGATGATGATTTCCGGTTTCACCTCTTCGCCTTGCCGGCCTGTGATAACCGAGGCGGTGTGAACTCGTTGTCTTGCCAACCTACGGTCTTCCTCTAGTTTATCGAAGAGACTCCTCCAGATCTGTTTTCGTTGCTCATCTGTGGGGCGGTCATATCGCACTGCTAGGTGAATACGAGACATCACGGCTTCGTCAAAGAGGCCGATGCCGTTCGAGGTCTCAAACGCACATTAGTCAGACTTTCTAGAAATGTATGACATGTCCTGCAACTGGGAGTCCTTTGTAGGTGAAACTCACGAGAAATAGAAGACCTGGAAAGTACTCCATTGTCCGAAGGAAAGCTTATATCCGAATTTCCAAGAATTAGTGGAATTCTGTGGTTTCTTTCGACATAATAACAATGAAAACAATACCGGTAACCAGGGCATTCCGACTGATCTGCCCTGACTGACGCTGCTCAAGATAAACCTCGGCTTCATCAATAAGTACGATAGCGCCCCAAATGGTTGCCCTGTCGAGCCATCTCATCAATCGTTTTTCCATCTGGCCTTCTTCTGTACCTAAATCTGCCGCAGATAAACGAACTAGGGGCCGTCTGGTTTTCTTTGCTATACATTCTACTGTCATAGTCTTCCCGGTACCCGGGGGTCCTGTATGGTGAAATTAGTGAATGCATTGTAACAAACGAATCATGAGCGCTCACTTACCGTGGAGGAATACGACTCTACCTCTACCCTTCCCTTCTATGAAGTCGGCAGCCCAGTCAGTGTCCCAAGGCTTCAGCGCAGTACCCTCTCTAGGACATCCAGCGACAGCCTCAACTAAATGTCGTTTCATCGGATCTATGATTAAGTAACTCATTGGGTCTTCTCCATCCGTCTCCAGATCCTCTACAAAACTCATATCGAATATGGCTAGGAGGTTCTCAGTCAGGTTTAACTACTTCTCTTAATGAGGCGGGAATACCGTATTAAAGAGGTACTCACCCCATTCTCTCTTCCCGATGGCGAACCCTAGGACGTAGGTGGGTAGAAGAAGATATTGTGCCGGCTCTAGTTCGTTATCCGCGGAGCATTCCATGTCGTTGAATTTCGAGAAGAGGGGTTCTCCGCGAAGGTCTTCAGGCTCTTCACCGGATATATCTGGGATTTCTACATTGGACGAGTAATTTGATGCCTCTAACTTATAGCTCTGGTGGTCTACTATGATTTCTCCTTGGTACTAGATATTGGAAGATTTCATAAGCTCAATCGATATGGTGAGAAAGGGAAGTCTAATCTACTCACATGATAGGGCTTCTCGGCAATAACGAAGCCATTATAGCGCATGTGGCTTTGTTCGTCGCAGATTATGGCGTGATATCGCTTGCCGCGCTCGATTAGCTCGTCCCTGAGTGCTCCTGGATTCCGCGAGAATTTGGTTGGGAAGGCGGGTAAGTCTGATATCGACTTTTCACCATAAAACCGATTAATGCTGACGTTGTGGCTCTGTCGCCTCAGCCTCTTATTGTCGTAAGCCAGATTCCATAGTGATAATTCCCACCTATCCGCTGGATGGGGATTGAAAAGGGGCGACTCCGACTCGTTTCTGGAGATGTGAGTGATTTTCATGACTACAAATCCAGCAATCTTGCCCCGAATCTGTGTGAAGACAATCTCTCCAGGCTTAAAAAGAAGCCATAAGAAGTCATAAGAGGCTAATCCCTCGTCGTAGAGTTGCAGCTCTGGTTTGACAACTTTCTCGAATGCATCCTTTACTGGAGGAGCGTTAGTGAGAATAAGAAGATGCTCACATGTGAGATCATCGCATTTAATGATGACATCGGATCCAGTGTCGGGGTTTTTTATAATTACTTCTGCATTGCCGTTTTTTCCCTCGCCTATAATTCGCTGCAAGTCGTTCCAGTAGTGGAAGAGCTCCTTGAAAGGGTAAATAAAAGATATCTCCCTTTCCTGGACATCAAAGCCGGGGTAGTATCGAATGAGAGCCCGCAGCACGGATTGAACGTACAGAGAATGGATTCGGAGACCTGTAGGATGAATTCTCCTCACTCGGAAGTCGACTTCAAGATTAAATTCAGCAGGGTCATCCTGCCAAAAGCTATGCCGAAACTGGCTTTTCCTTGGAGGTTCGGTAAGGTGATCGCCTTCAACCATGTCTACAATATCTAACACGGCTAAGTCTCTCCTCTCTTGTATTTCACGGTCATCCCTCTGAAGTCCCTTGAATGGGTTCCAGGAGTAACGGAAAGTCTGCTTTTCGCCATCCCTAATTTCCCAATTAGATAAATCGCTTATTTTACGATCACCGAATTTATTTATGAAATTTCTCTCTCGAAAATGGCAAGAGAATCATATTCAAAAACTGTACAACAGAGGTGGATTATTGCTACTTACAAGCATATCAAGCGATAGAGAACGCCAGAGACGCTCTGAGACGGTGACGAAGGCGGTATCACTATGTCGCCGTCTTCGTGTACCAGAACTGAGTCTGTAATCGGATCGACGGAAAAGGGATCTCTATTTCCCCTATTCTGGGTCACTTTGCTTGGTATTTTGTGGACGATGCTACCGATCGCATCATATCGAGAAGGCCGGGCCGAGTTAGACCGGCCTAACTTAGAACCACTACTCGGCGGAGTAGGATAAGGTGCAGGGGACAGTGCTGGAGTTCGTGTTGGAGTCAACGTGTCAGGACGTAGTGCCGGAGTTCGTGTGGGGGTCAATGAATCGGGACGCAGTCTCTGGTGACTATTCCGTGGCGGCGTCTCTAAATACGAGTTGTTCGAGGACTCAGGATTTCCTTTACCCTTTTTGTCATCTAAGTCGATGTCGACTGTGTCCGTCTCCGCATGAAAATAGGGACTTGGGGGGACGGTCGATAATGCGGGCTTATACTCGTACTTGGGGTTCACCTTGAGCACATCACTATATCTCGGTGATTGCCTTGTAACTATGCGAATAGCTTGCTGGTCCGGGTGGTAGACACCTCTATTTCTAGATCGACGTAATAGTGAATTGAGAGGTTCTGAGATATCGTCGCGCTGGCCATCTATATGACGGTCGTTGGACCACAGAGAACTGGTCTCTTCGTCTTCGGGACGTTGTTGTTGCCTTAATACAGCTGCAGGCAAACGAGGCGCTGACGGAGGGCCTTTTCCCAGTCCTCCATTCGAAGCGGAAGGTGCTGTCGCGGAAGGCCATGGGGATGGTTGTTGTATGTATGGGTACTCCCGCGAGGAGGATGGTGGTACAGGGGAAGGTGGGCGCCCTCGACGTGTCGAGATGACGCTATTGGGGGGTGACCCTTTCTGGTGATATTCAACTTCATTATTTACACTAGCCATCGCCGCACGTCGATCCGATCTTCGTTGATTCGACATATTCGATCCTCAACCTCACGAGTACTTGATTATATGATTTATACGAATAAGGGGTAGTTAACAAGGCCAAATTATTGAGAATCGTCTAATCTCAAGCTATAGGATTTTATAAGCAAGAAAGAAATAGAGGAGGGGGGATTGGGGATTCTATACTGAAATGCGGGGCGTCAGCAGAGCTGAATACGTAGGTACCTAGACAGCCACTCAGGGTCGCCATTCAGGGTCGCCATTCAGGGTCGCCATTGGGCGCAATGCATGCACATCCAGCTCAGCCTCCGGCATGGGGGCGGTGCAGCTCGACCTGGTAGTGACATGACGGATTGCACTGCATTGATAACTTCCAATGCTTCAAAATGCCTTGCGAGGCAGATATCATAGTCTCCATCGCTGATGGAATAAGATAAAGTCGACCTTACCCCGGGTTTAAGAGTATCACCCGACAATTGCTCCATTTTATCACCAACTTGAGACTATGTCGTTCGGTTGGAGTGCGGGCGATGTTGCGGCCGCAGCGAAGCTGCTCTGGGATCTCTACAGGGCCTTAAACGATGTAGACGGCGCTCCAGAGCATTATCGAAGGTCCGCCGCTACCTTGACGTCGATCCGGCTACGGCTCAACATTTTGGGCAAAGTAATCGGGAAAGACCAGAATCCCGACCCTTTAACGGAGACCGAAGAAGCAAGCCTCCTAGAAAAAGCGGATAAGGACGATATTCGCTCTGTCGTCGTCAATCTCAAGTCTGCCTTTGGGAAGCTTGAGGATTTAATAGATAAGGGATGCGATATGAAGCTTGATCCAAGCACTAAAAAGCGACGTCGTGACTGGCCTATGCATCAGATTAATAAATTGCGGTGGTATATCGGAAAGGAAGACGAAGTAGATAATCTGATCCAACACATCAACGAGCTCACGGTCTCATTGCCAGACCTCTACCTAAAACTTAACAAGTTGGTGCCTCCCTCAGCCTATGCGAATCTTTTGGCAAATGCTGATTCCGATATACCAGCGAGTTCCTGAAACAATCCGCCATTACTCAGGGGGTATATCACAAAACCGACATCATGTGGCACAAAGCAATCTTCAATGAGGTGAAGCTCTTAAGGAGAATGGTAGCTCAGGGCCAATTGGTGCACATGAATGAACACGAGAAACAAGAGAGACCGTCACTCATCCACGCCGGCCCGGACCTAGGAGTTCCTCCTCCAGCAACCAGTCCGGGCCTTGACAGAAGCTCGGCTCTGTCTCATCTTGAGGGCATTGCTCACGAAATAATGAGCACAAGTCTGAATACAAGAGTGAAAGACCTTCGTGTCGATCATCAGTTGAAACGGAAGCTCACCGAGTGGTTCAGTGGTAAAACCATCAACGGTGAGACCCCAACATCTCCGATTCCCCCGCGATTATGGCTGCATGGAGATCAATCTGGCATCATCAGCGCCACCGTCTACACCGCCGCTTTGGACAGGAGGCGACCGGTTATTGCCTTTGCAGGCCGCCACAGCGCCGCTGGTCGATATCTAAGCGCCCAGGACCGACTTTTTAGGATGGTATACTCGCTGCTCTTCCAGTTATTACAGCAACTTGAGGATGTACCGGTATTTGTTGTACCAGATGTGGACGGGGCCTTCACCGAACTTGACGTCTCGATGAAGAGCATGCCGCTAGTGCTGAAATATTTTGCCTATTTTCTTAGCATTCTACCGGAATGTGTCTGTATAGTTGATGGGTGGAATTTCATTGCTAATGATGCTGAACCAGCAGCCAGAGAGGTTCTGAGATCATTTCTAAATTTATTCGAGGAAATGCCACAAGCGGTAGACAACCTTGATAGTCGCACCCGACTGCTTATCACATCTCCTGGAAACTCTCAGATGCTTCAAGCTTTGGGGAAAGATTCTGTGGATAGGTTCGATTCGAGGAACCACGTTGGAAGCAATGGGCAGAAGTTGTATACAATGTTACTTGGTATAGATTGGTAAATCGCCAGTATGAATTGATTGCTTGCATAGAGAATTGAATATTGCATCCTAGTAACGAATGGATTTAGTTAATATTTGTGCAAACACATCACCTAGCTTAGGTGTGTTAATGATAGGCATTTCCTCCATTTCTTGAGCCAATGGTGTATCCATTTACCATATCCGTTCATATGCAAAGCATAACGCGTTCCCAAACCCTATTCATAAGCGAGCGTGTACTGATTTTTTTCTTGAAGACAGCTTCAATATTTTGTGGGGAAAAAAAACAATTCTAAACGCGGATGTGAGTTGGTAGATAAACGAGTGAATTCCGCAGTGCCTTTTTTATTCGCCGTACTAAAGAGATAGTCGTCCACTCGAATCCAATCCGTCAAATAGATGGCCATGTCATGCAAGCGTCATAGGTATATAAGGCGGTTAAACGTTCCCAGCAGTACTGACAATGATGCCCTTGCCAAGTCGACGTTTTCCGGCCTTCCACGACTCAACGAGAGCGATGTACACTAGGACACACGCAGCAACGACAGCCCATTCAATCCCGATTGCCTGGTGCTTGAATACAGCTCTGTCGATAACTGGTAAATAGATGACAGGGAACGTAATAACGAAGCCTGCGACGACTGCTCCGAAAAGAAACTTATTTCTCCAGACTGTCCTAAAAATCGAGAAAGTCCCAGTATACATTTCTGGATACATGTTAAACAAGGAACGAGTGAAGTGTTTCACTTCCCAGGCCGTGAGGAGGAGGAGGAAACTGAGCGTGGCGAATGTTGTCGCACGGGCTCGATAGACGTTGTCGCAGGATGGATTGTACACCGCATTACAATCAGTTCCTAAAGTCCCGTACCACGATGGTTCCTTATAAACCTCCTCCATTGGAGTATAAATGACGGATGTAAATGCCGCAATGCATAGGGAGCCCATGAAGGTACCATATGCCATCTTATCAATAATAATCTCCTTAGTAAAAACACCGATGCGTAGGTCATGTGGTGGTCGTAGCATAATGTCCGGTTGGGCCTCCTCGAGACCTAGGCCAAGTGCCAAGAAGGACGATGTGATCAGGTTCGCCCACAAAATCTCGATCGGCGAGAGAGGAAATACTGATTGGCCGTCACTGTCTTTGAATGAGAGACCGACGAGCAAGAGAATGACCTGTGCAATATTCGAGACTAGAAGATGAAGTAGAAACTATAAATGATTAATTAGCCTCAGTCCTAGAGCTCCATTTTTGTAAGTGACTTGTACCTTTTGAATATTGTCGAACAAACGCCTACCTTCTTCGACAGCCGTGACTATTGAAGCAAAGTTATCGTCAGTAAGAACCATATCTGCAGCCTCCTTGGCTACATCACTACCGTTAAGCCCCATAGCGATACCGACATCTGCCTTTTTTAGGGCAGGCGAATCGTTTACCCCGTCACCAGTCATAACACAAAATGCGCCACGGCGATGCATTGATTCTACCATGCGCACCTTCGTCGATGGGCTACAGCGGGCTAGAACAAGAGGTAATTTTTCCAACTGGTCAATCTGGGCATCGGTCAAAGCGTCGAACGAAGCAGCAGGCATAATGGCGTTCGCCCCTTCGGCAGAGTTAAGTCCGTTTCCAAGAATGCCGACTTCATGTGCAATAGCCGTCGCTGTCTTGATATGGTCACCGGTGAGCATGTGAACCGAAATGCCGGCGACTCTGCATCTCTTTACGGCCTCGGCAGTTTCCAGTCGAGGAGGATCATAGAGACCGGCAAGACCTAGAGGTGTGAGGCTACACTCCGCAGCTTCGCGTGTGTCTCTCAGAGCGGGGCTATATTCGACAGCTTTGTGGGCGATGCAGAGGACTCGAAGTCCTTCGGCGGCAAGCGATTCAGCCATCGTAGTAAACTCAGCCTTGATGCTGTCAGATGCATCTAGTAGTGGTAACATGACCTCTAGAGCTCCCTTGGTGTAAATATCAACTGTGTTTGAACCAGGAGATGAGTAAATTACAGTCATGCGTTTGCAAGAAGAGTCAAAGGGATGTTCAGCAAGTAGTTGATGACCGCTTGACTGTGAGATTATAGTTTTACTCATACCAAATCGCATCGCGAAAACCTGGAGAGCAATTTCAGTGGGCTCACCCACGGCTGTCCAATTTGAGATCGCGGCGGTTGAAACGGTTGAGGTTTCGGCAACGTCGTCGATTGGTGCAGAATTTCCATCTGTCACTGTAGCATTGTTGCATAAAGAGAGGCACTCTATGAATTTTCTCGTAATTGGGTGTAAGCGAGAGATTGACTTCAACCCATGTTCCAACTCGAGTCCTTGGTCGTTCCAAATTACCGTTCCGCTAGACGGGTCGAAAGGATGTGTACAAGCTTCAACGGTAGCTGTGGACCCATTGCAAAGCCAGATCTTTTTGGTGATCATCTTGCCTTGAGTCAGAGTGCCCGTCTTGTCGGAACAAATATTGGTTACTCCTCCGACGGCCTCTAGGGCAGAAAGCTTTCTCACAATCACGTTTCCCTGCGCCATTGCCTTGGTCCCAATAGCCATACTAATGGTCAAGACAGCAATAAGAGACTCGGGAATGACGGCGACGCCCACGCATATACCATAGATGAGGACTTCGTCGTCAACCTTCCAAAGACTAACAGAAAAGACGATGACAGCAAGTAAAATCGCGAGAGCGAAAAGGAGCAAAGCGAACTTGCTTAGCTTAACCTGGAGTGGTGTGCCATCCAATCCCAGAACACTGCGCGTAGTAGACTTCACGCGCTTCCAGTAGGCACCTAGTAAAGATACGTCGTCTTTCGAACCAGGGTTCGCACGGAGTAATTGAGCTATTTTGCCTACCTCGGTATTCATACCAGTAGCAACAACAATACCTTTCCCACGACCGCGCGTCACTGTGCTTGCTGAGTATAGCATGTTTACGCGGTCACCAAGAGGAACATCGGCATCATTCAAGATAACCCCCGGATGCTTGCTGATTGGTAAAGACTCCCCGGTAAGCAACGCCTCGTCGGTAGACAAGTTTAATCCATCGGCGAGTCGAAGATCTGCTGGAACGATGTCGCCGACGTTTAGTAAAACAATGTCGCCCTTAACGAGTGTTTCGGCCTTGATGGCGAGGATCTGCTCGGAACGGATGACCTTGCATGTCGGGGCGGACAGTGCATAGAGGGACTGAATAGTTTGCTCAGCACGGTAGTCTTGAACAAACCTACCAAGAATCAATTAGTATGGCACGCGACATAAAGCATTCCTTGACAGTGTACGCACCCCACAACTATATTAAGTGATATGACGGCTGCAATAACGCCACCTTCGATGTAATCATTGATGGCGAAGGACAGAGCCATAACGATGATGAGGACCATAGTCAAACTGTTGGATACCTGTCTCAAGAGAATCTTCCACACGGATAGCCCTTGAGCTCCCTCCACCTTGTTTGGCCCATCGTGCTCCAGGCGACGAGCTGCCTCACCGCTGTCGAGGCCATGTTTCACATCGGTCTTGAGATATTGTTCTAGATCCTCAACGGCTAGAGTGTGAGGCTCGGGATAGTTCTCACCTGCCGAGTGGGCGACGGCCTTCTCGCGCTGTTGTGAGTTCGAAAGACCAGTTATGCTGCTAGTGAAGCTAGTTGTTGCGTCCTGGTTTCTGAGGCCAGGCGGAGTTCCCGTTGCGGCATGGATATAGCCACATATAGGGGGTTCAGTCGACTCCTCGACAGCAGGTTGGTCTTCTATACCCATTCACGGTGTAGGTAGGCAGGTAGCTGGAGTGCTAAGATGGATAGGGGAATCCGAGAAGAAGGATCTGGAGGTTCGGATCTGAGGCGAGATCGTGGGGGACGAGGGATAGATATAATACGACCAACCAACCCTCGTCGACCCCGCCAAGGTCATCCATAGCTATGTGGAATAGCGCCCAACCTGCGCCAAGGGAGGACCTCGACGTGTGTGAAGCGACGCATTGGCCATAGTATTGGTATTAGAGGCGTTGATTGGGTGTATGGACCTCGTCATAAAGAGGATTGCATAGGGAGAACAGGGAACGGGGGAACGGGCGGACAGGGGATAATGACAATTGGATGCCAAGCGGATGCACAGTGGTAAGTTGATGGAACTATGAAAACATCTAATAAGGTACTTGGTAGTAATTGGATGTTTGGGAAGGGATTTCGATAAGATGGCGAGCAGTGGTGGGAAGATCAGGTGAATGGGGATGAATGGGATGAATGGTGAGTGGAAGGGGAATGGAACAGTTCTTGGAAGCTTCTCCACACCTCTTGTCTAACCTGTCTAACCTGTCTAACCCACGAACTTTGTATGACCTTGTCGTTCTATTTCTCGGCAGGTGGGTAGAATGAGGCGACGCTTTACTTATTAGGGAAGGCCAAGGAAGTCTAAGAACACTGAAGGCAACTAGCTATTGGACGGGGGTCTTGGGGGTTACTTATCGTCGTACAAGCCACCCAAAGGTTTACGTATACTATAGAAAGCGAAAGTATAGTAGTTGCGATTGAGATTCAAGGGGCGATACCTACTTTCCTCTACGGTACATAAGAAAGATGTCCCCAATGACGAACTCACGCGGGTACTCCAATGTACATACTGGAGGCTAGGTACATATATAGTTGAATAAGGTATGTAATCATCCCTGTCTGTTTGTCTGTTTTCTTTTCGAGGAAACTATCGCCGGTTGGTACTGCTGGAGGTCACCTTGAATAGACTAAGCCGGTTCGGTTATGTCAAACGCCGCCGGAAACATCCCCACCTCCGCCATGCCGCTACCGGCTCCGAAAAGGATTAAAATACTTGGACGAGTTTGGGAAGACATATCATCAGCTAAACTCGACATGTCTTTTAATATAGTATAGCAGCCCATACAGGGTTGAATAGAACGTAAATGGATCCAGATTATAGTAACTCTTAAGATACATGCATGACCCGAAGTCTCCGGGCAATAAGATACATACCTACACAATAAACTACATTAGGTACATCGGCAATACTTGCCCCACCAGAGGCCGAAAAGGGGGGGCGCGGGTGCTCTACGCCATAGAGGGGCAAAGTAACTTAAACGCAGAGGTCCGGTCTAGGGCCGATTTAATTGTCACCCACGGAGCTTCCTCGAATAACTCCGGCTTAGTTGATTTTATACAGTCTTCAAGATTGTTTGAATAATCAAACTTATTATCACATCCTGTAGATGATGCCATATTTGTTGAGCTTTGTGTCCAAGACTTTTCCATATTACTTCTTACTAGGATGAGGCTTACTACTGGTCCACTTGCTAGTAGCGGTGAGCGTGGTAGACTTCAGCATAGGCCCCGACTCTGTTACATTTTCAATCTACACAAGTAACTCATTGTTAATGATGAGAATCCTATTGGACATCTTCACTATTCTATAATAGCTACCTATACTTCGGCATCAAATACTTTCTCCCCCCTGAACCAAGTTTGCATAACCCTTGCTTCTAACAGCTTATCCGCATCCCACTCCATATCCACTACCGCCAAATCCGCCATCCGGCCAACCTCCAACTTGCCCGTCCACCGGTCCGCGAAACAACTATACGCAGAGCCCTCCGTACCCGCCGCGATAGCCGCCGCTAGCTCCAGTGCAAAATGCGGGTTCACCCGGTCCGTCAACTCCGGTTCTCTAGCCGACCGCCGTGTCGTCGCCGTGTACGCGTTCTTCAGAGGCGCGTGGGGCGCGGTTGGCGCATCAGAACCTAGGGCGAGTACCGCGCCTCCGTCGGCAAATTCTTTATATGCGAATGCGCGTTCGCAGCGGGATGGGCCGAGCAGAGACGGCCAGGCGCGCAGGATCGCCGGGTCGGCGTGCACCGGCTGGATCGATGCGGTGATGCCCAACTTGCCCAACCGCGCGGCATCTTCGGGTGACGCGAGTTCGAGGTGTTCAATCCGATGCCTACGGCCCGGCGAAGCATTCTGCTCAAGGGCATCGATCGCGACCCTGATGGTTTTGTCGCCAATCGCGTGTAAAGCGCATTGAAGGCCTGCTGCGTCGGCTTTCTTTACGACAGGGCCCAGCTCCGCGAGGGACCAAATAGGGTCACAGGATACACCATTTGAAGTGTAAGGTTCTGAGAGTCCGGCGGTGCAACCGTCAATGATGCCATCCCCAATGACTTTGATACCTACTACTCGGCACTCCGGGCTGGTATCCGCGTTGAACTGACGGTTAAGCTCTATTGCACGGTCGACTTGGGCGAGGTTCTCTGCCTCTGTCTTTCGCGGTGTGATGAGCCAATGGACCGCTATTCTGATCGGCAAGGTCTCTTCCTGGCGTAGTATCTGCAAAGCCTCCCATGCGTTCTCGTCCATAGCCATCTCCACCAATCCGGTATAGCCGGCCGCATTATAAGCCTCAACAGCCTCCCTAAGTGCTGCTAATTTCTCTTCCATAGGTGCGACCTTCGCAATATGAGGCCAGACAATTGTGACAGCTGCAGCTTCCGATAAGAGTCCAGACGCCTTACCGTTCTCGTCGCGGTGGATTTTACCGCCTTCTGGGTCGGGCATATCCTGGACTCCCATCTCGTTCAAGGCCGCCGTGTTGCACCATGTCGAGTGCAAGTCCTTGGAGTCAATAAAGATGGGCCTCGGGTCCAAGTCGTCTATCATACTAGCCAAGGCCTCTCCATTTGTCATAGAATGCATCCATCCTTTGCACATGATCCGGGCCACGGCCGGGTGCGCCGCTGCAAATTCTTTGATGGTCCGACGAATGTCATGGAGGTTCTTACATTCTTCTAGTCCAGCCTTCTGCAGAGACTGCCCCAGCATCAGGAAGTGCATATGTCCATCGATGAAACCCGGTAAAACAATGCGGCCACGCATGTCGTGCTTGGTCACTCCGGCAGCCTCAGTTTCCCTGATTTGCCTGTCATTTTCACTTCCGACATGAACTATCTTGCCGGACGCATCGGTAAGCAAAAGGTCGGCAAATAAATGGTTCTCGCCCTTCGGTCCGGATTGGAAGAAGCGTCCATTATAAAACAAAGCCGCCATGATATACTGAAATCCCAATTAATCAATACTTACTTGGTCGTACATGAAGTTGCTCTTATTTTATTATGTTGTTGTCTAGATTTAGAAAGTCCTCATGATCCCCATCCCCACCACAGGCTTGGGGCCGCGATCGGCCTTCTATATAAGAGCTGGGATGGGGATCTCTTTTAGTGCGGATTCTTTAATACGGATTGTCGTGGACCGCAATACAAAATATTCACATACACTTGGCTTTGAAACTTCTGAATCATAAGTCATTCCCGAAGTACATTACTAGAGTACTATGTTGAACAATGGCAAATAGTAGTTTCATGAGGGCGAAAGGTACCATTCTACTCTGTCTTTTAGACGTCTAGCCGGATTTACGTCAAAGTGTCCCGGTTATGTTGTATTGTCTTCTTCCTTTTCCCTCGAGGCAAAACGATAGGCCAAATCGAGAAGAATAAAAAGTTCCATTCGAACGCAACTTTTACCACGAAGGCATATACAGAAGTAGCAGAGACCGCGCGCGCAAAACCTCTATTAACACTCCTCCTCGCATACCCCCTACGGCCGATCGCATATACTGCGCAGTACGGTCGGAATCAGTGGCAATCTCCGTATTTCGACTGACAGCCGTTCTTAGTATGGCAATATGCTGTTGCATTTCCACAAAAGCCCCTGAGATTTAACTAGTCAGCAAATCGACTGGCTCTCCTCAACTCGGCTCACAAGAAGACATAAGGGACTAAAGGTTAGAAAGGAGATAACATACGCGACTGAGCAGCATTGGCTGTGTTCGGAAGGACACTTGTAGCCATGTTTACCGACACCCGCGAATCCGCAGGTGCCATCTGGTGAGATGGAAACCCCGTCGATTGGCTTGGTACAAGAACCGGTTGCATTCGAGTACTTGTCCTGGCAGCCCACGGTTGTGAGGCAATGCGCATCGCTCGCGCCGCAATATCCGCTTCCCCCGCAACATTTGATTTCGATAGGGCACGTATACCCCTTGTTGTTGCCGGCCTTTGCTACACCGCACGTCTGGTCTGGAGAGACTTCCGACCAAACGGCCGTAGCAGCCAGAAGGATGATGGCGAGGGCTGTTTTGGGGCCGAACATGATGACTCCGACATGCAAATCTTCTATAATTTTGTATATTCATAGTTTCTCCTGGCTGCCAACCAGCGGCGGAAATACTTGGGTTATAAAGTGAAAAGGCTTTCTCGTCTTCGTACGCCGATCTGTGCGCTTATCTCTCTCGAACCGAGTGTTTCGTTGAGACCTCCGCGCACCAACCTAAACCACCTACGAACGCGCGTACGCATACTTGTTCAGAGAAATTCAAGTGTATGGGATATTTGGATCTCAAATTTGCTTTACGCTCGGCACTCTGGAGTGCGTCGCAGATATTCAGGGTCGCTCCCCCAAATAACAACTTGAGCGCATTTTGTATGATTTAGCCAAACTCCCCTTAATTCTGGCTACTTCGGAGTGCAACCAATTGGACGACCTAGAACGAACGGAAAGTGTCCGTCGTCATGACCGGTGTGGCTCTCCATTTCCAATTAATATCTATTATCTGGACACTGCCGGCGGCCTGGGTCAATATGGATGACGCCATGCTCCGAATGACAGGGACGCATGGTCCTCGAGGTCACATCCGGCCGCCGGCCTAACCTTACTTAGACAGAACGCACTTATGTAACTTGAAACGCAGCTAGAAAAGCGATTCGATATGTTATATTGATATATCGATCTCATTATGGAACAGAGCCATCGTTTCACCGATTTACAAGCTCTGATCAATATAATAAATCTTCTTAGAATGGATAGTATTAGATTGCTCGTTAAATCATAATCGGTTTCTGATGAACATAGCTCCATGTCCGCTGATGAGACCTGTTCCCCTCCTCTCAATTTTCCACCTACGTATTCTGTATCTTCATGTCGCATTTTTCTGGGTTGCACGAAAGCGGTAGCATTGGAGGTTTTCTTTCTTCCCTTTTTTTTCCCCTCCCAGCTTTTCATACTGGGAAATATACCGGGAATTGTTCCTTCATATAGACCAAATACGAGTGGGACTGCTTTATCCTAGACACCTAGGAATTATCGTCCTCCCTGGATCACAATGACGTCCGAGATCCTCAGTCTGATAAATCCAAGGATACTCATAACTCGTAACTATTAGTCGTTCATGATACAGCGTCTCTACTTTTCCCCGCCATTTCAGCGCTAATGACTGATGCTGTTAGTCTATCCTGACTACTCCGTTAGTCAGCAAGCTTTTGAGCCAGTAATGAGAAGTTCTTAGGTAAATATTTTACAAATCCCGAGTATAGTTCCTCCAATGTGTACTCAATGTCGTGATTGGGGTTTGTCACAATGAAATAATCACAATGTTCAGATGGGGATAATAAGGGTTTGATGTATGGAATGAGAGGAATCTTAAATGCAAGAAAGTTCATCTCGAAAACTAGATGAACGAAATCATAGTGTTCGAAGATCAGGCAAATACAGTATTGAAACGCAACGTTACTAATAATAGCAATAAGCCATGGCTAATTCGCCCTTCAAGAGCAGCGTCACTGTCACTTACATCGGCACCGCGACGGCAATCATAGACATTGACGGCGTTACCTTCTTGACGGACCCATACTTCTCCCCTGAGGGGACTGCATGGGACGTCGGTATCGCTACTCTAACGAGTCACTACGAACCAGCCATCTCTCTAGACAAGCTCCCTCCTATCGATGCCGTTCTTCTAAGCCACGAGGATCATCCGGATAACTTGGATGAATTGAGCCGCACCCGCCTACTCAATGGCCGGCGTGTTCTCACCACAGTCGATGGTGCCGCTAAATTGAGCCCTAGGCTAGGCGTGCAAGGGCTCCGGCCCTGGGAGAAGACAACCCTAAATATAGGAGGCAAACATTTCGATGTGACCGCTACGCCATGCCAGCATCTCCCCGGAGGCGAGTGTACCGGGTTCGTGTTTACCAATGAAGATTTCGGCACAACAGGAGGGTTACCTAATGCAATCTATTTCTCAGGCGACACTATCTACTTGGAAGAACTATCACGCATTCGAGACAACTTCCACATCTCCCTAGCACTCTTCAACCTAGGGGCTGCATTCGTCGTGCTTCCTGGCAGTCAGGAGCCGTTGGTTATCACGTTAGACGGGGCACAAGGCGCAAAGCTGTTCCGCGACATCAAGGCGGACGTGCTGGTGCCTCTTCACTTCGAGTCCTGGGACCACTTTTCGCAGAGTAAAGAGCCTCTGGCTGCCGCATTCGAGAGCGAGGGAATTGCGGATAAGGTGCGCTGGTTGGAGCCGGGGAAGCCCACACGAATTCTCTAATAAAATAGCGGTATTAAGTCGGTCGGTTACGAGAATGTACCTTGAACACCGCAATGGCAATACAATTAGGGATAGGGGCGGTGAAAAGGGGTGTTCTCATAGAATACCTATTAGGGCTTCTGTATTGCATTTTACTAGATGGACGTCACTCTTGCGCTTGCGTTGTCCTGTTTCCTCTCCTATGGCAATGCTTGAAAGTGAATGAAAACGAAAAATGTATATAGTGCTTATGCAGACCGCTAGACAGCTCACGGGAACACGTATGGCCCATACTGGCCAGAGACCTGGAAATATTCTATGCAATAGAGCGGAGTAACATCAACGTGGTCGCAAGACTCTCGGGACTCCCGTATCTTGGTTAACGTTTCTATACATAGCAACTAGCAACGTGTAGGTCTTATCCTTACGACGTCCGTCGGACATGGTAGTGGCAGATCGACCCACAATATAGGGGGCTTCTTATGCCAGGGGCCATATACGAACGGGACGTGCCAGCCAGGTACGTTAAATATTGGAGAATTAGGTCATCATCGTCACGTATGCTACACATTCACATCAATTCATCCCTGGAAACATATGACTAACAATAACGTGTCAGTTGGTAGAATCTGTTGGGTCTACATTCTTCCGACGTTTCTCTTTAACGCCGAGTCCCCACTCGTGTGCTGCTTGGGCGATCTCTAGAGCTGCCATCTCTATCTGTTTTGCCCTGGCGACAACGTCATCTTTTCCATCCCCCTTCCTTGCTTTCAAGATCTTGTCTACCAAGTCGAGCACTTCGAGATGTACAGGGTTTGATATGAATGAGCGTTTGATCTGACTTGGAGTTTGTGTCCTTGAAGGTAGGGTTGATACTGGAGACGGTGCTCGCGCGTCGCATTGGTTGCGCCGTCCGTCGTATATGCAGTTGCTACATGTCGACCTCAGTTCACTGGTCCTAGAGGTGCTCTCTTCGGTATCTTTAGACTCCATAATGACACACCCAGGTGATATTCCTTGACCTTGCTGGCAATACGTGCATTGGGATGGCCGGGGAAGCATCATGCCTCTTTCGTATAGCATGATGGCTTCAACGTTGCGCGTCGAACCTAGATCAGGACGTTCACGGCTGTTTCGACGCCTCCAAGCCCTTCGAATTGGTAGGTTTCCAAGTTGGCGGATGGCAGGCGTCTTTTCTACTCCAGACGGGGGTAAACAAACCGGGTCATAGACATAATCCCACACAGCTGGTGCCTTTGTTGCTTCTTTGAGGTCTCGATCGATAATGTCCATAGCTTCCCAGTAGCGATCCCTCATCTCGTACCCCTCAATACTCTCTGATCGACGTCTCGGCCGCCTCCGAAAAGGCCTTTTAGTAGCTTCAAACGGAGCATCCTCATCTTGGGCGTCTGGCGGTGCCCTGAATTCAGTTTGTGGATCCAACGCATGTCGCTCGGGGAAGGTATCGTCGTCATCAGAGCCGCGAAGCGTCATGCGAGCGAGGTGTCTTTCATAAGCCATATTGAAAGGTAGGTATCTGACGAAAGCTAAAGTTCTGGACGTGTGTGTCAAGGAGGACCCCAGCTATTAATGAAGCTGGAGGCGAAAACTGGATCTCTTGAGGGAAACGCATCGTATTTTTCGGTGCTAGCAAAGACATCGTAGCTATTCGCAGCTTGCCTTAGTTGATGGAGCCCTAGTTTTGACTATGTAAGTATTAGGTAGCTCCTTGGACCTTCGTCAACCGAACTCGGTCAATCAGACATCCTTGTAAGGATTCAACGCCACTTACCTACCTCCATGTTTTGTTAGGGTATTGGCCAACTAGCTCCGGGGTATTTCCAATCATTAAAGTCCTCAGTACTACGTATGTCGTCGCCCACTCGTAAGAGGTTTATTGGACGTTTTGAGTTGGAAGTTGGAGCGATGAGAGATGATCCGGACTACTGTTGCCCCTTAATATCTATTTCTGCGAACGATTGCTTAAACCTAGAGAACCGACCTAATTCTATGCCGGAAAACAAAACAAGCGGCTGTCGGTGAATCCCTACTCATCGTTTGGAGTAACAGAAACCCCCACGATTAAACCGGAATGGCTCTATGTGGGGAACGTTTTGTCGCAAGTTTGACATTACTATGTAGGGGCGTCCATGGGTATGAAGAGTAGCTTCCTACGTGGAGTTATACCGGAGGTCTTCCGCAGCCGGTGTAGATTTAAAGAGGGCTGACTCGTATGCGCTACCCCATATATCGTGTAGCTCTGTGGAGAGATGAATGGAGAGGTGGAGTCTCGACTCCGGTCTGATCGTCTCCCATGACCTGACACCTGGGAAATCCTGAGCGGGGGAACAGTGGGGTTAGGTGTAAGATGTGGCTGTACAAGATTTCCAACCCCTTTTTTCATCCATTTTCATCCAACGTGGGGGGTTAGACGGTTCATGCAGACTGGCAGGTTGTTACTTTCAAAGAGGTCTAATTAGTGTACTAAGACTTGATTTGGTTACCGATAGTATTTTCGGTATAGCTCTGGAGCTTACGTCTAGAGACCCCCATTTTGCAATTCATTCTGTTGTTGATGACCTGGTATCGTCATGATCTTCGACCCACTCTTTACAGGCTGTCTGCATATGTACATGTATGTATGCGCACGGTTGTTTGCTCATTTGAAATAGAAGGAATAATTCCGTATACCAGTTCGTCGTGGTTATTGTGTTGGTATTTTTCGACTCTAATAATAATGTCTCGGTTAAAGACGATATAGACATTGGGTTATACGTATGTATAGTTGGGTAAATCGATCAATGGTAAATGTTCACCTGTAACTCTGTACCTAACTAATGTAGCTATCCTGGTCACGCGTAGTATTTCCTGCCTAAGTGCCCGTTGTGTTAAAAGGGAAGGGGGGGGCAGTATGGACTGGATGTAGTGTATTCTTATGCCACACCCTACATACATCTTCCATCCACCGTAGCCATATCCCGATAAATACATGTCATCGATGTACATATGGATCGACACATCTACTGGGGTAGGCACATAGAAGTACGTATAGTGGACATCCTAGTATACATGTAATTGGTACTGTCGCTTCCCGAGCGCATCCCCCGCATCCCAAAAAGGAAACCACAAGGGTCCAACCACCAATAAGAACAGAAAGCGCAATCAGTATAGAGGGATCATGTATTTTTCAAGTCGTGTCTACAACATTAATGCTATCTTAAAGCTATCTTGACTTTGTATTAACCTGCCATTCTACCATTCAATGCATGACCAAACATTCGCTTAGTTACGACAACATCTATTCCAAGATATCTTCCTAATCAGAAAAGTGTCCATAGGAAGTGGACCATTTCCTTCACTTAACCAAAGAAACCGCTCACTCGATATGTTTCCCTGGCAGCGATCAACAGGATTATCTGGGTTGCGTCCAAGGACCCCCGGAACACAGCCGGAGCCCAATGGACAGGTTATCGAACTCAGTGACCTCAACAATAACCACACGCTTGCCAACATCTCCGCTTCACCACCACCTGGCTACATGCCACAGCCCGAGGAGGATGAAGAATTGGAATTCAAGGCTTTCGCTCATGTTGACCGTGTTGTTCTAACATTTGTCGGCATAATATGTCAGTTTCTTCTACCAAAAAAAATAATAATCTTATAACCCCCCCTCCTTTCCCAACTATACCAACATCTTAGACACATATCTTTCGTTTTGTAAGGTTACATCCAAGTTGACTAACGATTCTACAGGGCTTGCCATTGAGCTTGATCGTGTGATGTTCGCATTATACAACCCATACTTCGAGGTCGTTCTAGGATTAACTGCAACGCAATATAATGTTCGTCAGACCCCCGCCTCGATAGAGACTGACGTCCAGACACCCAACTCACGATTTATAGACGGTCGCATTTGCGAGAGAAATCGGCTATATTGCTGGTCAAAGTCCGTCTCCAAAACCAATTGGCCGATCCAAGCAAGGCCAACCACTAAGACTGATACTTTTAATAGTTCCCTCAAACCTCGTTCTGAACATGTTCGACAAACCAGCAAATTACCTATGCGCCATCACATGTGCCTGGGCTGCGCTACAGATGCTTCGAGCTTCCATGAGCCGTTTTATTAGTGTCCTTATCTGCTGCCTTACATCGGGAATTTTAGAATCAGCTTTTTTTGTACGTGTTCCTAATCCCATAGATCGTTTACGACCTCCATCTTAACCACCGTTCCATAGCCGGGATTCTTGCATCTCCTATCCTGTTAGTATCCTAGTCGGGATTTAAGCAAGAAAGTGGGCCTTCTGGGCATTATATTGCCTCTTACTCGTATTCTGGTGGCTGCGGTCGGTGAGCCCGACTCTAGCCTTTCCATGTCTCTGGGGGGTCTTAGTTTCGTATACAAAATCTACTTATTAGTATTCGGAATCCTCCTCGCTGTCCTCATCACCGTAGGTTTCTCGCGATTACCTAACCTCCCTCGATCCTCAAGATAGCTTCAGGAGGTCGAAAGTGAGGTTGTTATATCCCGCTTGGCACAATCATACGGATGGCAGTACCCGGACACGTACGAACATGAGCGAAGGACTTGGCTCATGTCTGTAAAGGGCTTACGGATGGCTTGTAGAGATCCAAAGACTTGGCTCTTAGTAAGTGAAAGCTTTCGCGACTCTATGGATTTACTTTCCTAACTGCCGACCTCTCTATTAGGCTACGACATGCTTGTTCGTTTCATTTCCGATTCCATGGCTGAGCGACCTGCGACATTTGAGCCTTGTACTCTTGCCCATCACAGACCCCAAGTTAACGAGTGCCGCTGTGAATGTAACATTGGTGAGTGAAAAACGGGTTGGTTCGAGGAGAATTCGAATAGCTGATAGAGAAGTAGGCATACCATCTCTGTGTGGCTTACTGGGGCGGTTATATTGCCTCCAGATTTAAAAGCCGGGGCCTCTTCATCTATATATCTCAGGGAGTCATTCTTACGGGCTGCGTTTTGATTGTGATGTCTGAAATCATCATCTCAGACATAAAAGTGGACACTCCACAGCTTCTCTTCCTAGGAGCCTTTATGTGCCTACCAGCCGCCTACTTCTGTTTATCAATAGCCTTCGCATGGGTGCTGAACTGCATGCCTTGGGATCGATCAAAACGAGCGGCGTGTATCGCAATTGTCACCACTTTATCAAGCACGGGTAATATCTACGCCATTTTCGCTCCTCCGTTTGACATCCGTGAGGAGGGTCGAACCCTCAACAAGATTCTTGTTGGCGTACTCATAATTTCGGCCGCTTTAGCGTTTACGTCTGTCGTAGTTTTGAGAATACTACTCGGAACTGCCAACAAATGGCTAGATCGCCGCAACGAAGTAGATGCTCGGCCTAACCTCCGAGTTGAGAGATTACTACTCGAAAATGAAAGATTTCTCGATCCTGACCATACGTTCCGCTTCAGACTCTAAGTCACAACTTGTACACGAATCGTGGAAGAAAGAAGGGTATCCAGAGAACTGTCGATGTAGCGTGGCGTCTAGGTTGGATCTTGGGCTGGTGATAAGTTAATACGGTGGCTAAGGCCTTGTTATGGGGAAGGTGGTTAAGCGTAAACGGGTCATCATGAGCCACTATTTCAAGAATATACAATAGCGGTCTGTGTCAAATATGTAAATTACTCAGTAGTATATACAAAAAAGCGCGTGGTTCTCTATGGAGTTCAGCCACAGGTGATTTTCGCGTATAGTGTAGGCAGTGCCTCTCTAATTGTCAGCTATATATATTAAAAGAGACATATATACAAGCAGAAAATACCTAGCTAGCACGTAGGAAGTCCTGAAGAGGCTTCTTTACATATTAATTGTATGACACCCTCTCTAGTATCATGAGGCAGTATTATGTGTACTACGGTGCTAAACCTCTTGAGGTCATACAACTTCAGTAAAAAAAAATATTTTTTTGCAGCCAATATAAAAGTAAGTGACTAGGTAAATATGGCCATTTCGTACTTACATCCTACAACTAAGCCTCAGTGTTCAACTATCATATCTAACCAATTCTGCAAAGCTTTACATCAAGTAACTTGGGACTAGAATGAAAATATGGGATAACAATGTCACTGTATCAGTTGGTGATAATGTCTCATCAATCAGTATCACGGGTTTCTATTGTTCTTTTTTTGGTCTAGCTATAGCGCCGCGTAATGCTAGGAGACTATGGGGTATCCTTCCCTGAAGATCCTAACACACCATCTCAAATACCTCTTCTCAAACATTGAATCTAACTTTGGCCATTGGCCTGTCGAGCGGGCAAAGACAGGCTAGCCCACACACGACAACCGAGTGCCTCGTCATATTCGCACGGAATACGGTTAACGGACATGAGGCTCGGGGTGTTCAACGGACGCAATGGATGATCTACGTGATTTTCTCGTGGCAAAGCTATCTACGACAACATTGCTCAGTTGTAGCTAATATAAGCATCGACCTCTCACATTCTGCGAACGTTAGAACACTATTTTCACCACAGAGGTATGTTGATCTTACCTCTCTAGGGGAGTCAATCCAAGCAACCGCATGCAGTTGCCCACGGTAATCCGTGCGGCATCATAGAGAGCCATTCGAGCAGCCTTCAGTGCCGGTTCGCTACCCACAACTTGTAAATGGTCGTAGCTACTGCTGATTACGTGCGTCAGTCTGAAGAGGTATGTCACCACCGTGGTCGGCTCGAGCGTCCGGAGTGTATTTTGGAAGACATCTGGCCATTGTGCAAGCAGCCGAACGACGTTGATGGCGTGGGGTTCAGTAAGGAGGGACAAGTCAGCATTGTCCATCTCCTCGTCCGATACGTTAGCCCGTCGCTTGATGGATGAAAGACGGGTGTGTGCGTATTGAAGGTAAGGGCCAGTGTCTCCTTCGAAAGACGTCATGACTGCCAAGTCAAATACGTAGTTGTTGCCTCTGAATTGCCGCCAATGTCAGCTTTCATCTCACTAAAAAGGATTACTACACAAACCTCTTTCCGCTCATATCTTGGGTCATTACACTACTAATTCCTAGAGTATCAGCAGTACCCTCGGGATCTTCCACTTGGGCATATTTGGCTTCGTTCTTCCGCATGACTTCGTGCATGTGGTCAGCACAGTCCCTCAGGATGTCGTCCAAGCTAGATTCGAAGGTTAGCTTAGCAGAAGCAGCGGGGTGAACTACGAAACGTACAACTTGACAGTACCCTTCCGGGTACTCATTCCCTGGACCAGTCCGAAGTTGATGTGCTGGCAGCGGGCAGCGATGTCCTTATGGCCAAGGAGCTCGATAATCTTGAATAGTTGTTGCAGATGGAGATCCTGCTGACTGGCTACTACGTAGATCATGTGATCGAACTTGTACTTCTCGTATCGACCCAGAAGTTCGGCGATATCTCGAGTCAGGTACAATGCCGTACCGTCCCTCTTTCGGATAACTGCCTTTCCAAGACGCTTACCCTCCTTGCCGGGCAGAAGCTCCGTGAAGTCGACAAGGACCGCACCTTGGTCTTCTTTAGAGATTCCCTTCTCCGCCATCTCCTTGGCTACTTTCTCCATAGCTTCCTCGGAGACCTGACTTTCACCACTGTACTCATCGAACTTGATGTTAAGTCTGGCATATGTAGCCTTGTACCGAACAATACTCAAGTCCCTAAAGCGCTTCCATAATGCTAGAGCTTTTTCGTCCCGATCCGTCATCTTTCTGAAGTAACCCCGAGCTTGCTCGTCTAGACTGTTGGCTAGGAGTTCAGTTACGTCCTGGCCCTCCTTCTTCTTTGCCTCAATGGCAGCCAATTCCTCCTCCTTCTCGGCATTTATACGGACGTAAAGCCGGAAGAGATGGTCGATTGGATCCTTCTTGAGTGCTTCTTCGTCGCCATATCTCTCATAAGCTAGGGCCAAGAGGCCGTATTGTTTGCCCCAATCACCAAGATAGTTGATTCTGACCACATCCCAGCCGGCACCCTCATATAAGTTTGCCAAGAAACTTCCAATGATGGTCGAACGAAGATGTCCAGCGTGGAATGGCTTGGCGATGTTGGGCGAACTGAATTCGACAACGATACGCTTCTTGCCTTTGCTAGGATCCTTAGGGTCTTTTAGCCCGAGAAAGCGATTCCGACCATACTCAGGACCGAGTTTTCGGATCATAGGAATGAGAGTTTGGGCCAAGGGACCACCTTTGGCGAAGAAGGAAATGAAGGGGCCGTTAGGTACGGGCTTCTCGAAGAGGGGATCATCTTCTGGGAACTGTTGGGAGCAATAATTAGTTCCCTGCGCTTATCGTGTTCTGCATAGGTGAATCTTGCCTTGGCTGCCCATTCGGCTCCTAACACGTCCGGCTTTGCGCCCTTTATTCGGAGGGCAGGGACTGGTAAGGTGAAGTCGCCCTTGTCGAGGGCATTCGTCCACTGGATAACGGGGTGAATCTTCTCGGCCGCGACGCCTGTAATGGGCGCAAGAACTTCGCTGAGGTGTACTCGGTAAAGATCGAGAGGGTTAGTTTCGGGGTATGCCGTGGGGTATTTCTCAGCGATCGATTCAAGGGTTAGATTGTCCAACTTCGAGAGAAGCTGATTTGTTCCGCTGGCGGTCGCCATGGTACCAATGGCGCGTCTTTGGAAGACGGTAGGGTGAAGATTGGTGTGGTTACTGTTGGTAATAATATGAAGGAGGGGGATCGCAGAATTGAGTCTCCGTAGTTGGTGGTGCCTAAGTGACCGAGCCGTGTGAACAACAATAGTTCTAGTTTGTAAACACCGACTGACGATCATGAAGAGGCAGCCTTTATTTTATTTTTATTTTTTATACACTATAGAAAAAGGCTTTCTCTGACTCATGTGGGAAAATTGTTTGGGCTTTGGGAATTTTTCCCCTCCCCCGCGCCCGTCGCGCTTTTTCATTGGTTCGCGTCAATGCGCCGCTACTTACGTCAGGTTCAGGTACCACTTCCAGTTATTTGGGTGCTATAATAAAATGGAAGTTAACCAATTTTAAACATGGCGGGGGGGATGAATTCACGACATGAAGGCATAAAATCATGTGTGTATAACTTAAACATTGTGCCATTGTATTAATGTTATTTATACCTTATTATACATAAAAGTGTACATAACGTACATGTATATATGATCTCGTATATATATCACTAGGTACATGTACTATACATCCATCCTTATAGGTACACTTACTACCTTACATGTATGTGTATAAGGTAGGGGTGATAACCCGAGCCCAACCATACAGGGCCAAAACGGCAACATTAATAGAATCCTCCACTGTCAGTACCATGCAAGCCAACCTACATCGATTTGGTTTTCTTGAAAAATGTCTGTACTCGCTTGAGGTTGATGCTAGAACGACTCTTCTTTAATCGTTTGGTCTCGGTGCTGTCTATTTGAAGTAGCGTGGCCGGGATCTCCACGCCAGTTTCTCCAAGATCAATACGAATATCCTTGATTGTATGAATAAAACCAGAGCACTCAGTCGATGTTCGATTCGGTAATCGCTGAAGAATATCCTCAACGTGCGACGGAAGGAGGTCGTCTCGATTCAGGGCGGAAGGGAGCTTATCCGAGGCAAAGATACCGTATAAAAGCCAGCCAGATGATCGAACGCAAACAATACTAATACCGTTGTTCTGATCCTTGACCTTGATCTTCCACATGCCCCAGTAATACGGGCGCTGGAAGCTGAGAAGGATAGAATTCCTCAAGTCCCAATCAGCTTGCGGAAATGCCGAAACACTATCATTATCGAAGATGTCGGCGGAAAACCTAATCTGGATTGCATTGATGCGACTATTCATCACAGTGTCTTCGAGGCAGGGGCTATCTTTGCAACATATATATTGCGGTTGGGTGAGCTTCGCTGCCGAGTACACATTGAGATCGAAAACTGTGGTCATTGGCCAGGGCTTCCTTCTGGCGAAAAGGCCCGAACCATATTGCCGAAGGGACACGGCCAAAATCAGCTTCCTCTGGCGCTCGTCGACGCAACCTAGCGACATAAAATAGCTACCTGCCTCACCAGCTTCTCCTCGTCCGATTCGAATCAAGCCATCCGTACGTAGGCCGCGACTGGTGAGACCATATTCGCCTCCGTTATTCCATTCGAATGACGGTTTCACGAGCCTCTGACAACCCTTGAACTCAGCTGGTGAGTTAGCCATCAACCCACGAAAGCGACGTGTGTCATTGACGTCGGCTTTCCAGGCAAAAATGGACAGGTCATGACTGGATCTTATGATTTCTTCTTGCAAGCGTGTAAAAGCTTTCTTGCCTTCACCATATAGCAACGGCATATTGATGTCGAAGATGCCAAGAAGACAATATGCTATGTCCTCCACCCTCGTGGTTGTGCGATTCGACGCCCAGGACATGCGCCGGCCAACTAGAATCTCATCTAGCGACCCTCCCTTCAATACGCTCGTGTCAACTCCGGTAATCCATGACAAGACAGAGGCCAACTGAAGTTTTGATCCAAAACAGTTCCAGCTTTTGTCGTAAAAGTTGATTTGACTCGGCGCGATTAGTTCTTGCAGCGTCCAACCGCGGGAAAACCACTTGCAATTCCCAAGATTCTTCTTTACTCTGTTGCGTATATCGATCTCGGTACCCGTCAATTGAGGAGGGTCCTTGTAAAATCCTTCTGCTTGTGCTTCCAATTCCTCTCGAGCGTCGAATGAGGCTATGATCTCGGCCAGTGTCTCATCTGGAAAAGATGTGAAATCGGAGAGCCAGACGAAGCAAATAGCTGCCTTTTTATACCACGCGAACATGGAGTTGATAGCTTCCGATAGCTCAGCGCTGCTCGACTTGTCAATGCAGCACGTATCTATCCAAGCATATTTGAGGTCTTGCTCCAATGCAACCCGACAAGTGGCCCGGATCTTCTTGAATCCATCTTTCGTTTCTGCCTTTCCTGGGTCGCTCATGTCACTGAACGTCACCTCCTCTTCGCCCCATGTGTGAGATAGGATGGCGTAGGCCGGGACATCTTTGACGAACTCTTCAAGATGTCGTGATTGGCAATTGATCAACCACATGGCCAATCAAGACTTTCTGCCATGGTATACGCTTAACGCACGAGTATTATACGAAATTCTAAGCGTCTCTAGGTACATGCGACAATGTTCTGAGTTTCGTGCCATTAAGCAGGATGCATGGAAAAAAGGATCAGTGGCTAGGATTCCCTTTTATTGCCACCTATCTCACTTCCCCCCCTGTCAGCCACATGGATTTGCTCACAACGTAACGAATTTTTCAGGGCTCTCTCCCTCCCTCTCTCTCTGTCGCGTTATGACACCTTTAAAAATAATTGAGGTACACAGCCTACATGTTCGTATCACGTATTTATTAATCAATACGTCGAGAAGGACCCTTATCGGCGGTTTAGATGGCGGGGCATGATGACAACTCCCAGTGTATTATATCCCCAACCATACCTACTACACAGCTGTCGCTCAAGTACGGCTTGCATGGCACGCAGAAGCGGGCTGCGCCTCATTGCGTATTGCAAGAAATACGCCAACCTTGGCACGGTGAAAGAAATAGGAGAAGGACCGACTATAGTATATAAAATCTTGCGAGCAACTGGTCTGCGTGGTACAAGAATTGCATTTTTCGGCCACCACTACATACAGCGGAGTTAGTAATTACTTCGGTAAGATGGTAAACATGAAGACTGGAGGCCTCAGGGGGTTTACTCATCATACCTACATATACTGTCTAATACAAAGATAATCGGACTTCTACAGAACGACTTGACGTTATTATGTTGTTTATCAAAGCAGGGAAAATATACTCTGTTGATGATAGTTTTTCCTCAAGTCTGGTAGAATCATAAGTGGAATGTGTATATATTCTAAGCACATGCTCGATGCTTCAAGTGTTTACTATAAGTGTAAAGAAATTCATATAATATGGGCAATGGATACATGTTGTACTTTGCGTAGGTCACCTCAATTCACCTAGAGGGATACATCTACATGTAGGTACATACTTTGAAGGCACGGACCATTACCAAAAAGAGCAAGTAGATGCTCTGTAGCTTCCCTTGCCGGGGTACATAAGACCCAGCAATACGGGGGGCTCTGATGCACGTTTAGGAATACATTTCATTCAGTGGATTTAGTGGCTCATTCACTGTACTGTGGAAGTAACACAATAACAAGTAGCAGCCCAGACCAGCTCCTCAGGGCCGGCAGCTTCTTCGTCATTCCAGTCAATGACAAAAAGTCGCGGTTCCACCCCTGCAGCGCCACTTCTCTAATTCTTGAAAGCTTCCTGAAAGCTTCCTAAAAGCTTCCATCTATTGCACTTTCACGTCACATCACTACACTACCAACCCTTGACTTGTCCCCATCGCCATTATAAATTCCTTATCAAGTCAATTGATTAGCCTGATTCATCCTCTCCTATTCACATCTACTTCTACCGTAAACTGTCATCATGTCAAAAATCCTTGACAGTATTTCACATTGGGCAAAGTCTCCTGCACCCAGATCAGTAAACGGTGACAAGGAGTCGCGCGGTACCAAGCGCAAAGCTAAGGGTGACCCCTACGACGAGATAGGAGATGGTAAGTAGATAACCATTACCTTTGAAAGCTCTTTGCAAGCTTTGTGTCCATTCCTATCCATTCCTACTTGTGTCACATGGTTTCCGACTAACTAGGCCAAACAGACGACTTGACAACTCAGAAAACACCCTCGAGCCTACGAACCAGATCGCGCATCTCTTCTGAAGCACCAAACTCCAGCGCTAAGGGCCGACCATCCCCAGCGGGAAAGACTACTACCAGTATGCTCGAATATCTTAACAATTCTTTGTCGATCATAGCTAACATGTAGGATAGAGCGTCAAAGCCGCTCGTTGGGGGTTCGAAAGGATGGTGCAACCAGTGGATCGCGAGTTGATGCCGAGGCGAACCTGGCTCGCGCACAGGAGCCACAAGCCGCGCGACTAAATCTTCAACCAGAGGAACAACAACCCAAAAGCTCCCTAGTCCCAGTCGCTGATATGGGTATTCCCCGTTAGTACCCCGTCCTTCCATTTGCGCTACATATGTATGCTTATTACAGAATAACTAACAAATAATATTCGCGTTACACAGAAGCTTCCAACGAGGATAATACTGGCATAACTCTCAACAGCCCCGCCCAAGACGAACCGAAGTCTGTCGATAAGGCATCCACGGGTGCCGGTGCAAAAGGCAAGGCAAAGACAACCGAAGCAGACGAAGTAGACGAGAAAGAGGCAGAGATCGACGAAGGCGAGGAACACGATGTCCATGCCCTTCTTCAACACCGAATGGCCCAGGACGGAAGCGGTAGGGTCGAGCTTCTCGTCCATTGGGAAGGAGAGAAGGAAGAAGAGGCGACCTGGGAGCCTGAACAAGAGATACAACTCGGCGCGGCAGAGACATTATACGCATACTGGAAGGCCAAAGGTGGACGTATTAATGCCCTATTCATCAAACCCAAGAACGCACCTCCGGAGACCTACCATGTCTTCAAAATCTTACGCCACGAAAAGAAATCGAGGGGCGGTTTCGAGTTCGAGGTTCAATGGGTTGGTCACCCACCCAAGCGCGGCGAAACCTCGGTGGAGGCCGAGCCTAAGATGAAGAAGATCGCGCCGAACGCAGTGGAGGAATATTGGGAGAGTGTTGGTGGTCGTGAGCAGTTCTTGGCTTCGCGAGGCCGAGGCAAAAGGGTCCGAACTGAGTAAAGGAGACCGCTGCGAGTTATTCATCCGTTGATCCATCTGTACATAGATTCTTCTCTGTCTCTATCATTCCGGAAGCATCAGGGAGGATTGATATTGCATCACACTCGGCGTTAGGGGTTAGTCTTGTTACGGTTCGTTCCCAAGCTCTTTGGAACGGATCTGGTTGCTTGGAATGATATTCGTTGAGTTTTCTACACGTCGAGGACCAGTGATCGTGTTGTACTAGCTTACTACCTAGGTAATATGCCAAGATATGTACTTCACCGTCCCCAACATCAAGCGCTATCAGATGATGTGACAAACTGGGCAACGATCTTATTCTGCTTACGTGGCATGTGACGTCTCCTTGACCACCCCCATGTTTGCGCAAAGCCCTCCAACATTCATGGTAAAATTGTAAACTCCCATGTTGGTATTTCATATATGTAAATGTAAACATCCCCTCGATTCCACCGTTTACGATTATAAGGAGACATGCAAAATACGTTTTCCACCTATTGATCGACATCATTCTTATTGGTCACTGCTCGACGTTCTGGCAAGGGGATTCTTACCCAGTAAGCCGAATGCGAAAAGCGGCAATGAGCCGAGTGGTAGCTTAAGCGATGGCGCCCTGAAGATTCTAAAGCTACCTAGCTTCAACAGCTACTACTTAAATGACGGAACGAGTAACTGTGCTCCTGCTGCGCCACCCCGCTCCGTATGGTTCGATACCCCCTGAATGCTTCCTTGCCGCTATTCTCGGCCGCCGAGGAGACCGAATCTATGCGAAAACCAGCAGGTCTATGTAGATGGCTACCTAAGATATAGAATTAAGTTTTAATCATTATAAATATATTCGTCGAGAATTGAGGGTTCGATCCTACTGTATATATAATTCTGATATGTTAATTTCTGGACTCTGTAACTATATATTCCAGTTAATACAATAGCTTTTACCTATACCTAGATACATAGTCGACCGACTGCGTACGACAAATTCCAACTAGACAACTTGTTTTAGGACTGTCCCAGTCCTGTATTCTGCGGCTCTCTCCAATAAAGCAGCTATGGGCAGCTCAAAGGGAGATGAGAAGCCATCGAGCAAAAAGCCCAAAGCCAGAGTCATCAGGCCCCTTGGGCACCTGTAAGTCCCAACATATCACTTACATTCTTAGTTATAGCTGGCACCAACGCTCACACGTACAAGTGAGCGCTATGAAGCAGTCATGATATCGATGGGCCTCTATCGCAGCTCCATGGTAACATGTCGGTATGCCATTCCCACGCCCCTTGTTCCAGTGGGGCAAGACCAGGTCTCAGAGTCGTATGCAAAATTAAAGCAAAAGGTCGAGGAATCCGTCGCCAAGGTCGTCCTAGACCACCCTTCGTTGCGCGTTGGTCTGCTTGGTGAGCATGCGAGGAAACCCTACTTCGTCGAGTTAGAGTCTGTCGATTTCGGCCGCCATATTGAATGGCGCTCTTTCGATAAGGATACCGACTACGAAGCCGAGCTATTCAAGTCGATTGCAACCCGTATCGATTTGAAGGTTGACCAGCCGGAGGATGCACCATCATGGCGAATTCTTGTGTTGCTTGTTGAGGGGAGCGCATTTCTGGATATAATATTCGAGTGGGGACACGCGCACTTAGACGGCATGGGAGCTAAACTGTTCCATGAGGAACTGCTTCGGAATCTGAATAGCAACATCGTTCTAGAAGAATTCCGAGATCGCGTCCTCACGATCCCTCCCTCCAAGCGCAGAGACCTATTACCGCCACTCCACTCTCTGGCCAAATTCCCCGTCTCGGCGGGTTACGCGCTGGCAACCCTATGGGATGAATTGGGGCCCTCCGGTCTTTCAACGGGCTCGAAGCCCGAGTTACGCGCCACATGGTCTCCGATCAAAGTTCAACCATACGTGACGCAGTACCGGCACTTTAGTATTGACAATGCTACACTCCAAAATATTATCGCCGCGTGCCGGAAGCACAACACGACCTTAACGGGCCTTCTTCAGGCCCTTTCTCACGTTATCCTCTCGATACGGCTATCACCCAAAGAGGCGAAAGGGTTCTTAAGCAGCACAGTCATCAATCTACGGCCGCTGATGAGCGCGCCGGAGGCGAAGAAAAAGGCACAAAAGTTAGCCAGAGTGGATCTGAAAAGGACCATGGCGAACTTTATGACAATGATAAATCACGAGTGGGATGTGGAGTGGGTGGCCAAGGTCAGAGCCACAAGCGCGAGCAGCTCTCAGGACGAACCTTCAAAGGAAGGAGAAAGAGAGCGTACCAGGGGAAAAGAAATGGCGGCTCTCGAGCCGCTCATCTGGCCAGCAGCAGAAAGTGCACGCGCCGCCATTCAGAAGAGGCTAGACGACGGAACCAAGAACGATCTGATGGGGCTCACGAAGTTCATCCCCGACTACCGGGCCCTATTCAAAGACTGGACAAAGAAGCCCAGGACCCACTCCCTCGCTATCACAAATCTCGGCGTAATAGACGGTGACCCCCCTGACTCCGCCTCGGACGACGTCGCGGTTTCCACGGACGCAAGGGAGGCGAATGGCAAGTGGACAATAGAGCGCGCGGAGTTCTCCGTGAGTCCCGAGGCCCACGGCGCGGTACTCTGTCTGTGCCCTATCGCGGTCAAGGGCAAGGAATTGTACGTGTCGTGCGATTGGCAGGACTGCGCCGTAGACGTGGCACTGGCGGAAGGGTTTGTGGCTGATTTAGAGACGTGGCTAAGGTTTATCGGGCGGTCGAGGACGTAAGGGAGGCGCAAGGGAATTCCGTCTTATGGCGTCAGTTTTGCTCTTGATCTGCGCCAATCCCCCAACGACCACATGCTTCGAAGACTACTTGGCTATCGTTTGCGGACGAAACTGTAATGTTGATTGATATTCGAAACGATGGAAGGCGTGTAAATAACATGACATGTATATCTCGGTGTCGGTACTCAGAGACCGAAAACTTTCCGCCGGTCTACGATAGCAAAGTCTAGAAGCATCCATCTTGGACAGGATGCAATATTAGTATACCAGGTTTGGGAGGCCATCATCCACTTTCGCTTCCGTGCCAGCGTGCTATACGCATAATTCATATTATTAGGATAGTCGAGCAAAGTTTGTGATGTCGATGGATATTCTCGGTGTCGTCTCTCAGTATTGCCAGTACAATCTCAATTCATGACATCAATGACATCAATGACCAAACGTGGTGTACCCGCTCTAATGACTATCACTGTAGTCGAACTCGTCAATATGGTACATTAGCTACCGTCGAGTAGATCGTTCCAGGTGCGGTATTATGAATCTCGGTTTTTGGTCAAGCTGGCTCGAAGGCCGAGACCATGATCTTATCCATATAAAGAACTAGAAGGGTTCTGAAGAGGCTGACGAGGGTTCTATATGGATATTCTAGGCATGCCGGTTCGGTAACGTGTATGGTAGCTTAGATGCCCTTCTTCTATACAACTTGTCCTTTTTTTAGTCGCCGAGGGAGAGCTGAGGTAATAATACCTCTTCCAACAGATCAGGCCTACTAGTGCTCTATTTATGTACTCGGTTGAGCTACCTTGATGGCCTCTAGACGCGCTATTTATTAGTAATACAACCATATCACACATTTCTACGAGTAATACGAAAGGGAATTATCTATATAAAATGCCGTAGACGAAGCTAAGACTATTCTCAAAATAATTAGTGGCAGTTCCATCTACGGAGGGGTGCTTTGTCCTACTTAACATGACTTGCCGAGGTATACAGCCTCGTGGTAGATGTAGCACTGTAGATTAACATGTATTTATTGGCTAGCTAGGGTTCAATCATTCGCTCACCTCTCATCACCAGTCCGTCGTCTTTTCCTTTCTTACTTACCATACACCTTGGAATTAAGGGGGTTTGGAATAGGATCATATAAATCGACAGCTTTCTCAATATAGGCGACTACCGTCCTAGCGTTCAAGATCCAAGAAATCCGAAAATTCAAAGACCGACTCCCGATTTGATTCCACACCAAGCCTTGTGGTTAGTGCTGTAATAGAGGGCTACGTCAGATCTGCTGACCACCAACCCCCGTACTTATCACGGCGTGTGAGCTATACTACCAACTCCGTTATACTTCTACATACATAACACGGCCGTACCCGACCCGACTTCTCCCTTTCCGTATCAATGCATGCATCATCCCGCAAACCAGCTCAAAAATACACGTAAACGTTATCAAATGGCCTGACAATATATTTACATTCTGCTTTCGACGGTTTAAACAGCAGTCCAGTAATACAGCCCGCATTCGAATCCTTCGATGTCATCCAGCATATAATCGTGGGTTACATCACAGCGGTGTTTAACTTTCGGCATTTGGTTTTCGAAACTATCATCAACCCCGGAGACGGATATGTTCCTATGTTCGAATTTCCCGGACCTGGTTCCAATAAGGCAGGATGACACACTGAAATCACTGAGATCACTGAAATCCAGGAAATATGATAGATACCGAGAACGTGGGAGGATTACAACGTTGGTTTGGAGATGAGCCATATTATGACCGATGGAATCCGTCCAGCCGTCCTACCAAAATGCTACATTAATCATAGTGGCTGCCTACAGCCTGCCTAAGCCCTAGAAATTTATTGTAGTTTCTAGAATTCACAAAGTGATAGAACGACAGTTCGTCAGTGGCAACAACACCGAGCCGCGGATGGCGAATCAAGGACAGTTGGGACATCTGCAATGTAACCCTGGCGCATGCATTTAGCTGTCGTGCAGCCCACATGTGCACCTAGCTTACACGCAGCGTAGCAGGCTTGCGTCCTAAACTGGGGACTTCTGAGACTTGGGGTGTGGGTGCTCGAATGAAAATTAGCTCAGATGTGGACAGTTAGCTTGAGGTGCTCGAGCTCATGATTGGCCAGTCGGCTTTGGTAAGCCGTTGTGAATCAGGACTGTCGAGAGTAAACATGCCGCGCCGGACAGCTGCAGGATTTCGAAAACGCAGAGAGGACCCTGAAAGGAAAATGAGACGACTAAGCCGTCATACTAAGTGAATTGAGCATGGTCCTTTTACCATGTGTCATTCCTTGTCGTTTGGCTTCATTCGTTCTAGACTAACTTAGGATAGTAAGTGGCTTGATGCGTAAGGAGATGACCTATTGTACAAGATGTATCAGAATAGTACCAGTTGGAAGTTGCTCCGAGTACCAGAGAAAGCAATGCCTTGCCCTGGCGTCATATGGTATCCGCAAAGAGAGACACAAAGGCGTATCGGATCGACAGGTTGGCAATAACGCATAAACCTCGCAGTTGATCCTATGTTGAGAGGGCTCGCCACCAGACGATAAAGGGGTCGTAAGATAAGAAATACCATACTTGAGAATTATGTGAGGCTAGCTATCTCTAGTTAGCTTAGGACCAACCATTCTTTATTTGCCTACATATATGATTCCGTAAGTGTGACTTCTTTTGCGCGACTTGTGCCTGTTTAAAGTGACACACATTTTATTGTATTCGAGCTGATTGGCAGGATTGGTGGGTGAACCAACTTAAACCAACTCCAGTTGTAATTCAAAGGCCCTTTGGTACCTATGAGGTACCTACCTTCAACTGGTATTGGTATGGGAAGTTCAAGTTTCTTGGTTGTACTGGGTGTGGTGAGACAGGGCGACATCGCGCTGAAAAAGCGCAAACCCCGCACAAACGACGCAGTATCATCTGAGCTTCTGATTGGTCAGAGGCCACTTGTATAGCCCCGATCCGGAATATCCACCGACCCACCCATCAAGCACCTATCGATATATAAGGGTCGGCAAGAAACCTCTTCCTCCATCACTTTTCCAACAACTACAACACCACGACTACCGGAGATTCAGATCCAAGATAAAACAGTGACGAACAATTCTCTCAGCTTCAATCAAAATATTTCAACACCAACCAAATTTCACTACCATTCAAAATGAAGGGCGACTGCAACTGCGCTGACAACTGTAAGTCATGTCCCCGCCATTCGTCTACCCCTCCATCGTCGTTCAACAACCCCAGTCACTATATCACATCGCAAGATCTGATCAGATCTGATATATGATCTTTGACCACCAACTATCTGATATGGAAATAATGGTGCTAACTATGCTTCTCAATAGGCGAGTGCGGCTCTAGCTGCGCCTGCGGCAAATAAACAACCATCCACTCATGAATGAGTCTGCTACCTCGCGCTAGGTTTCACTTCACTCCTCGACAATTGAACACTACAACCAAGTTTTGTCAGTACAACCTTTAATCTTTCGGCATCGGAAATCAATCATCATGATGGTACATCCGGACAATATGGTTATGCGTCTCGGAGGATTATAGAGTGCTTGAGAAGCTGGGGTTATTGAGGAATGAGGAGAGGGAAAGAGAGAGGGCGAGTTGTAGCTTATTGCTAGCCACTCATTTATTGCGAAATACTTTCTCTTAAATCTGCGGCATGAAATGATATTCAGTTATCACAACTACTCTCTATTTTCCACCCGTGATCATGACTGAAACCAGTTAATATTTCGTTCTCAAATTACCGCAATTCCTGTGACCCGAATATACCCTTGCTCGGCATGTTGCCAAGCCGAGTCCCTTACGTAGCGCGTAGAGTGGACTGCCGCATTCCCAGTCCAATGACATCAAGTTAATGCGCCTGCTATCTTGATACCACCAAATCTCCGCGGTACAATTCTCATATCCACACAGCAGCAACCCGGCAGCAACCCTGCTTCCTTCCGCTCTCGTTGGCATATTATGTAGCAAATAGACCAATTACCCTCATTATCCAAAACAGCAATACTACACAACGGCAGTGTTATACCAACAACGTTGTGCGTATCACTTGTCTGTAGACATACGGTTTCTAATAAGCAGCAGCAACTTAGCATCTAGGGCAAACCCATGTTCACGGCAAGCACTTGCTTCATTTGCCCCCTCCATGTAGACTTCATTGGGACACTATCATAAGTATGTCCAAAAATTTAGTATAACGATGGGAAGCATATATAATACACACATCTCTCATTTAATTATTGATGACGAATAGCCAAACATGAGAGTATCAGTACTATAAGAGAGATGTGCCTTTCCCAGAAACTGGATCCGTCCAACGGTTCAAACTTGAATAACAGTAGCTACCATGAATGTACATGATATCTTTTGGACGACCTACATATATGCAGGAACCATCAAACCTAAGATTTAAGCTTGATATAATTTTTTTTAACTAGCCTCTCTTATAGTCTAGAGCTAAGATATTGACTTGTATAAGCTCAGAGATCTGTCCTACATTAGTCGATCATGCCCGAGGATATCGCATCACAGATCTTTCTGGGTTGGCAACTTTAAGGGCTAGATATGAAGTCAGACTCACTTGGGCCGTTCCAGCAGATCTGGGAGTGTACTCAAATTACGTACTAAATCTTCGTTTCAAACCCTCGCGAAGAGCCTCATAACGTACTAACCTAGGTTGATAGTATGGTTCTATATTAGCTTATACTATTTATACTTGAGAATATGTGTTGTATTGAATCATCCTAATATGTCTACCTGGGTAACTATCAACAATAACGACGAAGATTGAGAGTTATATTCTGAACCATTGATAGATATCCTTTATATACCCCTAAGGCTCTACCTAGAGAACGCTCCTATTTAGAGACCATGAAAAGCTCTCTGATCAATCCTGTCCCGGGATTAAGTTGATTAAGACAATAGTAATAGTGACCCGAACTGCGGTAGCAACTGAGGTCAACGGCTCAATTATATACTGGAATTATACTCTGGGAGATAGCTAGCAACCGATACGTTCCTCTTGATATTAGTAGCTGCTTGATGAACTATTCAACATTAACTCATATAGAATGTGACAACCAATGATCATACCTAGGTACCCAAAAGATTTCGGGAATCATCATATTATGATACAAATTTGTCGAACATTCGGAAGCTCATAATTCACTCCTTGCCGAAAGGTAAACTTTTCCTTGCTAGAGTCTTCATATCGCCGAACCTGTAAGGGGAGGGGTAATTGAGTTTCTAAGCTTTAACATATCTCAGATAGGGGGTGGGAATCGGAATACTAGGTGGTGCTTGGGAGTAGTAGGCGATTTACCATACCTAAGATACATTTCTTCAAGAAAAGTCGCCATCAAGGTCAATTAAGGCGAATTACCCGTTAAAAGAATAACGTTAGTGGTTTTGGTACTTTGAAAGTACGTATATAATTTTGCCAATTCGAAAAAATAGGTATCAAAGGTACTTATGATGATTGTGTCTTGTACATGAGATACTTCATGACATTAGCGGCATCATGGCGCAATTTCCCAAGCAGGGGAAAGACCAAAGTAAAGAGGCATGTTCCCTTGGCTCAGGAGCTGGTTAAAGACGGAAGGCAGGTTAGTCATTCCTGTGAAGCTGGCTGTTGCGTAGGTAACTTTACAGTGTTATCGCAAGTGTTGGTTATGGCCTCTAACAGAATTAATATGGATAATTACATCTGATTATTCACTGCAACTGAAAGAAGATACCTAATTGGCTTTCACTGCTTTCCATTGAGGTATCATAGGCTTGTTTACAATAGCACGTAACCCTTCCAGGTTACGACGGCTTGCTGCCTTACTACTGTCCTCTTCAATACTGTCTAGGGCTTCCCATCTTTAACGTGCCTTCTTACAATAACCATCCTGCCAATCCGTCCCTAGTAAGTGTTGACAATCCTACCTTTTACATTCCCACTGTTGTACCACTGTCTATTGTTCATGACACCCCTTTGGCCTGTTCAGTTCAGCACTGCTCACTCGTTTCCAGCTTCGCCTTGACGCAACATTGCCCTTTTCCGGCAGGCTCATATTGGACACTCTTGACCCATTGGTACCGTCTCTCTTCACCACCTGAGGTATTGTTCTGCATTAGGTACGTTATGGTTATTTGGTTTGTGATTATTCATTTCTACCCAGTCTTTGCACATACACCTACCTGTCCAACACCTTCGCCCCTATTTGAGATGCTTCAATGTGATGTCCTTTGCTAACATCCACAACGTCAAGAGATCCTATACTTCCGCTCGGTACGGTACTCTAGGTAGTCAGACTGTCTTTTCCGTCATAGTAAGTTACTTGTTATTCCAGTAGCTTAGAGCTTTGCTAACACTAATTAGTTTATACCGCTAGGTATACGTCTTGTGCCATACTCTCTCGCGTCTCATTGGGTTCTTCGTCTCCCTGAAGACCCCTTGTGTACATGCTCCTTAAGCCCTAAGTCTGTAGTGTGCTCACAAGTAGTGGACGCCCACTGTCAGTCTCTATCGCCGAGATGGAGCCCAATTCTGACCGCGATCCCCCTCGCCGTGCTACTGGGGCTGATGCGGATGGCTCCGGAAGTGCGGAGCAACCAGTTGCTTGGGAGCAGCAAGCTAGGGAAACTAATATGAGGGCTGCCAACAGTGATGCGCGCACCAGCGCACACTTTCTTACAACTACAGGCACGTTACTACCTCGTCCTATTCTAGTCCCTTCAACTCGCAACCTCACTCCTCGGGCTGCGGGCAAGCGGGTTGCTTTCAACAACAACACTTCTGCTGAGAACAACTCAAGCATCGAAATGCCTCAATCCTCCTCATCAACTGCTCGTAAGGGCCGCTCTGCGGGCAACCCTTTTCTCCCTTGGGGTGTTCGAGGCAACAATGTCAGGTTCCCACGATCCGCTCAGCTTGACGACACCCATCTGCCGTTTGTACCTCCCGATCATCCCGAAGCCCAGCAGCAAGAGCCACAGGACCAGCAACAGGAGCAGCATCAGCATCAGCAGAGCACCGTTGAGAAACTCAAGGTCACCCTTCGCAACGTTCGAGACAGCATTGTTGGCATCTTCCCAGGCTGGCCCGAGGTCAACACCGTCCAGAACATTCTCTACGGCCTCATTTCCATTGCTCTCGGCAGCGTCATCGCAAGCATCGCAGTTCTGAAGCACACCGACAACCCGACCGAAGACGAGCTGACCACGATCTGGTTGTGGATCATCGTGAGCGTCGTCGTCCTAGTGTTCCTGCTGGCCTTCAACAACCACCGCGACGCCCAACTTGAGGAGTCCGGCGGCGCGCGTCACTACGCTCGCAACTGGGTTGAGCTTGGCGACCTTCACAACCGAGCCCAAGCCCAAGCCGCAGCTGCTGCCAGCGCTCAGCACAACCATCCTCGCGGTAGTTTCCCTCCCATTACGCCCATCGAGCATCGCAGAACCCAGTTCGACGAGTCGCGGGCTTCCCGTCAAGCGAGCACGAGCAGAGGTCCCCGGGATCACACTGAATAGGAGATAGGAGACGGATAATCATGGACACCAGATGGTAGTACCATGATTGAGACATGCGGCCATGCCCGTTTCTGAAGTTTTTGCTTTCTGCTTCTTTTTACTACGAATTCATTCCATGACATCTTGTTTCATGGCACGACTGGGCTGCTATCAAGGCGAATGGCGAAAAGGAGAGACGAGAAGAGTGGAATGAATATCCACGCCTTCGTATGTAAGGGCGTCGGGAGGGCGACATGACTCTTGCGTGTATTTAGGTTTGCCGGTCGCGCATCGTGCCGCGTTGACAGGCAATGCAATGGTTTCTTACTAAATTATGCCTTAGTGTTTCTTAAAGTCTACGTGCCGTGACAAGAATCAACCAGCAAGATGAAACCACTAGTAGGTGAACAGACTAACTAATTGCATTACTAACGGCTACCTGGTTCTAGATGGCTCGCGCCGCACGAGCACGGTTCTCTCTATATCGCTTCTCCTTCGATGCGGTCTTCCTCCGTTTTCTCCATGAGCGGTTTAGGTCTCCTCGGCTTTCCCAGAATTGCCTCTGAAAATCGCTGGCCGGGGCATGCTTATCACCATTAGCTGCGGTAGCTTGATTACCAATACCGGCCATAGCCGTATCCTCATCTTTCTGTCCCTCATTTACCTCATCCTCATCCTCTTGCCCCTCCTCATGATCCTCTGAGCCTTGCCTAGGCCAGAGGTTGAAGGTTCGGCTGGGATGTGCTGTGTCTGGCGTGGGTGCAGCGCTTCTTAGGTTTCTAAACTCAAAGTCTTGTTTCGTGAAGGGGGTCATGGGAGGCTGACTTGGACGTCCCACCGTAGCATCCTCCTCCTCCTCCTCGATATCATCGTTGTCGCCATCGAAGAAACTAAAAGGTTGAGCGTCTTCAGCAGCTCCACCTGGAGTAGTCGTGTTCCCATTAGGCCTTTTGTATAAAGCTTCAAGGGGGTGCACCTTTGCCGCGGCAGGAGTTACAGGTGGTATCTTGATAGTGAGGCTTGTGACCGAGCTCGATGATTTCGGTCTTGCGGACTCATTCTTCATAATCGATACAGGGCTGGTCAAGGCCTGTGTTTCTACCTTGAGGCTCTTAGACGGTGTTTTTGCTTCCGGCTTAGCCTTAATCTCTTCCTCTTCCTCATCTGAGCTGTCCGCCTCTTGATCGGAAACCTCTTCGCTGTCGGAATCGTCTGACGAGGAACCGCTGCTACTTGTGGTGTCATCGTTATTGTCTGCTACAGGAGCGGGCTCTGGCAACTTCTGCTCTGTTTTGGCTGGTTTTGAAGCATGGTTTCTTGGTCTTTTGTTTACAACAGGTTCGACGACCGCGCCGTTTTCATCCACCCAACCGACGCCGTCCTCAAAAGTCACAGCTTCGGTATTGACCTTCTCGACGTTCGCCTTCAGAAATGAGGGATGCTTCACAGTCCTCTCAAACTCGTGTACGACCACCTCGCGATCACTCTTCCGCCTCTTCTTCTTGTGTCCAGTATTCTCCTCGGCACCTTTTGATGATGAGCCAGCATCTGGGAGTTTGGTCTTGAACAGGCATTCCGGCCCATCGGTATACTTCGACTTGACTTCCTTCTTCTTTTTCTTCTTCTTGCTGTCCTTGTCTTCTTTAGACTTTTTGTCCTTTTTTGATTTCTTACGCTTCTCGTCGATCATCTCGCGTTCCGTCGTTGTCCATCCACGTTTGACCTTGCGGCCCTCAAGTTCGACTCCAGGAGTGACATCAACTTCGCGCTTCCTCTTCTTCGACTTCTTCTTCTCCTTCGCCACAGTACCGTTAGTCTCGCCCGTGGGTTCGGGGATAGCCTCTGGCCTGGCCTTTTCGATGCGCATCTTGGTTCCTTTCAAGACAGCTCCGTGAAGCTTCTTCTTGATCTTCTCAGCGTCGGCAGTGGGAAGATCAACAAAGCCGTATCGCTTCTCGGGAAAAGTTTGGATAGTGTGGTACGAAACGTTTCGCGCGCGAGGTAGGACAGAAGAGGGGACGACAACGCCCAGCAGCGACTCGTCTAACGGTGTGATATGTAGTCGCGTGTACGGGACAGCGTCGGTTGTCGAAATGTTTTGAGCTTCGGAGGGGTTGAGGACTGCAGCCATCATTATCACTGCCAGAATTCCATGGCGTGTAGGGGAAATATATATTTTTTTTTTCTTGGTAAATTCCACGCAGGGAAGCGATTGGTGTTGGAAGATTGTTCGGGCGGCTACGAAAAGTTGCGGATGAAGCAAGTTCCTTTTTCGTGCTGGACCCACTTTTGTTTTTCTTTTGATGGTAATCGGTGAGATCTCCGCGAGATTCCCGGTGAGCTTAGCTTAGCCAAGGTGAGCCTAGGTGAGCCCCTGTTTAGCTTGAACTCTAGTAGGTACCAATAAGGATTAGGGGGGGCATGAGGTCCCATTTCCCTCAACTTCGAACTTCAGCACTTTTGATCTCTCATCCCTCTTGAAGATTCCCCCATCTCCACGATGGCACAGAAATTACCTCCTCTTAGATTCGTTAGATCGGTTAGTACCTAAATGTTTAATAGCTTATTGGTGGTTTTTAGCTGAGTGATTTTACAACAGGTCCTGAAGTCTTTCATGGCCGAGTCCGGCTTAGAGCCGAGGTGAGTTTACTTGATACTCGATTTCTCCTCTCAGATATTCACCTACTAATCATACTTTAGGCTTCTCGGACCACATGTAAGCTATCATCATGGATGCGACAAATATAAATTCACTCTGTTGACAACTCTAGCTTAGGGTTACTAATGCTGTTGCCGGCAAAGTTGACTTCGAGCTGGACATCACCAAAGACCACACAGTAAGGCGCGGAACCTAAGCATCATACTAGCTGATGCCCTACTCTTGCTCATCGTCCGTTACGCAGAATCGACTGAAGATTATACACGGTGGTACAATTGCTAGCATGGTCGACCTGGGAGGCTCATTGGCAGTTGCGTCGATGGGACTCTACGCTACCGGCGTATCAACAGACCTTAACGGTAAGATCCGAACCACTCATTCTTTAATGAAGTTTTCTTGGTTACACCAATGGGAAGCGACTCTAACTAGATGTAGTCACCTATCTGAACAGCGGCGGCAAGGTTGGCGACAAGATAAGCGCTACTGCGGTTTGTGATAAGAGTAACTACCTCTCTCCTTATTTACCGACTAGGATGTAAAACTCACTTCTACTATAGTGGGAAAGACACTAGCCTATACATCTATCACCTTCAGAAATGCTAAAGGCGAGCTGGCGGCAAGGGGAAGTCATACAAAGTGAGTTGCTACTTCTCCTGACTGCCTGTAGATGGATCTAACTTAGGCAGATACGTGACGCAAGCTTGGAAAGCGCAGGAAATTCCCTTCACGCCACCGGAAGGGGCGGAAATTGAAGAGGACAAGTGATTTAGGGGTCAAGCCGTTAGTCATCTCTCACTCGAATCCGCGACGGTGTCTTTTACTATATTGGAACTATTATAGACAGACATATATTACACCGATTATAGCCATATCAATACCGTTACGTAGTCTTTTATAGAGCCGAGCTACTTGTGTCTCTACATCTTGGTTCGGCAAATTCTAACTTAGTGCAATATGATAGAATTTGTGATTTTATAAGAAAGTTTAGACGGCTCTTGTGCTGTATGCTTTTCTAATATAGACTTATACTAACTCCGTTTGGTTTGATCCTTTCTGAGTATGATACTGGAACCTTAGGTAGCTTAGGTAGCTTAGGTACTGAAGGCAATATGTACATGTAGTTGGAAATTTGGATATTTTATACTGCCGACCAACAGACCCGGGAAATTGCGGGGCTAACCTGGAAATGTCCAACGGCTAATAGTGTACCCACTTTGAGCCAAGATTACCTCTAGGTACATACAAATAAGCTGCGGGTTAGGTTAGGTCTACGGGTGCTACCTAACCTTGCGCGGGTGGTAGGTAGGGGGTAATTTAGCGCAGCAGCAGCCGCAAGATTAGGGAAAAGAATCCACTAATAATCCGTAAATCCAACCAAGTTGAACCTCAGACCCCCCTTTGTGAGAATCCCCCCCGTCCCCCACAAACTGCCGTCTTGCTGAAACCCCCCCGTCTAATCGACCAATATAGCTAATATCCCGAGGTCACCGTTCGGCTGTACTGTTGGCGCGTCTCGCCTCTTTGTTCCTTTCCATTCCTTTTTATCCCTGAACTGTTTTTTAAAGATGCCTCTATTGGCATCCCGACATTGGTTACTTAGTGGTAAGAAGGGTTGGATCTAAAATGCAACTTCAACTTCTTTTTGTCATAAAACTAGAGCTTACTGTACTGTGACCACGTTTTTTTCGGTAAGACGGGCTTGGTTTATAAGTATATGAGAGAGGGATGGCTGCAATCGGTGAGTTCCCGTCCCCTCCGTAAGCCAACATAGCTTAAGATTCTCGGTTGATATCCGAAAGACGATTTCTACCTCCTCTCTCAAACTCCCCTACTGCAAGATGATTAATAGATCAACACAACAGCGGCGTCGATAGCTGCCACCGCAGCTGGCCTTACTTACCTTGACGGGAAATTTCATCTACGACAGGATTGGCAGGCCATTCGCTCAAAAAATAAGGGTGCCAAGCGGCTTCAGAAAGCAAGTAAGCTAACCTACCGTCGTATCATGGACGTGCATACGTTTACACAGCAGCAGTCCAAGACAAGCGACTTTCGTCATACTACTTCTTCGAGAAGCACGCCCAGGCCCAACCTAACCAGGAGTGTATCTGGTCGCGCCAGGGTAGCTACACCTACGCTGAGACATACTACCGTGTGAATCAATATGCCCAATGGTTCCTGCGCGAAGGTGGCGTCCAGCCGGGCGATCTTGTTGCCCTTTTTATGGCCAACAGTCCCGATTTCATTTTTGCTTGGATGGGTTTATTGGCTATCGGAGCAGCACCCGCTCTTATCAACCACAATTTGACCAAGCAAGCCCTGCTGCACTGTTTGGGCATAGCAGAAGCCAAACTCGTCCTTGCCGACGGTGCGCCTCAGCTGCTCGAGCGTCTTGGCGCTGTTAGGGAAGAGTTAGCAGCCAAGGGCGTGCGCATCGCCCATCTAGCTGATGTACGAGCTGAGATTAATGCTACCAAGGGCGAGCGTCCGCCTGACGACCTACGCGACAACAATATCCGGCCTGACTCGGCGTTCGGCTTGTTCTACACCAGCGGTACAACCGGCCTCCCTAAAGCTTGCATTCTGCCAGCCGCAGCCGGCTTCGGTTATGGCACTAGTAAGGAATGCGGGTACTCGTATGTCAAAGGTGAAAACCAGCGATACTACGACTGCATGCCGCTATACCATGGGACAGGCGGTATCAGCGGCATGACTCAATTACTAACAGGACAGACGCTGTGCATCGCGCCCAAGTTCAGCGTCTCAGGCTTCTGGGACGATATTCGAGCCAGCCGCGCCACGTGGTTCGTCTACGTGGGCGAGACCTTGCGATATCTACTTGCGGCGCCTCCCTCTCCGCGCGATAGAGATCACAACGTGCACTCCATCTACGGCAACGGGCTGCGCCCAGATGTCTGGAAGCCGTTCCGCGACCGATTCGGCATCGAGACGATCCACGAGTTCTTCAACTCTACGGAAGGCATCATGCCACTGGACAACCCAGCTCGCGGCGATTTCCGTGCCCACGCCGTAGGACACCACGGCTTGCTACAGCGATGGCGCTTCTACAACGTGTTTGTACCAGTCGAGATCGATGTCGATACGGGAGACATCGCGCGAGACCCCAAAACGGGGTTCGCGCGGCGCGTGCCGTACCACATCGGCGGCGAGATCCTCGTTAAGCAGCCGCCTACCATCACGCCCGCCTTCCCGGGATACTACCGAAACGAGGAGGCAACGGCTAAGAAATACGTGCACGACGTGTTCCGCAAGGGGGACTGCTACTACAGGACAGGCGACGCGTTGCGGCGCGATCACGACGGCCGTTGGTTCTTCCTTGATAGGTTAGGTGATACGTTCCGGTGGAAGGGCGAGAACGTGTCGACGGCCGAGGTGTCCGAGGTATTAGGGCGATACCCAGGAGTCAACGAGGCGACTGTGTACGGCGTTTCGCTGCCGAACCATGACGGAAAGGCCGGTATGGCGGCTATCTACATCGACCCGGCTGTCAAACACTTCGATTATAACGGGTTGCTCAAGTAAGTTCGGATTCGTTTGAGCCCCTCCCCTTATTCTCCCGTGTCACCACATTCATGCAATGCATTCCTTTGTCGGTTTCCCCTCACCACCTCCGTCCATTTCTCAACAAAATAAACGCCACCAATACCACAGGGCATAAATACTCCGTATATACACGCACTCCCACTTTCCCTATTCCCGCCTCCCCATCTGCTTTAAACCCCCCCCCCCCCCCCTGGGCGAAAGCGCCACGTATCCCGCCACCCGTTCCTCGCTAATCTCACATTTACCTCTCTTTCCCGCATCTCTCGCATTACTCACATGAAGCCCAACTACCTAGACACGCTCGGACCTATCTCCCCAAGTACGCCGTGCCCATCTTTATCCGGCGCATCGCCGCGCGCTCTGCGACGCACAACAACAAGCAGGATAAAGTCCCCCTCAAGCGTGCAGGAGTAGATCCAGCGCAGACGGCACCCGATCCCGTCTTCTGGATTTCGGACTACGCTAAGGGCGACGAGTACGTTCCCTTCACCCAGGCCGATTGGGACTCCCTTAAGGGCGGGCGAGCGAAACTATGATACGTGAAGGTGACTCCTTACTACAAATTCTACGGATATAATTATACATATCTACCTTTCTCCTCGTCTTAAATATAATTGAATTCCTTATATTCCTTATATTATATATACGGGAACACAAAGGGCGAGCTAGGTGTAGATGGCGTGCGAAAATTGGGCGGCCACGCTCGATTTATGTGGCTGAGGTCACAAGAAGAAAATAGGGGACAAGACGAATTAGACGAGGGGGCGTTGCTAACATACTACTAAACGTAGTATAAACGGGCTCGCACTAGACATCATAGTAGTAATAGCGGTTTCAAATTCATATAGACATTATCTACCCCCAAATGGCCTTCCATGGTGCATTTAGACACTCCCCAGGCCAAGTTGGAGGCGGAGCCGAACGATGCCAGCTCCAGAGTCCTGACAATATGTGACATAGCCCTCGTTTCTAAACCGTCTCGACATGGGTATAACTCATTCATGGAACAGTGATGCAATATGCAAGGAAACCATCAATCATCGTAATTTCTTTATTCGCGCGAGGTGTGCAGGACTAACGATCATCTTCAACATGTGACCGTTGATAAGTCTGACACGCGGGCGATTGAGACGGCGCTGATTGCCTCTAGCTAGGTGCGGACCGTCTCGGCCATTGCTCGGAGGTATACCCAAAGGGTCTACAAACCGTTAGACGGCATTCAATCATAGGGAAGACGGCGTTGACATACTTACTCGGTTCCGTTGTCTTCGCTCTCGATATAGACGGCCCGGGCGTGGATGTCTTCGAGGTGCTTCGCGATCTGCTACCGCCAGACTTTGAGGACTTCCTAGTGCCATTGACAAATACTCGAGACTCTTTCATCGAACGGGGGATCGCCTTCTGCTGTCTAATTAGTAATTGTGTTGAGGCCCAGGGTCAAGAGAATGCGCACCTCGCTATCGCCATCTGACAGGTTCCAAGGATCCTTGTTCGCAACTAACTCTGCGTAATCCGGACGTGCGACGCTCCGAGCTGTGCGGCGTGGTTTCTCGACTTCCAACTCTTCCGCGTCCGGTTCATTGGTCTCAATAGGGTTACGTGGTTTGCTAGACGGCGTATAGTTCTTATCCTCTTCTATTCGTTTACGGTCTTTGACGGACTCGGTCTGACTTGTTTTCGACCTTGACTTTCCGGGAACGACTGACGATGTTAACGCCTACGCTTCAAGTTATTCAGGCTGAGGAAGCTCTCCTCTAGATTCATGAAAAAAAAAATCTTATACGTACAAGTATGCGGTGATGGGCCAAGATGTTCCTTAATCCAATACTTACTAACCATACTGGAACCCTCGACTGTAAATTGAAATTAGTCCTCAGTATATTATACGGGAAACAATGGATGGCATGACTTACTCTCACACGCAAAGTTTTCGAAAATGTACTCATTGGATAATTCCTCACCGTCAGGTCCCGTCTCACCATGACTTTGAAAGTGCTTTAGAGCTCTGTTATAGGCTAGAGGCGGATCCGTGAAGAAGCCCGTCTGGCAGTTGAGACGGTTACATCGGATGACAAAAAGTCCTTGACGCTCCGAGTGACGGAAAATACGCTCCCCAGTCTCTAGGTTTGGGAACGCAATCTTCCGGAAGATGTCTGATTGGGTCCGACTTAAAGTCTGGTCGCGTGTTAGCTAATCATATGGCGAATCCAAGAGGGGTTTGCACAATCGCTCACCTTCCCGCTATCTACTCGTCGTCTCTTTGCGCTTGCGGTGCCATCTCCTTCTGTGCCTGGCCGTTTAGGTGTTAAATTAACCGTCGGATTCTCAGATAGGATCTGGCTCTGTATTTGGTGGTCGATGTTGGGACCTGCGCTGGGCGAGACGTTGATATTTGTCGGACTTGAACAATGAGCCTTGACTGAATTGGAAATCCCTTGGCCAACGGCTTGAGGACCTGATGGAGGGGCACCTGACAAGATATCTGCGCCAAGAACGGTGCTGAAATAATTGTCGCGAACCGGTGACATGAAAGGTGTGGGGGGTCGTATGGTCAGGGTCGATGCGCTTGGAATTATGCTTAGATACTTGGGGGCCACTGAGTTGAGTTCGGCGATGGCACTTTCAATGGTATCCGAGTCGACTTCAAGCAGCTCTAGCTTCTTGCGCAGACCTTGGATTAGCTTCTCCTTGTCTTGCTCAAAGGCCTGGCGCTCCCTATCAACCTCTCTAAGGAGGGCGCGCAGCTTTGGCACATGACTGCGCGCCAATGCATCATCTCGCTCGCGGGTCAGTTGTTGTAATTCCTTCTTGACGAAACCAGAAGCGAAGTCGGAAAGGGCATTGTTGAGCTTGCCGACTGGACTCCCGTGGTCGCCCGGTGGCGTTTCCTCAGTCATCTCGGGCCGGGGAATTGAAAGTTCATGGGATTACTACAGGCTTGTAGTCAAGATGGATTGTATTCGGGTCAATTGCCAATCACTTATTAGACATGCTAGGACTCGAATCCAAGGTAAAAAGAATCCAAGGACCCGATTGAGGAAAGAAAGGGAGCGAGCGAATAAACGAGTGAATGGAAGAATTCAGTTGATGTGGCTCCGTTTGGCCAAAGCATAAACGAGATATGCAGCTTCAGCAGTTCTCCGCACTAAGAAACGCCGCAGAACGCCGCAGAATTATACGCCGAAAATGCAGAGACAGCAGAGACACGCACCGGGCCGTACCCCGAATAATAGGCTTGACAACCGCACCCTTTAGCCCTTTAGCGGTAGTGCGACGGAGGCATGTGGCCAATCAAGAATTGAAAATATTGAGAGAGTCTAGCCGGAAATCGACGGGTACCATAGCCCGAAACAGACCGGGGACAAGTTTGGTGGTAGAAGAAGAAGTAGTAGTAGTAGTAGTATACGTGACGGACTTAAGAAAAAAGGTGTGTTATCTGTCCGATAGAAGCAGTAAGTATGGGGATGAAGAAAGAAAGAAGAAAAGTTTTCTTTGGATTAAAAAGATTTTAAGGGAAATGTGTGTCGGTAACGGTTTACCAGGTTTACCAGGTTTACCAGGTATATCAGGTATCAGACCAGACTATAGATTGCCATGTAGGCAGTGAAAAGGGAATGAAAAGCGAGTCGAACTGAATGTCAGAAATGTTGGAGCCGGGAAAATCGTTACAATCAATGATAGCGACGAGGTACTGTATGTACAAGGGTAGGCGCGCTTGCCGTATCTTCCCCGTACAAGACCGTGCTTCCCGTTCTTGTCCGTGCAAGCCGTGCTACCTAACCATATGATTAATCGAGATGCAACTTCCCCGCCAGTCGTGTAACATGGACATGCCCTCGTCTATCTTACCCAAGTAGGCCAAAGTAGGTGCGGATTACATGCATAAGCATGGATCACCATGCAGTTAGTTACATAGTTGGTTGGCTGGCTGGCCGGGTGGTTGGTTGGTTTAGGTAGGGCAGGTTCGAATTGACAGTTGGTTTAATTGATAAATCAGTTGAGAAAGTCACCTGCTGCTTACTTTTTACGTATACACATATTTATAGATATTAGATATACATACATAGGTAATTAAGTCACAGCCTGTGATTATATAATACATTATATACTACATACATGAGGTATGTATTACATCTATATGTATATTGCTTACTTTAACTGATGTCCTTATTAAGACATAAATTGCCCCACGATCGAGACGACGAATGTTCATAAAACTTTTAACGTTCAAGTATAAAGAGCACATGTATGTTCCCAAAATATACATCTTAAAGACCTAAGAAGTATTGACGGGACACTTGGTTTTTTCCGCCACTATTAACGCTTAGTTCTTATTACGCTAGCTAAAAACTATTTGGATGGGCCTTAATCTATAAGGTATATATCTATAAGATAAAGACTCAAGGTGTGTGGATAGCAAAGGCTAGGATATGATGATTAAAAACATCTTGCCACATATAGCCATCGTCCAGACTACCTCGTCTTGATCTTCCTATACCGAACCACCTCCTTACCGTCATCCTCAACGATCCTATGAGCTTCAATTCTATATCCTCCAATAGCCGGCCAGATCTTAGACCAGCACGCCCAGTAGATACCACCTAGGATCAACACGCCAACTCCAACAACTGGGAATACGAAATAGGGATAGCCTTCGGCGTTCCAATCTCCATTGGGCGGGATAAACGGGACGAGGGCGAGGAAAATATTAGCCAGCAAATATAACACCGTAATAGGTAGATACGTGTGCCACGGCGATGACCAATTCTCGGACTTCTTGTAGTGGAGGTAAATAAGACCAGCGGCGACGAAGCCGTTGATCCAGGCGCCGGGGTACGTGTAGAGGTTTACGAGGAAATTATACGCTGGTCCTGCCGGGGGAGCAACGAGTACGATAACTGTGACAAGCCAGTGTAGGAAGAGCTATGCCGGTCAGTTACTCATCAAATATACATGTATAATGGATGTGTCGAAAGGGGGGGGAAACACTTACAGCAGCAGCCGGCGCATTGAATGGCTTTATGGAAGCCCAAAATTTGCCATAAGGTAGGAGAGCCTCTTTTCCAAATTCCTGGTTGAGGCGAGAATGCGCGAAGCTGACAGCCAAGACGTTTCCCAAATTACTCAGCGCAACGAATGCGGGAAGAGCTCTTGCCGAAGCGCTGTCTCCAAATACATTGCGGAAGAACAAGCCGGCAACCAGGACCTCGGACGTAGCTAGGTCATCCTTATTTATCGCGGCGAAGTATGCCACATTAGCTAAGACATATAATATGGTGACAGCACCAATGGCAATCGGTGCCGCAATCGAAAGCGTCTTGCGTGGATTCTTCAATTCCCCAAGCACGTAGTTGGCGTTCTCCCAACCCTTGTAACTATAGATGATCTGTAGTAATGCGGTAGCATATCCGTATGCGCCCTGGCCGCCATAGTTCTCAGTTACCTCGATAGCAAATGCATTGTGAAAGTTTCCGGGTGGCGGCACGAGGAGCCGGCCAGAGATGGCTGCGAATCCCGAAAAGACGATGAAAATCAGAATGACAACCTTGAATATCCCCAGGAGGTTCACCAGTCTCAGACCCCATTTAGGGAGAGTTGAATGGAGCACGACAGCGAAAGTGATGCACGCGATCGCAATCCCGCGCGCCGTCCAACCATCTCCCTCCTTGCTCCCAGAGGCTGCCAAGATGTAGCGGCCAAATGCGAGTGAGTTTCCCGATGAAAATCCCAGTAAAATCATCTGCGACGCTAAAACACACGAAGCCAAGTAACGCGGATGACGGTAGACTCGTTCAAGATAGTTCTTCTCGCCACCAGACAATGGGATAGCCAATCCGAACTCGAGGAATACGCTTAGACCGCAGAATGTCAAGATACCGCCAACAATCCATAGTATGATTGACACACCAACCGAGCCCGTCGCCGCGAAGATGGCTGAGGGGGTTGAGAAAACTAGGAATAACTGTTAGTATACTTGATCGATCGAACACTCAATTATTAACTTACTTCCAGTTCCAATCATCTTATTTAAGATCAGAAATACTGCTCCCGTCACACCGATCTTCCGCGAATCGGAATATGCAAATTGCTGGATCCCATCGTTAGTCGAGGAAGCATACTCCTCGTCCGTAGGAACATTCAGTTCCCGCGTATCATGATCTGAATCTTTCGTCACCTCTGTCGTCGTCATCTTGCCCTTCAACCGTTTTACAGTGGTCGCACGGAGAACGAACGTAGAAGGTTGCGCACGGTCAAAACCAGCTCCTAGACGGAATACGCCTCCTTTTCAATTCAACTACGGTCGTATGTTAGGCATATTATTGAAGTCGACCCAAGAAAGTGGCACTGTTAGGCATTATATTCCTGCCTCTTGGAACTTGTAGGATTCGAGATCAGGAGACAACCCATTACGTATAAGTAATATGCAAGGTTCTGAAATTCGTGAGGTTCGTGTGGATACTTGGCGCTCGCACGCCATCGCACGCAAACGAAACCTGGTGGTCTTGGGCGGCCCTTTGGACTTTATTAGTCTTACCATCGTCCTGGCGCTTTGCGATGTAACATTAAGTAATAGAGTCCGGCTTTAAACCACCGTAAACCGAGATTTCGAAAGCAACCAGAAAATCACACAATCAAGTCGCCATGATCAAGAGGGAAGGTCGCCTATCTTCCAAGTAAACGCCAAGGTGAATCGCTCCCATCGTCACACAAGGCATCTAATTGACGCCATTCGGCGTTCCCGTTTCATTCTTCAATTTTAAGCTCGCAGTCGAAAAGAGCCTCAGACGTCAGTCTTTTCTCATCCGTCTCGCCACGACAGGCCACACGCGACCTATTCCTTTGCTAGACGTCGGTCTAGACTTCACCCTTGACTTTCCTAAAATCTTCTTTCGGTCCCGTTCTATTGGCCGGACCGATTAATAGGTCCTAGATCTATCTAACCATGAAAAAACTACCCTGTCTAGTTCCCGCATACCCCCCCGTCCCCGTTGAACAAGGCAGCATTATCCATCCCACGACCCTAGCCTTAATTCAACACAGCCATTCACTCACTGCAGCCCTTGGAAATGAGACCATAGCACCGACTAAATTAGAGAAGAGCACCTTTGAGACGCAGAAATCATCAGAAGCACATCACCGAGAAACTCAATTTAAGTTGCGTTATCTGCAATAACCTATAGGCGACTCGGATCTCTACCGCATTCTAACACATGTGCAACTCGGGATTAGACTTATGTTATTCCCAACTACACAGTATAAAACACAATGCTTGACAGGTGATTTTATGGATAAGAGATGGGACTATTTAGGAAAGTTTTTTCTGTGCGTTTGCGGCTCGTACATATGTGAAATGCATATCATAGTAAACCGGTGTCATCCAACACTATCATCCCGTCTCCTTTTCTTTCTTGCTGGTCTAGTAGCTGTTTCGCCTTTCTCAGATATTGAGTCCGATATCTTTCTCTTCTTTGATCTAAGAGTCCGAGTTGATTCTAGCTTTTCAGCTAATTCTTCTTGCGCCGGACCTACGGTTTCGCGCCCGACGAAATCACTGAGCTTCTTCATTCCTAGGAGGATGACTGTCTCGTGCTCACCAACTACATCAACTGCAAACTTGAGTCCCCCAAAATCGCCGATCTGCTCTTCTCTCACATGATCCTCTTGGATAGAGTGCATTGGCGCTGGTGGTACTAATCTCCTAGGTGCAGAGCCTTCATAATCGATGACTTCGGGATTGAATCTACAATATCGACATTCCAAGAACCCGCGATTGACACAGGTTGGCAAAGCTGATAGCCGGCTACTGTTTTGTTGGTCTCTATCCAGTTCTTCAGATATCTGCTTAATCCGGCTTTCTAGCCTTGTTTTGTATACGGGCCAGGGGAGTTGGAGTTGGAACTGTTCACGGCGAGTCTCGAGAGCAACAGAGAATTCGTCCGATTCACCCCCCTGTGCGAGGCTAGAAGTCTGCCTGCTGGTTGACGCTCCCGAATGATCCTTCCAATTCTTTTCACGAGCTCGTCTTGCTGGCTGAACCCTCGTCGGCTTTGCAGGCCACTTGCTACTCTTTGTTTTCGGTGTCCGCTTTTCGATTACATGCTTGAAGCTCTCATTCTCATGCAGATGATATAGGGAGCATTCTTTTAGAAAATGAAGTTTGCAATAAGGTTGATACGGCGGTGGCGGCCACAGCCAGGATGGATCTCGGTTCCAGTCACCAATGATTTGGTCCGTACTCCCAGCAGCAGTAGAGTCGATTGCTATAGCTATCGGGCTGAAGGTGTCTGCGGTATCGTCAGTGCCAGCCAGCGTTGTTGAGTGCATAGTTGTGACATTCTAATTCTTGTAGTAGAATTATCATACCGCAACAATTAACACACTCGCTAAGTTGGTTTTATCTGTCAGGTTTATCCCTATGGAACATGAGTCAAGCAATCAGATTCCTTTGTGGCTCTTCGCTTGACCGAGACAACTCATCTGTTACAATTCAATTGCCAAATAACAATGAACAACACTTCCGGAAAAGACCTAGAAAGCTTTCACTGCTAATTAGCAACAAAGGGACACTCTTTACAGCGTATCTGAAGTCTCACGTAAGTCCGAGGAGCGGTATGCTAGTATACCACCTCCTTTCATGCTTCCTAATAGTGGCCGAAATATGCCGTATTTATGAGGCCAGGGCTAATTATGACATTAGTAACAGCAATGAAACACTTAGACCGCCTAAAGTCATTATTTCACAAAGAAATTACTAGTCGAACCAATGTTTGAGACGTCTTCATTGATTCCCTTTTCATGATATACTGGATTTTCAGCTCGAACTTCACAGGTGCCGTCATATCCTGCCTCATCGCTACCAACATTGCTCTTTATGTAGGAAAGTATCTAGTAAATTGGCTTGCCGCTAGCGTCGGTGACTGGCATACCTCCGGGAAGCTCTGTGAGCCCTGTAATGTGTTTCGTTAGGTCCAGAGTCTAGTAGCATTTCATCATACTTACAACCATCGACATCCTCATCCACCACTCGTTTCTTCGTGCATTGATTTCCCTTTTTGATTTCCTGATACGCAAGCTCGGGACATCTAAATCCATTGCAATTCGTGTCCATGGCGATCTGTAGCGCATTTCCCTTCCAACCAAACATGTAGTCACCATGATTACCGAAGCCCGTAGCGTCTCCGTAGCTCCAAACAAATGGCTGCGAGCCATCTTCTGGCCACAAGGCTTTGTCATTGAACGGCGTGGTATCCCAAACAACTTCGTAGAACAATTGTGGAATCTTCACCCTGTTTTATTGAAACATACCGTGTCAGTACTTCTAACTCCTTTCCTATCACTAGAAGTTGCTTTTCTTTTCTAGATTCAGTGTTAATAAACAAATGTTTCACTCACTACCGTATAGTTAGTTACTATCCTATACGAATCTTAAAATTATTAAATAGTCAAGGACAAGAATTAAGATACGAGATGGTCTTACACGCACCGGATGACTTGCAGGACATGGACCCCCTTCCTCAAACGTGCCGCTCTCGGGATACGACACATGACTCGCATGGTCGGGAGAATCTAAATTTACTCCATCCCAGCATCTGGAGAAGTTCGATATGAGATTCAAGTCGAAGCAGACGATAGTCGAAATACTCACGTCGGAAATCTGAGGTTTGCCATTATCCCAGCCGGACATGGCTTTTTTGGCATGTCTAGCGTCTCGCCTGTTCGTGTCATGGGATCTTGAAGGCAAGTACTACGAAGACAAGTCAAAATTAACCCAAACTGAGGAATATTAACAGAAACGGGACTAGAAAATCACTCCGAAGACCATACTCGGATATTACGTAGGTAGGTAGAAAGCGGCAACTATGAAAGCAGGAGGTAGCTTACTAGGTGAGCTGTCGGTATCTTTTTGCCTCTTCTTTTGTTCGTATCGTTGGATCACCAGTAATCATTCGGAAACCCTTATTCGAGTATAAATATCTCTCTCTCTAAAGTAATTGAAGAGACTTGGTATAACTTACTGGCTTGAATGCGGTGACCTTTGTGTTGTTGTAACTCGGTATATAATAGACTGTCATCCCACCATTGGATTCTTCGAAGTATACGTTACCTAAGTTCTCTGGTCAATCTTCATTCCTTTAATTTATTATTCATAGATCGAATCACCCTTCTGTTGGACACGTTTGTATGTTCCATTGCGTGCCCTAAAGAACATAACCGCTGTCCAGTAGTTGGAAAAGTCCTCTGCGAAGGTGCAAGTAGTGCAAGTAGCCTCTTCAGGGATATTCAAGCTCATTGGGTCCATCGACGCGTTGAAGGCATTCTATAATTTCACGCGGTTAGAGAGTTATATCCTATGCATTTTGCTCTTTTCGTCAAATATGCGTACATACTCCGCCGATAATTTGGTGGAGATGAGGTGACCCTACAACTCCTGGGTTTACCAAAGGGTCGAGGCGCTCAACAACGAGTTGAGAACATGAGAATCGAAGTAAAGCAGAGGCACCCGGTAAAAGGAGGCCAGCGCTTGCTAATGCTAAAGCCCAACGTGATAACATCTTCAACTTGCTGAGGCCGTTCAGACAGTTAATCCGGAAGACGAGGTGGAGTTGGATATGAATATACGTTGGCTGTGGCTGTCCGAGGAATAGATTTCAGCGGAACAAATAGCCTAGTACTAGTATTCATTCACCTGGGATGTTTGGGGTACCCATCGTATTTTTAGCATATCTACCTAATGACGCTGGCCACAACTGCCGTGGCGAAGATTACCTTGTAATATATATTCACTCTACCTATATTGCCGGTCGCGCAAGTGGCATCGGACGCGCCAATCAAAGGTACAAACCCCAATATATGGTTTTATTTCATTCTAATCTAAATGATAGGTAGCTATAGAATGTGGCGCACTGCCTCGATTTGGGTGAAAACGAACACTATGAGTAGGTACCTAAGGTATTATTATCTTCATATTGCCCGGAGAGCCAATGGCGTGCTGTTTTGGCATACTAAGTAATCAAGAGGGTTAGATCTCTCTTCGAATCACTTTCTACCGAAAGAAGAGAAGGTATACAAAACATATGATGAGTTATTACTAGACTTGTTTTCTTCTAGGAGATATATATGGGCTTCAAACCACAGTTCTTATCTCATACCTCCCCCCTTAGCTCTTAACCCCTTACTTTAAAGGTATTACCCTGGAAATCTGTTTTCGTCTCGGACGCTAAATAATGTATTTTATTTCTCTCTGGTTGTTATACTAGTTGAACTGTGGTAGAGTTGACCTCATCCCTCCTAGGAGGATACCCTTCTATAAAACCTAGTCTCCGGTATGTAGATGCTGTTCCTTCTACATGACGAAGAACTAGCCCTGGGCCTTTTGTGCCAGAAAGGATATAAACGGTGATTGGGCTAGCAGCATCACAAGCAAGCTCTGATGCGACATCTATCAGCCAATTGTGTTCTTGAGCTCCAGTGACTTGAATACGCCGTTGATTGTTGCTGGTTTTTCGCAGCTTGCCATCTCCACCCCAAGCTTGAGCTTCGGTTAAGACTCCATGAATTGTGATAGTCTTAGCACAGACTTCTGCCAGCGACGGTCGTCCTAGCGGTTCATATGAAATGTTAAGGACCTCAATGCCTTCGAGCACATATGTGCTAGGGGTATATCGGAATGAACCCGAAACGGATGCCCAAGACCAAGATGGCATCATGTTGTCCGTGCTACGCTTCGCTATTATACCGTAGTTTTCTGCAAATGACCAATTAAGGCACCAGAGAAGGTCAGAAACGAGGGTCGGTTCCCAGAGGCCATTAACATAACGACCAAGGCCCCGCTTAGAGAAGAGCTGCGCGATTCCTGCCAAGGCCGGCAGTCTATCTGTATCGTACGTCAACCCCTTTAGCAGATAGGCTTCGACAATATCTTTCCAAAGTCGGCGCAAGTCTTTTAGCGAAGCATCCTGAAGCTGCGTATCGAATCTTGCCTTTAGATCGCTCGAAGCAACGAGTTCGCGCGTGTTTTCACTGTATTCTCCGCAGTTACATGACCGTTTGGAGAGACATACCCAAAGCATTTCCCATTGAGTAAATGAAAGTACACGGGGGGCTAGAAGATACTCTGCGTTTCGCGTGTTACCGGGCTGCGATTAAATGTCTAGGTACCTAAGTAAGGTCGAGCTAAAAATAACTAACCTTGAAAACACCAGGATCGCTCGAGCAACGGGGCTGGCGTTGATGATTCCAGACCATACGGGCTACTAGCAAAGTAAGGGGTGTGTTCTAATGCTGGGCGTACGGTAACTGTTATAAGCTCGCCATTTTCAGCGCGACGTTCAACGACAAGCTTAGTATCCAGTGGATCATGTTGATAGAATAGGCCGCCGTAGCTGTTAAGCGAAGACGTAGCCGCAACAGTGACATAGGAATTACCGTATACATCTGCCATCCGCGAGGCCTCATGTCTCCAATCTTCAACATCATCTTGAATGATACACAGGGAATCTATCCAAAGGTAACGGCACTGGAGCTGCTGAGTAACAAATATCGCATCCTTGAATGTCTTGGGAAATGACTCGATGGCGATTCCGGCTTTGAAACTGTCCAAAGTCTTTGTCTTGGTCATAATGGGAACAGTGCCTCCCCAACAGTGACTGAGTGCCAAATAAGGACCTCGGTCACTTTCATTTGGCTCATAGAGGAAGATAGTATCCGGTTCGCGGGATACATCTAACACTCTAGTGGGGAGGTAGTTGTTGTTTAGACGACTCTTACAGGTACCATGTTTCTGGTTGCAAGAATCAACCCAGCCTTTCATCTGCGATAGGTACTTCGTACATACAGTATCCGCCTCGAGGTCGCTGCTGGGTTTGAAAATTCCAGACAACGGGTCTTGCACTGGCATAGAACATTAGCAGACGCGATTCTTTGCGAGCCGCCTAGGACATATCAAGTGTCCCTGAACATGTTACGAGAAAACTTACAGCATTTCGTATAGAAATGAAGGCCCACCCACTTTTTGTCGGCCGGCGACTGTTTATATTGGAGGCGGAAGGGATCCTCTTCCTGATGCAGCGCAATCCATTGTGCTGTGCTCGGGCTATCCAAGCAAAAGGCGTGTAGGCCTTCCCAGAGAATAGAGCATAACCGACAAGTGGAACCTGAGTTCTCTAAATCCTGGCCTGTGCCACCCGTGATGAAGCCTCCAGAGAAACCAGGGAGGGGTTCAAGGTTACGACACGTAGCGCACGAGGCCATTTTGTTCAAGTTTCGGTGATGTTTCGTAATATCGCGAAAATGTCAGCTGAAAAATCGATAGGGAGTTTTTGACGGATTCATTGCCTGGTATTCCAGGCATGAACACTGCAGGGGTTTCTCGAAGTCTTGCATCATGTGAATTTCTTATGAGACAGTGAGATCAAAGCTTCGACAATATTTTGGATATTTTGGATATTTTGATATTATATTGAGTGGTCTTTTTATTCTTTGCCTCCATAGGTACCTAGGTATATACCTGTAAAAGAGTGTCAAGCTTCTAACACAAAGATGAACAGTTGACCCCTACCGTACAACCCATCAGCCTGTATCACTTAACCCCTTTAATTATGGGCCCACTGTCTTTCTCATTGGACAACGCCAACGCAGGGCAGGTTTAGCATAGCCACGACAACCGAACCATATGTATATGATATGTCCCTATTGCCTAAGATAATTGATGATCAGTGTCTTTATGGTACGAGATAATATGGTGTCTATTAGGATATACTGCATCCCGACACGTGGATAGTGCAACACTCAAAACTTGTCTGTTTTGACGATGGCAAGGCCTATGTGCGTGTCAAGGATTACTGCGATCTCTAAGGTAGTGAATTAGGTACCTAAGGCGTACACAAGACTTGCTAAGCCACGTTGTACCAGATCGATTACTAGGGCTCTGGTACCAGTCTAATTGCTGACGCCATGAGCCCAAATCCTTGGACTACTGGTACCGTATATTAAGCGCGTCCTCCAGCCAGGAGAGAGATAAGACACCAACACAATTTCTTCGACACGTTGAGACGACCGCCACGATGAAAGACCAACTTACCGTTGCAGTCATCGGCGCAGGTAAAAACACATAGACTATTCAAATGAGCATCACCTACACGCGCTAACGCTAACCGCCAGGTTCATCTGGGCTATCTATGCTCAAAACATTGCGTGAGGATGGCTTCAAAGTCACATTATATGAGAGGCGGAGTCAAGTCGGTGGTCTCTGGGCTTATTCCGAGGACCCGACCATGACCACTGCTCTACGTTGTGAGCTTATCAGAATAATTTGGGCTGTATGCGCATTGCTTACCAATGATACCAGCTACCGAAGCGAACATCAGTAAATATACCTGCGGGATGACAGACTTCCCAATGCCCGATAGTAGGCTTTCAATGTGTCGTCTTGTTCATAGCATCTAAGCTTATGCGATTTTGCAGAGTACCCACACCATCTTTCGCAAGCCCAATTCCAAGAATATATGGAATCATATGCCAAGCACTTTGACATGTTGAAAGATATTGTGTTCAATGCTTTCTTGAAACGGGTCGTCAGGAATGAAGAGGACACAAAGTGGCATGTCGAGATAGTTATCTACGGCAAGCTTCAAGTGTTAGAGTACGACAAGATCGTGTTCTGTCATGGGTATCAAACGAAGGCGAGTATGCCAGATCTCGAAGGTCGTGAAAGGTTCGAGGGTATGGTGATTCACTCTCAAGCGTACCGGAGGTAAGCGGGAACTGTCCATCCTAAGCGCTTGTTACCTACCTAAATTAATACATGTCCACTAGCCCAGACGTTTTCGCAGGCAAGAATGTCGTGGTCGTTGGTATCGGAAGTACTGCAGGCGATATCATAAAAGAGTTGATTCCAATAGCTGGAAAGGTTTATGCTTCCCATCGGCGAGGGGCGATGATCATACAGAAATGGAGGAATGGGACCCCGGCTGATCTCTTGGCTACTCGACGAAGAAGGCAGGTTACCATGTTCCTACAGCGAAATTTCCCAAATATTACAAGGACAGCGATAGACTTAGGTTTCAAATACTTCATGCGCTCAACTTGGGGTCGTCTCGACCCAGCCTGGCGGATTACGCCGTTCCCTTCGATCACCTTATCGCTACCTAGCACGGGAGCAAACATCATCCCCTCGCTCAAGGACGGGACGCTGACTTCGCTGCACGGGTTAAAGCGATTCGTAGGATCTGGTTCAATTGAATTTGACGATGGCACAGTGCTTGACGATATTGATGCGGTGATATGTGCCACGGGATATTCTGCAGACTTTGATGTCGCTCCGTTTGTTGAGAAAACCCGTCCCGCCAACTACGGCGGGCAGCCAATTGCTAGGCTGTGGATGAACTTGTTCCCTCCAGAATACGCAGAATCGGCGTGTTTCCTATGCTACTCAGCATTCGGGAAGAACAATGGCTTCTCATTCTCCGACGTGGTATCAATGGCAGTGAGCAACATATGGCGGGGCGTACATTCAATCCCTTCTCGAGAGGACATGGAGAAGCAAATTGACGCCCATCACAACTGGGTAGCTTCGAGATGGAGGCTTGATAACAATATTGACACTTCGATGGTCAAGCAGTGGGAATTTCAGGGCTTTCTCCACGATGCCGCAGGCACGGGCATGGAGAACCTAGGTTGGGGTTTGAAAGGATGGAAGTTCTGGTTTCAGGATCGAGAGATGTACAACTTGATGAATCATGGTGTTGAAACCTCTCACGCATTTCGGTTCTTTGAGACTGGGAAGCGAAGAGCCTGGCCGGGAGCGAGGGAGGCCATCATTCAGGCAAACAGAGCAGTCAAGATATTCCCCGTCAAGAATACGAAATGATTAGCGAGATTTGAATGTCTACTTTTTGGCATAGGTACGTATTTCGTATCTTAGTACGTAAAGCTTTACGCCAATCAGGACAATACCATTGAGTCAATAGCATTGACTCATCGTTCCCGTTCCCCTTTCCCCTCTTCCCCCTTTTCTCTCTTCCCTCATCGCCCACTAATTTACATGATCTACAGGCGCAACACTATCAAGATTTATTCCCGGCTAATTTAAGAGTTTCCACGAGGCTATCCCAGATTTTAACATTGATATAAGCTTCTAGGTAATAATTTGAATTTCCCTCGCAGCAATTCTATGAACCCAAACCTAGGCGCTTGCACCAGCTAGTTGTACCTGGTAATCTAAGCCTCGACTCACATCACTCGTGAGTGAGAAAGGATCATAAAGATAGAGCGTGTTTGGCGTGTTTACAACCACCAAGCTAGCCTCCTCTCCGCTAGCTAGAGTTGATTGCGCCTTATTATCCGTCACCTCTACGTACCGAACAGTCCCATTCGGAGCCTTGATTACCAGTGTAGCCGTGTAAGGTGCTGTGGCAGTCACAGTAACACTAATTGATGTTCCCGTTGCCTTCAGCGGGATAATGTTCGCGCCCATGTAACGCGGCTGTCGGGCGGACTTGACTCGGTACTTTCCTCCGCCCAGTGAGTCTAGATTGGCATAGTTGAATTCCTTCTTTTGCCGTTCGAACAGCTCCCTAGCCTTCTCATGTCCTATGTCAACGTATGCCATACGGGCCCAATAACGGCCTACGACTGTCTGAATCTTGGTAGGCGCTGCAAGCTGGTCTAGGACATGCAGAGGTGTTTCGTTGCTATTGCGCTTGTATTTCCGCCATACGTTCGGAAAATTCGCCATGCCTAAGCCAGCATAGTTGTCCGGATTATTCGTTATATAAGTCAAGAACGGCCACGCCTCGTAATAGTTCCCGGTTCCCCTTGATCCATCCACGATAACTTGGTACGAATCACTAATGACTTTCTTCAAGTTCATAAGAGTGTCACCACTAGGCTGGTCGTACCGAGCTCTTGAATCGGCGCAAATCGAAGAAGTGATGAAGGTATCAGCGACAAAGTTAGCCACCGTCTCCCACCAGGCCCCAGTTCTCCCTTGGTTAATCCAATACCGCTCTGCGTAAGTCATGGCGTGTCCGAACTCGTGAACGGTAATCGAAGGTGTGTTCATCCACTGCGTCACCACGTTCAAGAAACTTAGCCCTGTAGCACTATCTGTCCCCGTGTTTGCGGCAGTGTTAGCCCCCAAGTCAGCTACATCGTAAACATTCATTTTATACCATGGGCCATTATCGTTGTCTTGATTAAATGACAGTCCTGTTGATCGCCATCCCTGGCCGAGCACGAAGCAGTCATAAGCAGATTCCAAGGTCTGGAGCAGAGCGTTCGCAACGGAGTCGCTTGCTGCATCATAGACGCGGAAATGAGGTGAGTCCTTGTACTTGGTTCCTCCGGGGCCAACCCTCGTATTCGGGGTGAATTCAGCCGGTGGTGCAGCCAACGCCCGCGACGGAGCAGCGGTGGCTCTGATCGCCAGCCATAGTAGAATTAAGATCAGGTTGAGTGTTTTCATGGCTCCTGGTAATGGGACGATCTTAGATATAATGCTTATGTGAGAGTTAAGCTTATTAGAACGGTATAGAACGACGATCATTATTTTTATGATCAAGTGTTTGACTTGTTATAGGTTCTCGCCCCGGAGTTGACGCATGGCTTTTCCGAAATTGGATGCTTCTTCAACGACATTAAGCGAACAGCCTAAAATGGGTTACGACCAGAGCAAAAGGCTTGTCACTTGAATGTTCAATGGCATACATATAAGTCATTTTGAACTAGCGTCCTCACTTTTATAGGGAAGATAGAATTTTCATAGTCTTAGTCTTAGTCTTTGTAGTTGTGGTTTTAGGGGGCTAGAGATGATGCCGTGATGCCATTTGCAATATATATATATAAAGTGCCATCTCCTTTTGCGGAGAGAACACACAACGCATCAAAGAGGGTAACCACCTATCCAACAACCTATAATACATTAAGGAGCTCGAAATTAGAAATTACTATCATTTGTTTCTATATTGGGATAAAAATAGGTATCTAATTTCTCTAATATTTTCCCTCCCGCTGCCTCAATCGTCTTCGCGTCTGCGTAGCTCTTCTCTTACGATTCTTGGCTTTTACCTCTTCCCAGTATTCTCTGACTGTCTGAGGGGCGATATCCCTCTTGCGCTGCCATGTCTCTTTTTGACTTGGTTCCCAGTCGCCTTCCCACCTTACCTTAAAAGCGGTAACACGTATGAATGCCGAATTGCGCGGGTAGTGATCTACAATTGCCTCAATTGGGTACACTCTATCTGTTTCCTCATCGTCGTCACTGATTTCGCTGCTACCCGAGTTAGAGTCGGTTGCGCGGTCAGAAGACTTGATGTCGTTGGGACTGCCAGTGGGAGGAGGGAGAGGCGAAGGCGAAAAAGCCGATGAAGGTGAGGACGGCATTTTCACCGATGCGCTACTGTCCAATGGCGCAATTTGCGTGTCGGGGTCGAAGACTGCCCAATTAATTTGCTCCGGTAGTGGCAGACGACGTTTAAAATTGAGGAAGGACGAAGGTGGATGGGGAATGAATCTCTGGATTTCGTTCAAGAATTCCCAGGACATAATGGATGGATCATCATAAACTGAAAGTGATCCAGCCTTAAATTCCTCCCACAGCTCGACTTTTGGCGGCCATAGATACTGACTGGCGCCAACCTGATCCCAGCCCTGGACTTTCAAGTTTAATAGTTCCGATAATCCAGCATTTTTCTCGGGGTTCGGGTGCCACCCTGGACGGGGAGGCAATATCCCAGGCCCGGAATTCAAGTTCCAGAGAGTGGCAAACTGGGCGAGAGCTTCTTCGGAACAAGTAATGGCGTAGGAGAAATGTGCGAGCTGCACCTTGAGGCCCGCTCGCTTGACAGCGCCCAATTGATTGCTATCATCGTCATCATTTCTAGAAAGGCGTTCATGTATCTTGTTTTGGCATATGTTAGCTAGTGAAAGCTCTACACCGGCCTTAAAAAACCAAGATACAAGAATGAGGAGTGATGGATTATTACCCAAGTACAGATCTAGAAATGAAAGGTCTTCTTCTTCGCCGCTCTCTTTGTCGACGAAGTGGTGATACTTTACTCGCGTCACACATGTACCCTCTTCGAACCGACATACGATCTTTCCCTCAAATTTACAGCAACCCGGGTGATAAGGACAAAACTGTTGAGGAGGAATGGGCTCAAATACGTGGGTATAGTCACAGGGTGGGCATGGGTAAGGTTCCTGAAAAGGACTATATACCGCGTAGCCTGTGGATGGGTTTATGATACTTGGGAGCCTTGTGTCATGTTCATGTGAAGTATCGTGTATGTAGACTTCTAAACACATTATGGCGGGAATCGTTCAATTCTAGGACCAGGAGATTGAAAGCGATACTATGCTAGGTAACTGTTGAATCTTTTAACATCATGAAACGACGCTCATATTATATATACTTCTTTATCCTAATAAAGTATAATGTCAATATCTTTGATTTATCACCTTTACATTCTTCACAGTAGTCTGACGGCATTGTCATGTTAGACAGTCGCATTGTCTTTTTTCATCTACTAGTGTTTATCTACGGGGCTAACAACCCGACTGTCGCTAAGTACATTCCCTCGGAGCTGGCTACGGTATTCGAGGTCTATTTCCTAGACCCAGAGATAAACTTACTCTAGCTGCTGGAGTATTACCCTCCTCTACCTTAGAATTAACCCATCTCAACTACCGACATCGGGCTTTGTAACCGACCTTCATCCTCACTTGGCGTTGGTGTGGTTGATGTGGTGAACGTCAGTACGTTGAAGCGAGATGGATGCCGAAATATGCGAAGCCATCCGGGTTTGGCAAAGCGCCAAGTATCTACATAATATATTGGTTCGGTCTACAGAAATGGAGAGTTGCTCGGTAGACTTAAAGTCAACAACCCGGAAATTTAACTAGGTAGCGTTGCAATATGCGGCTGAGCAGCTTACGTTAGGATTACCACAAGGAGGGATAACGAAGCGGATTGAAGGCCGCGCCCTAAACTGATGTGGACACTGAGCAAGTAAATTAGGCTGGCCATTGTCGTCGTCCTTGACTACTTCTACCACGTCAACAACGCCGGTAATATATTTTGTGACGTGTTCGGATACGCGGGATATTTTGAGCGCCCTAGAGAGCTGGCTCGACCCATGGGCTTACTGTGACGACCGGTGCACCAATCAAGCAACCTACACCAACTCTGCATATTGTGGCTTTCGTGTAACCGATCTATCCCGCTCTCATGGATCTTTGCACTGCCGACTATAAGGGCTTGCTAGATGAGATCCGCAATGGAGATTCCCATGTAGGCATACCGAATCACCGAAGCTTCGCCTCTCCGCAAATGCGCTTGTTGGGGATATCTAGGGGCGCATGACCGTGCAGTAATGACTATTTTTGTCTTGGAAGTTGGAGACCTTGATCGGAATCTATCCCGTCAAATCCACACGTCAAATCCACACCCCAAAGACGAGATACCGAGGGAGCAAAAAGGGGGGGGAAGGGATTGATCGTATTCAGTAGTAGCATGGCCGACAGGGTACTTCGAGGATGTGCTGTGCCTTGTGCAATGGTTTGGTAGACTACCTATAATCAAGTCACGTCATGTTCCCGTCCATCGCCCGAATGCCATCGCAATGATCTGCCTAAACGCCAGTCCCAGGCTCCCCTTCGTTCAGCCAGTGAACGATAACCATGCTGTAGTCAGCCTTAACGAGAAATTCTCTCAATGACCATGACAAAATATGCCGATTCCGCTGCCGCGATCCTCTCGTGACAAGCCCCGTAAATGCAGCCTCTCATAATATATGGTGTGTGGTATCAATGCCGCTCCCCAAATAACGCCGGGTCCAAATCAAGTAGTTTACAGCCGTCCTAGACAGCCATGCTATCATCCGCGATTCCTTTCTCCTTCCGTTCATCTTGGAGCATCCGAATTAGCTTGTTAATGGTGTTACCATCGCGTAGCTTCTCAACTTCCCTCACTGCATCTTCCTCTTCTAAGCCCTCAGCCATGTATTCCTTGATCTTATCCCAGATGACTTTTCGTCTCGAGTACCACGTGCGACCCCGGGGTTCAGGTCGCCAACGCGAGCCCCACGTGGCATCTAGCTCCTCGATGGCAGGCTGACCGTCCATCCCTTCGCGGTACTCCTTCCATACTTCCTCCACCGTGCCAACGGTTCCGTATTTATATTGAGGCGGCCCGGCAGATTGCGGTGTTTGCGCGGATGGTCTAGGTTGAACGGCCTGGGAGGAAGTGGAAGGGGAGGCCGGAGGAGGTCTGGCAGGGCGACTTGGCGTTTGCATAGAAATCGGCGGACCCCGAGAATACGAAGCAGCTGACGGTTGCTGGGGTGGCGGAGGAATGATGGGCCGTACGGAAGGGTCGCGAGAACTAAGAGCCTAAGCAGAACAGTATTGTCAGTAATTAATATAAATTATGCTGACAGGGAAAATGGAAAAATCCAGGCTTTCTAGGCAGAAGACATACAGATGCTGCAGCTTGATGCGAAGCTAACAGGCTACCACGAAGGTCATTTAACTGCTGGCTGATATTATCGAATTGTGCCGAGATGTGGGCGACATATTGTTGATGTTGCATCTGGATCTGGAGGATGGTGGCGATCAATTGTTCGGGCGTTCTGCCCAGCAACTGTTCTTCGGTGACGCCTGCAGGTAAGGACATGACAGCTTGAGGTTGAAGATAGGATTGGGTTGCGGTGGTAGTCGGAGCGGCCGAAGCTGAAGTCGAAGAAGAAGCAACAGCAGTAGCAGCAGCCAAGGGACTTGGATTCGCGATCGGATTCGTTCTGGTACCGGATGTTGCTTGTCTTTTTGAAGGAGTGGCGCTTGTGCCGGTACTGCGCTGCAGGTCGGCTGCAGCTGGTCGCTTGAGTGTTGCCCCTGTCGCTGCAGGGCCAGGACCAGGTACAGGAGGAGCTGAGGTAGTGGTGCTAGTGACAATGGTTGGACCCGTGGCCGCGGCCGTTGATGGGGGCGGTTTGTTACTAAAGCCGGCCGAGGGCGAAGGCAGCATGACGGGCCCTTAACCAGTAAACTCGTCCGAGAGTTTCCAAGTAGATGAAAGAGAAGAGACTTGGGGTTTTATGGTGGGGGGTGGGGTGGAAAAGAAATAATAAAAAATAATAAAAATAATAATAATAAAATAAATAAAGTACCTGGAAAAAAAATTATGAGATAAAAATAAAAATAGAATTAAAATAAATTCGAGGCACCGTTATGTTCAAGAAGGGAAAGAGAAGGAAAATAAAAGGTAAGAAAAAAAAGTAAGAAAGTTTTTTTAGACGATCAGACGGACGTCCGGACTAGCCGGGGCCTTGTTTCTCTTAGAAGGGAAAAAGAATAAGAGAGGAACGGCGTAGGAAGTGTAAGTGCTAAGAGTGAGTTATGAGTAACAAGAGAGTAAGTAGGTAATAAGTAGAAGCGGTAAGGAGGATGATGATAGATGAGAACAATGATGAGAGAGCTATGACCGAGGTTAAGATAATAGATAATGTGGTAGAAGAATAATGATAATGACGATGATGGAGATGAGACGAGACGCGACTACCGTACAAGAAGGAAAAGAGTCGGCATCTACATCAGCACCAAGGAGCAAGAAGCAGAAGCAGAAGCAGAAGCAGCAACAGTGGCAGCAATAGCAACAGCAACAGCATCAGCGTCGGTAGCATCAGCGTCAACACGGGGTTTCGGCATCAGCATCATCAATAATAGGTATCAAAGCAATTTACCATGCGGGAGATGCGGCGAACTTCACCGGAAACCCAGGATGGCATTCCTATCGTCTACATATGTAATGCAATGTGTGTTGTCCCGGTTTGTGTCGCCATGGACGGGGTCACCTGCGGTGTGTCGGCTTGTCAACGTGTTGGTGACATGTTGTGTGTGAGAGAGTGCGAGTGTGAGATAAAAAAGAGAAAGCGTACGTGCGTTGCTTGTTTCCTATATGAGGAGGTTCTATTTTATTTTAAGGTACCTACATATGTATGTACCTAGATGATTATTATTTTAAAAATAAAAAAAAATCATCATTATTATTTTTTAAACTCTTTTTATTTTTCATCAACCCGTTCTTTCCCAAGTGGATGGATATATGGATGTACGTATGGTAAATCATGTAAGTAGGTATGTATGTATGTATTTTACTTACATATTCTTGTTGACTTGAACGTTCAATTGTTTGGTATTCTGCAGGCCACAACATGGGTAGGTACGATGCGGCAGGCATTGGGCAATTGCGTCGGGACCAGAAGAGGTACCTACATTATACCACACCTGATCCATCTTTTACGTACATATATAAGTATACCTAAGGAACGTCGATTTAAGTTACATACGACCTTAACGGTACCCGACTAGGTTGAATTCGGCAATAAAATATGTACCTCCCCACATATATCCATATACCATAGATATATGCATACATATATAAAACAGGAAAGGTAGAATAAATAACAGGTTTATGCACATTAGATATGTGCATGCCTACATGTACATGTATTATGTTAGCTAGGCTCGATCACTTAAGACGAGAGTCACTACCACATACATGTATGTACATCTTTAATATGGTACATATATGTATGTACTTACTTATATACATGTACGTAGGTATATACTGCTACTCCAACGTTCAAAATGTTGATACTAATAATGTTAATACCAATGTTGGTAAGGTTGGTCCTTCAATGGTCTAGCTTATCTTGGCGTACGTCTTGGTCGTTCGGCAGGGACCCAAGAACCACAAGCGACCCTATGGTGGTTCTGGTTTTACAAATAATGGTAATAGGGTTACATCAGCTGCAGCTGCAGACGACAAACATGGAACCGTTAGAAAGACAAAAAAAAAAAAGGAAGAAAAAACAAATGATCATCAAGTACCCTCTAGGTACCCCCGACTTACAATGTTAAACGTATTCATGTACCTCCATATAGCTGTCCCAAAGCACAAAATGACTGACGCGTCACACATCGCAACGACAACTACTGCAAGTGACAGACACTTTAGTGCTACCTCAAGGGTAGCCCGATCCAAGGATTACTGTATCATCATGTATATTTATTTGCATCTTATGAAAATCCATTCCTTAAACTTCCCCCCTCCGATCTAGATTATCTCCCCTTTGACAGAAACCCCCATCGTCGAATCATCTGACGACTTTCTTATACTCGCTTCTACTAAACGCCCAATGCATCACTGAGCCCTGCACAACATATGATTCCCATCATCATCTTCTCCCCGGTCCACAGCTTCCACCATGCATAGATAGATTAACACAAGAAGAAATAGATTGATCTCGTGGACGAGGCTTTGGAATCTGGACAAACCTCTCGTATCCTCAACCGTTGACTAACTACTTACATCTTGCTCATGAGCCGCTTGGATACGGCTCAGCTGCTTGAACGACGCGGGACCCGCATCGTCTAAGTCCATCTTACGCCTGAAGCGGTTCCTCGATTTCTGAATTGGGTATTTTTTATATTCTGTGACTCCTCTGCCAAGTCTCTCAGCCACGCCCAACATCTCCAAATATCGATAGACACGAAACCGTCTCACTTTTTACTACTTAGGTAGATATTCCATATCTTTCATAAACAGGCATCATCGATGAAGTCGTACTTGGCGATTAGATGGACTCTATACACCATTACAAACCCACTCAAGGCCGCGACTACACTGTTGCATAACCGGTCAAGCGTAGAAGCCGCGAGGGAATTATTAGAGACATCACAACCCCTCCTCTCTTTCATCTATGATTCCTTTCATTATTTTGGCAATGAAAACCTATATACCTAGATTCTCTCTGGCTGAACCTGGCAATATTCAGGGATTGCAGAAGTTGAAACTGGTGAGTATTGCGAGGAGGGGGGAATACTTGAATCTTATTCGTCTCCTTGATTCTCAGTATGGCTTTCATGGTAAGAACATGATGTATTAGGTACTGTTGAGCTAGCTTCTGGTGTTCTTTTGTTAAAAATAATAACGTATAGAGATAGATTATACAGCTTTCTAACAGTTAGAAGTCGTCCATCTGTGCTATATGCCTACTCCCATCCACGTTGGGCAATGGCGCAGAGGGAATCAAAACACCACTAGAGGACTGAATGTTAAGTAGCTGAAATTCAGGAAATGGTGTTGGTGATGCTTGCTGAAAAGTAAGTCCAGTTCTTGAACGAATATGAAGTAAAGGTAACTTCAAATTCTAAACCTCTCGGACTAAGTCCTAATATCATACATTTTCTGTACGGTATACCCTCAATGGATAAAGGCATTACTACAACTTTCTACCTAAATGCATCAATTGATCCTAGCTGCATATTAGTAGCATAAAGGGCTACATTTGCTACAAGTCTATTTTTTTTTGCTAGTGTATGAGTTACGATAGATTAGAAGATAATCCACAGAACGAATCCGACAAGTTTTGAAAAGGGGGTTTGGCGTAGTGTTCTTGCAATGCGCATGTCGTGAGGCAACAAGATCGAAGATGTTCATGAGAAGCATCCACATTAAAGACTTATCATTCCTACTCGAAGAACTTGCTACTGGATTGAGATTTCAAACTGTAAGCATCGCAACCAGTCGGAGATATCTATACAGATATTGAGAATACCATAGAAAGAGTATCTATCCCGAAATCAATGTACAATGAGGAGCTTGATGAAGACATCCGAACGTAGACGGCTTTTGAGTTGGAGAAGAAACTCACAGCTTAGCCAACCGCCTATCAACTAGAAGTTCTCAAGGTTACAGTACAGAAGGCCCGAGGGATGTAAGTTCCCTGTTTATCTAACCCTATCCCTATCGGGGACTTGTATTCTGTTCGCAGCTACATATAGCCTGGGGGCATTGTCGTCTCCATTTGAAGCTACTTTCTAGATACATTATACAAAGGTCCTTAGATATATATTTATTTAACTCATATGTACGTCGGAGATATATCATATACTCAGAAGAACAAACAGAGAGAATCACCGAGCCAGATGATAGCAAGGGTATATGTAATTGCCAATTACATTTGTGTACATTCCGTGTATGTAGCTTGTCACTCCGTAACCAGTGTAAATATTTCCTACATGTACCTCAAACATAAAGCGTACGCCTTAGGTCCCCCCACGTCGGCTTTCCACAAATGCAAACTTGAATAATGCAGATTCATCAAATATATAAAGTATTCCGGTGATCCTATGGCATATCGGCAGTCGTTAGGCTATAGCCAGCTCTCGTACAAAAAGGAATGGCAGGCACCGGTTCGGGAACATTAATCAGTAGCTCGTAATTAGTTGTATAATTTAGTTACTGCTGTGGGAGCAAAAAGATAGCTCGGTTGTTTTTTCACCTAGAATATTATATTTTGTTTCTAAGAAGCTTATGAGCATTGTCACGGTAAGACAATAATGGAATACTTACTTGAGCATCCATACTGCGCGATACTGTGCTAGGGTCTAAGTAGAAGATGTTATGTAACGACTAAGGTCGTTTATCATCTGGTAGCCGTTGCCAAGATACTCCCTATTGGATTCTAAGCTGGAGGGTTGAGAATATGGAGGAAACTTTACTTCAAGATCTTACTATTGGCAAGGCGAATCCAAATATATCTCTTTGAGTTGTAACTGCTATACGATCTGCGCTATATTCAATGACGTATTGTATAAGGGATAAATATGACACTGTTTTGGATCTACAACGCTATAAGGATTGTTACCACGGCCGACTGAGTACTACTTGGTATTTAGTAAAGTACCTGCTGTCGTGGCCTGTAACTAACCAACACGCAAATTCCTAGAGAAATAGATAATTGAGATGGTGGTCTTCATGTGAAAGGGAAAAGACTGCCATTTTGATGGTTTGATCAGGAGCCGATTACCCCCTTGATTTGCAAATCTAGGTGGGCGTTAGAGTAGTAACCTCGGTGCTGCTATGTGACGCCTTACCGAGTTGAAAGGCGAACTGTTATAATAGGTGCTTCTATGCATAAATAAGGATAAGCCGATAAGTAGTTCCCTTCATATGTATTTATGGGAGTATATGCATAGGATCACTGAGTAGATATCGGGTTTCTACCTATTACCTAAACTCTTGTTGTGGATGGTTAGGTATAAGTATGTAGGTAGGTACATATAGGTATGTAAGCAAAGTGTCGTTCACGTGCATGGTAACAAATCTTGAAACGATGACCTCTTTCCTGGCTGCTTGGGAGGTCCCTAATTCACCGGTAGATTTACAACACCAAGGAGCATGGATTCCGTCTACATGTAGTTCAGTTTAGTTTTACTTTGCCGTATTGACGATGTAGCATGTACCTTTCTAGCCGCAATTTTTCAAAAGTGGCTTTTTAAATCCTTGGATTACATGGCATGGCATGTTTCGCGCCTGACTCTTGAAAAGACATTCCGTTCGTATCACCGTATTACGGCCATGCTGAAACACGTCGCACAAGCTCGGGGGCGTTGACAGACTGTCGGGAATGACATGGAGGTAGGTATGATATGTACCGGTAGGTCTGTCGTTTGAATTGCCTGTTCTCGTCGCATGCCGAGAATGTCGCCCGAGGTACATTCGGTGGAGGGAAACAACTTGTCGTGCTCGAGAGTAATCTATGTAGGTAGCGAAATCTAGGTTATCAACTATCGCTCATCGCGGGAGACCCACGTCTCTTCTAGGTTCTATTACGCGGTATACATGAGACGGCTGCCTTCTCCGGACGTTTGTTCGCATAAGACCCTCCTCATCTCACGGCTCATGCAAAGCAGAATGCCCGAGGTCCAATGTTTAGACAGAATATCATTGGAAGAAACCTTCGGAGACTCTAGAAAGCAAGAAAGCGTGCCTGAGTGGACCCGGAGAGCTGCAGCGGAACCCTAGGAAGGACAAAATAGCCTTCTGACAGGGTTTCATCAACAGGTACGCGACATGCCATTATTGGCCGGTCCGACAAGCTGAGTGACATGCACAAAAGACGATTGGTTGAAATTGCGCCAGGTGATGTCGCCAAATACAGCTCATGATGGACAACCCAAGCCACCCCTTGTGACGCGCGGGATCGAGAGCCACGCTACCCCGGTCTCTCATCAATATGGGCAAATAGCACAGCAGGAAGTTTTTAGAAAGGAAGCAGAAGCATGTGAAAATCCGGACCTCGCACAAGATAATAGTGATATAGCTAGAGACGTCGAATCAATAATTAACCACTAACTTTATCCCAGATCTCAAGAAGTCCCGTTTCATCAAAAACCTTTCTCCTCATACCTACGGACCTATGTACGAACTAGGCCCTTGTTACCGCCTCTATTCTATCGCCAAGCGGAACCTAATTCTCGCTAGTGAGATTGAGATTCGGGGTATCTACCATATTATTAGCATCGTCAGCGACATCGGATTACCCAACCCATCAACCACCATCGCCAATCTGAAAAAAACTAGGGCCATCCCGTTCCGTCCTGGTCTGAATGCATGCTTGATGCAAGGGCTACGATCGTCTTGCTCGGATAACCACTAGGCACACAGCCAGACAGCATACCAGAACCATTCAGTATAAGAAAACCCCAACCAGCATTGGCTGTATTCCGATATCTAAGGATATTCCCCTCCACCTCGCTCATCATCATCAATACCATACCCAAGGGTTGCAAATTACCGGGTTTCTTCAACGATTCGAAAGTTCCGTACCACTAGAGAACTAACCAGCCCCACGATCTTTTTCACCTAGACGCCACTCCCCATATTCCACTCCGTCACCACTACAACTAACGACGGTAAACGGCGTGGGGTCCTTGGAACCAGCGGAGTCACGTCGGTCACGATAATTGCCTCTGGTTCCTAAACAAGTCAAGCGACGCCAGACCGCTTCTTCGCTCAACAAAAAAAAATTGAAAATAAACACCTGGGCATTCAATAAAATTATCGTTAGCCCTGCAAAGACCACAGAGCGGCGAAATCAAGGTTTCGAAGGCGCCACATTACTTTATTTCATACCGTGTGTATCTCTCTCTCAGACGTTTACATCCGGCTTGCCCTGATACCCCATTATCTGTGGGTATCCCATATGCGCACTGCTACGGATTGACATTTTATTTCCAGTTGCCGTTGAAGCTCATTTGAATTGTCTAATCAGAGAGCAAGGTCGTCCGCTTGCTCCTGCAACAACTGCATTGTGGAATCACAAGGCCCTATGCTTCCCAGCAGTAGTAGTAGTAGGAGGAATCTTGTTAATGATTCCATACCACAGTTATCTACGGCGCCAGAACGCTCATCAGTCTGCAGACATAAGGAGATTTCGTCTGAATCCACTGACGCTATCCTGACCGTTTTATCCACTGCAGATTGAGTTCATACCGTACAGATCGCTCCATCGGAGAGCAATTTGGACTCAGACCGCAACTTTATTCTACCTCCCTGGCCACCTATTCTGCATTCGTTTCACCGTGGTAACGCTTCTTTTTCTATGGTATCGCTTCTTCTTATTAAGACAAGCCATCTACTGTATACATCTTCTGCAGATTTTTTCAAGATTTTTATTATCTTCCATGTCCCGTATTCCTAAGAAATCCAAGACCCAATCGATATTGCGACGAGAACTTTTTCATGTATCGGGAAAATAGCTACGCTTGCCAAGATGTCACGGCTCTCTCCATTACCTGCAAACCTCCAAAGGTCTCAATCGGCCACTAGTGTCGCCGCATCTGATACCACATACCATAGCTTCCACGATATCGAGCTGTACGAGCCCACAGCAGCACCTGTCGTTGTCGAGAAGCAGGCACCTTCACACAGAGAGGATAGGTTCGAATTCAAGCCTATTCTGCGTCATGACTCGGGGTATGAGTCCATACATCCTAAAACCAGGTCTATTGCGTCCCAGTCTTCTCAGCGACGCAACTCCACCATATCCACAAGTTCCTCCCAAACCCGACCCCGAACACGGCCTTCCATACGTCGCGCCACAAAATCAACTCCAAATCCACACCTGAAACGTCTAAGTGCGCACCATCTACATTCAACGCATTCACAACAGCAACCAACTACGTATTATTATTTTCCACCGCCAGAGTCGCTCTCTGGAGGTCTTAGGGAGGACGAGGATACTCACGACGCCGAACCATCTTACCCTCCTCCCCCGCAAACAACGCATTACTGGACGAGTGACCACACACGGCGACTCGAATATGCTGCCATTGATGCCGCAAGTCGAGGTGTCAAGGGTTGGTTCATGAAGCATATAGTTCCAGACTGCTTTGTGCCCAAAGCGAGCAGACGAGTTGGATTTGATGACGACTCCGGAAGCGTTAGGAGGTATCGACTCGAGCTCGATGGCGACGAGACCGGGGAAAAGGGAGGAAATGGAGGCAAGAAAATGGGCTGGCTCCTAGGCCGATAATTGACGACGAATGACCCACGCGTACGACAGACGAATTGGAGGATCACGTTTTTGCATCCGCATGGTCGAGGCGTTGTATACCCATTTTGATTTTGAAATTTTCCTCTTTATTCTTTATATCCAAGCATCTACTGGTTCTTCGACATACGTCATATGCATATGGTTGAGTATGGTATTAAAAAGGTTTTTTGGGGGGAGGGGGGGAAAGGGGGATCTTCAGGTACAGGGTCAACTTGAACCAAGACTGATTTACAGATCGTGAGATGAGACTAGACTGGCAATACCACTAGAGCGAAGGGTTTGCATGGCTTGGAATTGCATTATAGGAGGACCAGCTCATTAACATGCCAGGAGAGCATAAACGTAGAGACATGTAATGACTTGTAGATAGTTGCTTGTTAATAATTACATTCGGTAGATTAACCAGGTGAATCCGAGCTATCAACAGTGATTGTCTTTGCTCGATAGATAGGGGGTAGGTAAGGGGCCTTAATCTTAGAGATCCAGACACTTGAAATAACAGTATTAAATGTAACAGCTGAATTAATGCAAAGAATCACGTGAAGTAATCATCTATGAATTTAGTACGACCTAAACGCACCATATTCGGAAACCTCTAGATCCCCATATACATAGGTGAATATATCAGGTACCTGAGATCCCTAGGTACGTCTCCTGGGGACAAAAGATAGAAAATGGGTTGAGCCTTTGCGAGAAATCCATACGATCTTTCACGCTGCTTCATTTACTCATCATCTGTTTCAAACCCGTTCATAGACAGGAATTGTGTACGTTCGTCGCTGTGGTCTAGATCCACCTTGGCTTGGGTCTCTTCTGAGTGGGAGGGCGGTTCACCTGCATGGAGCAGCTGACTGTTAGTTCCGTGTCAGAAATGAGAAGATATTCGACTACTACCTCTTAGTTTTGCATCCATAAAGTGTTCGCACGTCTTTAGTCCCTTCTGGAGGACATCAATCTTCTTGGTCAATTCTTCTCGCTTCGTCCGGCTTTCCTGGGACTCGCCAGCAATAAGCTCCACCAAGTCTGGTGACATCTTGAAGACAGCCACAGGTGAGAGGATATCAGAAAGTGGCATAAGGATCTTGTGCTCAATAACCTCGGTAGCAATACCGTCAATGAAGCGTTTCATGGCAATCTAGATTGGCAATGTTGTTAGGAACCGACTGCGAGTGTTAGACTTCAAGGAGTGACACAAACATTATAGTAGGCAAGCATGCGGTCGAGAGCTTCGGAAGCTGCACGACGTTCGATATTCGGCTCAGCACGCTTGGCTAGACTGTCAACAAGAGCACTGAGATCATAATAACTACCACCGAGGTATTGCGAACTCCCTATAGAAGATTGGCCGAAGAAATCGCGAACAATTTTCGAAATCTCATCTCGCGGAGGACTACAGGGGCTGTGGATAGCCTCCACGTATTCTTGGTTGTAGGTAATCGGGTGGATGCGTCGATGTGAATCAAGCAGCTTGCTAGTTTTAGCTTTAGCGCTCAGGAGCAGTCTATTGAGAGCTGGCTGGAAGATTTTGTCGATGAGAGCATCGCCGATTGATGCATCCGCAACATACGTGACGATAAGTTCCAGGAATTCTCCAACCGCGTCCCAGGCCTTTTTGACGTGATCCTGTGCAATCTGCTCCCATGGAGATGACTGCTGCTGGAATAGGTCAGCGAGGACCATAGGACTGAAAATTCCAGGAAGCTCCCGGCCTCGGGTTCTTTGCATCATGTTCTGGACGTGATCTAGGAACTTGTCCCTGGTAACGAACTCCGGTTTCGTAGAGGACTGATTCTTCGTGCTTGAAATCTCACGGCGGTGACCGCGTTTCACAAGCTCATCAGCAAATTCCTTGTTCATATTCTGGATTACGGCACGAATTCGCTCTTGGTATCCTTGAGATGTTTCGGCATCCTCGAAGAATGCACCGGTATATGTTCCATTAATGGAACGTTCGACGAGCGATTGGAACTCTTCACTTATTTGTAGGAGCCTAAGTCGCTGCTCGTCTAGGGTACGCCGTGGCTCTCCAAGCTCCTCAAGTTCCTCGCGTGATCCGTCTAGCTTCAGGTTAATCTCACGGATCAAACTTGGCAGTTCAAGGGCGATCTGTCGGAGTAACACATTGCTAAGTTTCTTCCGTAACTCATTGATCCCGAGCATCGAGGAAGGGAGTTCATTCCAGGTACTATTCGAAAAGAAAAGAGCTTCTTCGGTGTTTCGATAGCTCAAAAGTGATGACCCCTTGTGAGTCTCCGAATCAAGGTTTTTAAGGACGTGCCAACCAAGGTCAAAATTAACTTGATTATTCCTGGCAAGGGAGATGTAGAGTGCCTCGCTGCCTGATCCTTGAACCAAGGTGTCCGGCTTCGTGATCACGCCCATGGTGCGACTGCCTCTCTTGTCGACTTCTCGGGCGAAGTTTAGAACTACTTGATTTGCGAAGTCGTTCTTAGCGGAGACAACGGCTAGGATGATGCTTCTAGGCTGTTTCATGTAACCCTTCACGACCTTTCGAACCAGCTTTACATCTGCCAAACTCTGTGATTTTGTTTCCGAGTGAATGAGACCCGGCATGTCGATGATAGTGAGGTGAGGGCGATCGGGACCTGTAATCTCAACGCGAAGGCGGTCCTTTGAAAATGCTTTCCCTGACGCCGAAATCCCCATAGCCACCTTGGCCTTTTCGACAAGATCTGGGAACCCTTCAAATCCTTCGAGTTCTTCATGAAATTTGTAAAGATCATCCTGGGTTGCGGTCTTGGAAGGGTTATCGGGGATGATGGAGACAGTCACACCAGTATCGGCTGCTCGTCGAAGGACCAACTCGGTGGGAAAACAGGTGCAGAGGTTACTTTTAACAGGGAAAGGAACTCCTGAGATAGCCTCGAGCACCGAACTTTTGCCTGATGATTGATCACCGCATACAATAATCTGTGGCAGAGAAATGTAGTGATCAATACCTTGGAGACGTAAATGGTCGATAGCGTCTAGTAATTCGAGTTGATCTTTAGAGCAGAGCCCATTAAGGGTCTCTGCGTTGAAAGCAAGTACCATCTTGGCCTTGAACTTGAGGATTGCTTAGGATAGGGTGATAAATGGAAGAATACCTTATAAATTAAGGTGTAATGATCCTCAAAAGGGACCGGAATATGCCGGGTGGGTATAATTGTTAGGATGAGCTTGAATGACTAGCATTCGGGAGAAGAACCTTTCATAAGTCCAAACCTGCCTACCTAAGATATGGTGCACTCTCAATGTTGGATTCATTGGTGCATGCCTAACCATAACGGCGGCCCGAAATACATGCATCTTCAGATGTATGGCTTTCATAAATGCACGCTCGTTCTTTGGTTGGTATATATCCCTCGATGATACAGGTTGTTTCAACGTTTAGTAAAACCCGGTGAGAACACGTATATAATTGAAGAAGAACTTTTGGTTGAAACCATTCTTGGACGACTTCGTGTTTCCACAGACGTTGGGCAATATCGAATGCTAAAATAACAAGGTGGCGGTAGGGCAGTCAAGTGTGATTGGATGGTAATATTTCAACTTATGAGACCATCCGCTGAACCAGCCACCGTACCGTCGCATTGCAGAGCAACAGCAGGACGTGAACCAACAGGCCCAGCATTCACAGGGAAAGATAAGAGAAACGAGGCCTCTTCAAAATTATCATGGCTTGCAAGTCTATTGAAGAGTCACCCAAGAGTCACAATGAACGAGGGAGAATACATTTATGCGCCCTAGCTAGATGTACTCGCTGGGTTAGGTGGAGGGTATGTTCATAGGCGCCGAAGGAATCAACAGCAAGCCGAGTTCTAGGTCCCTCTGCAATACCTAACCTAGTAGTGTAACCGCATAGACTTGATACCAGTCGACACATGCCCTAGTCTCCCAAACAAGCGTCCTTCTTGCAGAACAGTCATTCAACATTGTCGGTTGATTACTGCGAGCTCAAAATTAATAAGCGTACACGGAAGAGTTATAGCAGAAAGAACAGGAGCAATTAAAATACGCCACTCACTGGTTCCGCTCCCTGGATTTGCATTATTCCAAACTCCTCCGCCGGGGGTCAGGTCATCTTCTGTCACTGCTCGATCATAGCACGCACATTGCCAATCAATGTGGTCTGGTGGATTCCCCCCCGGAGTATTGACAAACGCGCCTTGGAAGTATTTCCCACTCGGTAACCACTTGCCTGGATTAGCAGTGTCGTTGCCTTCTAAGCAAATACTGCCGCACTTGTCAAGCACTTTTGTTTTATCATTGTCGAGCCAGTCTGTCTGTTTGAATCTATAAAGTTCGTGCAAATCTGATATATTCGCTCTAACGTGCCATATTCCTTCATTTCCTCTGTTAATCGTCGTTTCAGTGGCGAGTGCGGAAGATGTACATCCTGTCGTTGTCGGTTCATCACGTACTCGGGCTGGCTCTGGCACATGGAAGCGTTTAACGGCCATGGCCCCGGAGGATAAGGCAAATAGAATAAAGAACGAGAAGTGCATAGCGAGATGGGTTGATAGCAATAAAACAAAACTATTTTGCTGGCATTCTAGAAGAAAGAGGCAGCGTAGTCTAGCTTTTATAATGATATAGGTACTTATTGCCCCATTAGGCGACCGATCGCAACATGGATATTTAACCGAGACTAACAATAGCCACATCGATGCAGGTGGTTTTGCGTCCGACCATGGCGATCAGCGTGACGGTCAGCGCAGCCAAGCTTAATACGAGGGGGCTTTGAAAAGGCATGATACCTCCCCACTTTGCTTCTCAAGTGGTGGTTTGCAGTAACGAGTGTGAAGAATTGAGGTAGGAGACAAATGAAAGGAGGTAGAAGCCAATGAACCAACCGTCGATGTTACTTGCTGAAGCGATGCAAGGGCTCAAGTATCTACCTGGGGACATACCTACCTCCTTGTACCTACATAAAGGAGGCAACCGCTGACCTAAATGCTCGTACCTGATATGCAAACTCAGATATGCTGTCCTCCAACTCAAGTACCTATCTATAAGTAATTTTTAATATTGCAAGGAGGTTTCGTAGTGCCTTCAATATCTACTTGCGACGATTATATATCACCACAGCCACTAGCTCGGTAACCAATGGGAGCTACTAGAGAAGCCCACCGTTGTTCCCAATGCCTGGAAGTCCTTAAGGCGTCTATAAACTTATTTCCGTGGTCACGAAGACACGACATGAAATTACATAAATCTCCAAAGTGTGTTTATCTAGGTATTCGGCTTGCTAAAGACGTGTCGTCCACTCTGCTATAGCTGCAGCTCATTACGCCCTAAGATCAAAGCGTATGCTTTCGAGAAGGAACGAAAGGCGTATTTGCCAGCTTCATCATACCCTCGTTATTATCGACTTACTACACATAAGGACTAAGAGGTTGATAATGGCTGCTACATTCTATCAATGCGGCTCGAGGTCTATTCTTAACCGGAAAGAGTACCCTAAAAACTTATCCGTATTTGCTCTAAAATGTTTTGCTGGCTATGAAGGCCGGCTAGACATATTATGTCCCCTTTAAAATAGAATTCAGGAGCACATACTCCTCCCGATTAAAGGGGACGGCGATTTAATTCAAGTAATTTAGCATCGTTTCGTCACACGAACATTGTGGATATTTGTATTGGTGTAGGGCAGAGTTCCACTTTGCTGAAAGATACGGTATATGAGGTGTTTATCTATGTATTGACTTGTGTGTTACCTATATGAGCTATGGGAGAAGTCTCTCTTATATACACATTCCTGCAAAGATGCCTTGTACTCTACCTAGAAGCAGTCCCTTGACCACTCATTTCAGCATACTTCTGGGTAGCATCGCATCTTCTGACTAGGCTCTGATGAACGTATTGGTTGTGGAGTTTCTGAAAGACCTCGATGATTTAATCAAAGGTACCTAGGCACTCTACGGCTCTACCTTAACTTCTAGCTCCTTTCTTACCTACTACTCGCTTGCTTCTTACTGATGCCCTCATGTCTCTCTACAATGCATTGGACATCGCCCGTTAACCTGATATTCCAGTCACCCACACATTAGGTGCAGTGATATTGTGTTTTAGATGCTCGACAGTGTGATCGCACGGCTGGACCTGCGAAGACTGGGTTCCCTTCATAAGGCACCTAATATATTGCGAAACTGAGTATAATTAGAGCAAATCTAAAGAGTACATATTCATCTGATATTTGAAATAAATGACTACTATACTGAGAGAAGCCGACGCTGAAAATTTCTTTTCTAGTTGGAAGAGTTTGTATCTTGTCACCTTTGATTTTATAAACTTACAATAGTTGATTGTGGAAAGCGTTTAATGCCATCATCGAACACATTGACCTTTCTAAGCTTACAAACTGCATTATCTGTAGCTTTAGTGAGGATGTATCGAACTACTAGACTACGAACTTGTTTTCTCTAGGGTTCGAAACGATAAATCGGCGGGTTCTATTCAACCAATGCCGAGCCGAGCCACTCCCTAGACAGGTCAGTAAATAGGTGTGATAGCTTGCTGCTTTCTATAAGACCTGAGGACGAGGAATTGGTGCTCTTTAGAGATCTAGGAATTTTAATGGCTGCTTTGCTCTTAATAAGTGTGCCATTCCGAGCGTGGTTGATAAGCCGATTGGTAGATGTTCGCATCAGGATTATTATTAGGCCTTGCCTTTTCTGATCTTTCGAGTGTTAAAACTCAGGTAGGGCTGGACTCGATGTCCTGGGTAGCTGCATAATTGAATGGCAATATATATCTCCGATATGAATTGACCTACAACACGATTGAAGCCTCGTAAGACACTAGCTGAATATGACGATGGTTGATGGTGATGTCTCGGATAATGACTTACAATTTGGTCTATAGTTGCTTTACCGATATAGTATCAACATGGAGAAAAGGGATGGATGGGTGATTAAACAGAACAGAACTAGTATATGTGTAAATGTTACACTGCATAATTCCCCCCCAAAATTCAGCAACATAATCCCGAAGTTGCGCAGGATGGTAGTGTTGCAATGCAGCGTAGTCCACGTCCAATGATAGGTCTCTTCACAGTTCCATTATCTTCTCAGTTCCCCTTAAATTATATCGGATTCTTGTTACTGCATGTACAACTCCAATATTCTGCAAATACTCGTAAGACATTGATAGACATTTGATTACAAGGCTGATATTTGTCTGTACATGTGTTTGTTGCGTGTATACATGTATGTATGTAGTTTGCCTTTGTACCTAAAATGTGGTGAAACGGTATAATGATTTGTTGGTTCTACTATACATGTATATACTAACCTAGACTCTCTTCCTTGTCCCTTCAATCTTTACCCTATCCCCTTTTGATCTAAATACTTAAGAACGAGGGCCGGTATTAGCCATTGATTATCGATTATTCATCATTTGTCAACGATATTGGTGAAGGGTTTTTTATTTTATTTTATTTTTTTTTAATCATCGACACCTTTCGACCTGGAATCCAAGGGTGGGGTACACTACTACAGGGCTCTATGTACATGTACCTCACTGATATCTGCAAGCTGCAAGGGCACTATCGATTAAGCGAGACGCTAGCGGCACATTTGGATATCAGGCTGCTGGGGTACATCCTTACCCCACGCAGCCCACCACCCCCAATCCACCCAACCATCACGTCTTGCACGTACCTACCGTACCTACCGTAGTGAACGCGTAGCAATTTGATTTTTAACAAAGTGGGCGCCGGACGCGGTCTTCAAGCTAACGGAGGTCCCCTAGCGGGCCGTCTTCGTGGTGGGCAAAAAAAGGCTTATGTTTTCTATTTTCTATCCTACCTAACAATGGATCATTGAAGTTCTTTACATTTGAAGTGCACCCAGGCTGCCAGGTACGAAATACATACGGTACGATAGCTAAATTAACGGCGCTTTGACCTTCTGATCATAGCACCAAGCTCCAAAGCAAGATTGACATCCAATGTCAGCCTTTTGTTGATTATTGGTCATACTTTCTTGAACCCTGTCCAGCAAGTAATCAGGGTTCGTAATAATCCGAAGTCCAATATTGACTTGGGATTATTTTGCAACCATCCCTCCCCTTTCTTGAATTGTATTGTTGTTTTGTGCGGACTCAACACTTTTTCACACGACGTCTTTGCCTACCGTTGCCGTCGCTTGTCTCAGTATTGGGAGCTTAACAACTTAACCAATGCACCCAGTTTCTTAGCTTGGGCTCCGCCGTTAAGATGGACGATAAGCGTCCACTTGGCACTGCTGTCAGCAGAACCAGCGCCATTCCCAGGCCCACGTCGCGTCTTCCTCTACCTCGATCCAGTGTGTCGGCCACCGTATCTACTCCCCAGACCCAGCAACCTTCTGAATCGACGCGCGGCCGCCCGACTCAGTCTGTAACTGCCGGCAGCACCCGGAATACCCGCCTTCGTGCAACATCATCCAGAGAACAGCTTAGCACAACAACGATACGTAAGACATCGAGATCGATTGCACCTCCCGTAAGCTCGCAAAACAACCGTCAAAATCTCAGTACTAGGAATCGGAGCACGTCGTGTGGCCCCAAGCAAGCTTCTACCCAGAATATTCGAGATGTCCGCGACGATACTTTCAAAAAGCCTCTATTACCCGGTCGACGACCGTCTGGTCAACTTGACCTTGCCTCTCCGACAACGTCAACACGAGAAACCTTGACACCAGAAGACGATGTCGACGATGACGTTGTTGTTGACTCGCTTCCACCTCTGACAAGGTCTACTGACGAAGGTCTTACTTTTGACGCTCTTATGTCACAACCAAGAAAACCACGCCCTTCCCTCACCGAGAGAACAATCGAGACTCTTGCCCAACTACCGTCTTCTCCTGCTTTCAAGCGACGTGGTAGCAACTTTTTCGAGATAGAGCCCCCTCGAAGACCGCAATCGAAAGGTAGCGTGGGATCAAAGTCAAGGCCTGCCTCAAGACCTGGTTCTAGCTATCAGTCAGATGGGTCAACTGTCCGTTCTGCTAGATCGCTTAGTCGGCCAGGATCTAGCGCGGGCCAACCAGACAGCCACTATAGTAACTTCCGGGCTTCTACCAATACCTACAAGCCACCTCTATCCACTGTCCTAGGAACCCCAACGAAGAGAGCCTCTGCTATCAATTCAAGGGCCCCCACCAGCAGGAGCGTTTCAACTTTCAACCCTCGACCTAGCTTGAGTAAGGTTCCCTCTCGATCTTCCTTATCAGCTTCAGTAGGTCCCTCTACGCCTCGTCCAACCAAACATTTCGACGCCTCATTCTCTAAGTCGGGGTCGAAGACCGTTGCTGCCCGTCCCCTGAAGACAAGAGCTTCGATGAACAATTTGTACAGAAAACCGTCTCTTCCATCCTTGGATAAATCGTTGTCGGAGGTGCCCCCTAGTCCTTCTCGTAAGGCTTCGCTTGCGTCCGCTAAGTCGTCGAGCACATCCGGAGACGGCCGTAACCTGTCAAGTGCCTCTACTGCTTCCACGGCGCTGACAGTGGACTCAATCGAAGAAGCCCCTATCTCCACAGCTCGAAAGTCGTCCGCTATGTTGCGAGAGCAGATTGCAAAGGCAAAGGCTGCGAAGCGTGCCGCATCCCGACAAGTCTCGGGGACCAAGATACCTGATGCTGAGGAAACCCCCGTCGTACCGACGGACACGACGTTTGATTTTGGGTTGTCCGACGATCCTTTCGGCCAGCGTAAATTTGAGGACGCGAACCGCAATGCTATGCAATCGCGGATCAATACTGCTAGGACTACTGGAAGGCTTAACATTGCGGCCATGGGTCTAAAGCAGATCCCGACAGAGGTCTTGAAGATGTACGATTTAGAGTCGATGGACCGTTCTGGCGGCGCATGGGCCGAAAGCGTGGATCTGACTAGATTCGTGGCCGCTGACAACGAGTTGGAGACTATTGATGATGCCATCTTCCCGGACGTTGATCCAAGCGATTTCGCCGACGAAGAGGATAGCGCAGGCCATTTATTCGGAGGATTGGAGTCTTTAGACTTGCACGGCAATACGCTGATAGCTTTGCCTACAGGTCTAAGACGCCTACAGTTGCTGACCTCCTTGAACTTGGTAGGTACTCAGTTTCCCCTTCAAGTCTCACGTGCAATTTATGCTAATTATCTGATCAGGCGTCGAATAAACTCACGAACAATTGTCTTGAGATAGTCTCGCAGCTGGCTACGCTTCGAGACCTGAAACTTGGTAATAATCTTCTCTACGGTCGCATGGAAGATAATTATTTCGCGAACCTGCAGAATCTTGAAATTCTTGACCTTCATGGTAACAATATTTCATCGCTTCCAAACAGTATCGATAAATTAGGACGCCTTCGCATGCTTAATTTGAACGAGAACGCATTCGAGACTTTACCATTCGAGGGTCTGTCGAAACTCCCACTCACCGAGCTGTTGGCTCGTAAGAACAAGCTTTCCGGAACTCTTATCGGCCCCGGGGTTGAGGGCTTTCCCCAGCTTCAAATTCTTGATGTGGCAGCCAACCAGATCCAAATGATAGTAGACAGCGCTCAGTCCCTTAAAATGCCGTCCCTTCATCAGTTCACGGTGTCTATGAACCGTATCTTATCGCTTCCTGACATGAGCTCTTGGACTAGTCTCCTTACCATTAACGCGGACGAGAATAGTATCACCGCTTTTCCAGAAGGCTTCACCAATCTTGAGAGCGTGCGTCATGTCGACTTTACTAGTAATGATATTCGGGTTATACCTCCCGAGATCGCCAGAATGGACAGTCTTGCAATGCTGAGAATTACTGGAAACCCCCTCAGGGATAGGAAGTTCACATCACTAACAACAGAAGAGTTGAAAGATGTGTTGGCGGCAAGGTTGGAACCACTACCTCAGACCGAAACCAGCAGCGTTGAGCAGTTCGGAAATGGGTTCTCGGTCGTTCCGCCTATGAATGTTGATGCAAATTCAGGGATTCCTGTATGCGATGATGAAGATGACGAAGGACGTTCAGACTGTGATGATTTCGCTACGCCACCGACTTCAGCGCCTCACTCTCCGGCTCGGTCGCGGTCACACACATTAAGTAGCCAGACATGGCCTATCAAACCTGGCGGTCTTCTCGATCGGTCGGATACACAATCATCTTCGTTGCACCCTGTCGTCTGCTCCAAGATTGCTGTAGCCCATACCGTGCGCGAGGTGCGATTGCAACGTAACACGTTTACTCAATTCCCGAATTCATTATCATTTTTTACCGACACAATCACATCGCTTTCAATGGCGCATAACCAGCTCACGGGCGAGAGTTGGTTGACGGAACCGATTGATCTCACGGCCCTCCGAGAGCTTTCTTTGGCGTCGAATTTTATCACAAGTCTTACTCCGCTAACCACAAACCTCTGTGCCCCGAATCTGCAAAAGGCGGATTTCTCGCATAACAGAATAGTTAAACTGCCGACTCTACGGGAGTTTTTCCCTAGTCTTACTGTCTTGCTCATCTCCAATAACCGCCTAGAAGACCTGGAACCTGAGGCCATTAAAGGGATGAAAGTGGTGGATGTCAGCAATAACGAAATCGCTCACCTGAATCCCCGTATCGGGCTCCTCGGGGGCACGGGAGAACTTGAGAGACTGGAGGTTACGGGAAACCGCTTCAGGGTTCCTCGATGGAATGTGCTCGAGCGTGGAACCGAAGCGACACTCCGGTGGCTCAGAGGCCGCGTGCCAGTTGCCGAGATGGCCGAGTGGAGGGCGAAATTAGGCGAAGGCGAAGAGGAGGCGTTCAACGAGGTCGATTAATATCTAATAGATTGGAATGGTATATAGTAAGATGCACGCAGTTTCTTATTCGGGGCGTCCAGGGTGGTCACGACGCAATACCTCATCGGCGTACTCACGTGGTGATAAAGATACCAGGCCGGCTTACGCATTTAGGTCGTTAGGGAGTTGGTTGAATTTCAGATTTGAGACTGCGTTAGTCATTACAGGAGTTGTTGAAAGGGAAAAAAAGGGAGGGCGTGAGGGAACAAGGGTTATGAAAGGCAATCACACGTACTATACTAATAATGTATGAATAAGGAATGTTAATACCTAGATTAAAAATGGTCCTTTTTTGCGATGGGATTATATTATCATGAAAAGACCTGGCATCACGAATAGGGATATGTATCCAAGTGCGTCATGAGAATTCGAGGAAATGATGCCGGTATTATATAATATACATGTACATACATGTAGGTACATATGTAATCCATAGCACAGATTAGGTATGTACGTGGTACCTACGTACGTGGTTTAGCGCATTCAGCCTTTGACTTTTCAGTGCGGTGGGTCCGTGCCAGCCTTCAAGATTTAATGGATTCATCAATGTTCTTAGCAGGTGTCGGTCGCTAGGTGGACTCGCCCAGCAACCAGCCAATTGCTCTACGGGGGTAGGTTCTTGAACTTTTCCCTTCCCACATCCACATCCACACCTCACACCTCACACACTTCACACTTCTCCACTTCCACGCAAACGTCCCTCACTTCTTTTACCTCATCTCTTCATCCACCAACAGGTCTAATGGGATAGTCAAGTCTTCTCTACTACCTCTCCTCTCCCTCTCTTCCGACCGCCTGCGACCTCTTTTGATTTAATTCAAAAGAGCCTGTTTGCGTTGTGTAGAATAAGGTCCCCTCTACCGCCTCGTGTCCAATTTGGTCGCACACCACCGATATCATCCCCGAAAACATAGGGATACGTTTCTTAATATCAGTTAATCGGTTTAACTGGTGTAAAAATCTAGTCTCGAATGCAGTATGTCGGCGGACTCTGATACGAATAACGCTCGCCCGAATGGTGTCGCCGTAGAAACTGAATATGACCACATTCCTTCGACTCCTCCCGATGCCACGGCCATCCGCCATTCCTCATCACAGCAATCAATTCCTTCTACCGAAGGGCCCAATTCACCTCTCGATCCATCTGCTTCGTTCAAGACCGAATCGAACGATGACCGCAACCCATCTTCCCAGGTCATTCCTTCGTCCTTGACTCCACCTCCCTCCTCTCAGGTCCCTCAGACCAGTGGAGCTGCCGGCATGCCTCTAGGCCACGTGAGCTCTCAGAGAATTAATATGTTTTCTCCTCCCGCAACGACGCTTCGTACCCTCGCACAAGATGCCAATCCTATGTTAGATTTTGTCCCTCCAACGTCGGACCAGATCGCAGATGCCTCAGCTGAGGAGCTTCGTACCATGGTCCAAGCGTGTCTCGCCGAAAATGCGAGGCTGAAAATGGAGACGGCCCACCACAAGCTCCAGTATAGTCTACTTAGCATGCAAGCTGAAGAAGACGCGAAGATAGCCGCGGTAGAGCATGACATGACCCGACGTGAGGTTGAGGTATTGCGCCTGACGGAGAATTCTCGTCAGGCTCGACGGGAGCTAAATGCTGCCGCTGAATCCACTCAGATTAAATATCGTGAACTCCAAGCCCAGTTCGATATAGTTGTGAAAGAGAACGCGGCCCTTCAAAAGCGCATCAAGTCGGCGACCAAGTTGATTCAGCAGCAGAGTGAGGAACGAGATAAGTTAATCGACGAGCGAGATACGGCTTACAATCGGATCCGTGAGAACAGAGAACATTTCCGCATGTTATGTAGCCCTGGCGGGATGTTTCATGGGGCTCTAACGCCCAAGACCCCAGCGGCTACTTCGCCTCAGCAATACCGAGCAACGCCACGACAAACACCCAAGTCTGCCCATCGGGATGTCCGTCATGATAATGACACCAACCAAGCTGGATTTGCCGCTCTCCTTCAGGCTTTGAGCCATGATAATAGTGCGCCATCGACCCCTACAGCGGCTAATCGCCCTGCACTACGGGTGCCTCCACGGCACACCCGCGCCGTTCAGTCACTATCATCACTTCCCACTACACCAACAGCGCGTGCTCGTGGAGATTATTCAGCCCTGTTACCCTCCGTCGACCTAGTGCCTCAGACTGAACCACCGAACCGATACGGGAGTAGTCGATATGGTCTAGAAACGCCCGTCCAGAAGAGAGGGCATCAAAGCCGGGAAAGCACCATCTCTGCTGACGACAACGAGGAACTTGCTCGCGCAGCCCTCGAATCGGTCGCTGCGGCTACACAGTCGTACATGTCGCAGGGATCGCGGGCCTCCCGACGGAGAGAGGAGGATGAAGAAGTTTTTGAGAGCCAGGCCAGCCAAGCGGCATCCGAAATGCTCCGCCGCGACCCACGCGAGAGTTTTGAGGTTGCGAGCTCGGTCGGGTCCCGCGACGGCACGCCGGCTCCGGCTGAGAAGTCTGCTAAGCTGCAGTCGAAACTCTTTGCCGGATTAAATAAGGCTGGGCTTGCGTCAGAGAAGCGCAAGTTTAGCGGTAGCGCTGACAACACTGAGAGCAGGAGAGATGGTATTGTGAGTCCAGCGAAGAAGCTGAGATATGGAGGCGGGGGTGAAACTAATGGCCGGGTTGGACTGGGAATCCGCTACGGCCAAGAGACTTGAAGAGGCTCGAGTAGGCTTCTGGTGATTTCGGAGCCGAACAGTTATTTTCGTTTCTTTTTTTTGGAGGCGCTGAAAAACGACGGGGATCGTTCGAAGGGTTGCCCTCAGTTTGAACTCTGATGATAATGCCGTAAGGAATGGACGATGCTTGTATTATACCCCGTTTGCTGTCACGGCATTTAGCTCTGGTTTCACTTGGCGCTCAGAGCTGCTTGTATCGCACATGGGAAAGCAAGGATGATGCAGTAGGGAGCATCTCGGTTTGACGGATTAACCTACCTAGGTATGGAGGTATACAGTGAGCAAATTGATATATCAGCTCCATGATGATGGTTTTGCGTACCTGCGTAGTTATGAAATAGCGTAACACACGTAATCCGCCTAAAGAGAGGAAAGGAAAAGGGGAGGGGGGGCAAGTCGCACTCTTGACGGGGTGCCTATCATCATTCATAGGTAGGTACTTTTCCCTCTATTTCCCTCTATTTCCCTCTAATCTTTCTTCTGATTTCTCCACATGTATCCTAATAAGGCTTTGTTACTAGCTGCCAGATTCACCAAAGGCTTCTTACACCAATACTTCTGAGTAGCTTTCCAGCTTTGTCCTTGAGACAATGCACCCCGATTTGCAGACGCAGAGATGATCCAGTAAAAGCACTAAGCCGGCGTGTGGCTTTTCATCATAAGAAGTATGATAGCCCCTTATCCTGAGCAACAATAAGATTGTATGTTGTCTGTTTCATTCTACTTGTTCTTTCCACTGATCCCATTAGGCTACACGTCCATTGCATTCATTCTACGAGATCAAGCCCAGATTCTAGTCGTGCTCATGGCTCCCACTCAATTAGCTCCTCTGTTGGAGTCTTCAGATAGCGCTAGCTATGCTACCGTCAGACCGAAGCCAAAGACCGCCATTCCCCTCAAGCGCAGTCCACCAGAACCTGCAGCGAACGAAGACTATGTAGTCGATATAGAGAGAATAAGAGGCACCACTGGACCGGGTTGTACTATGTCAAGTCATTACTGCAGCAATGGCAATGATATATTTTGGTGCGACTATTGTATTCAGAATAATTTGCCACATTTCCCGGAACATTATAGTAGCCTTTGGAGGAGATGTATGGAAAGCGAAAGGTCGCTGGCCGTCCTTGACTCAATGATCGCTTTTCAAATGCGCCTTCTTAGCATATTAGTCCCTCTATTTCTGCTATTCTTCCTGAGGATATATCTGATAAGATATATCGATGACAGGGACGCGCGTCAACTTCAATTCTCTATATTTCCAGGGGGAACCGAGTACTTTTGTAGGTAAATATGTCATGCCTACATACTTGCAACCCAACAATTGAGGGGATGCGCATCAGCCTCTTTCACGACATATCGGTTCGCATCTTAATAGGAAGCCGTAGCTTCCTTCTACATCGCAATCACAAGGTGATCTTTCGTTGGAGGTATGTAGGTAGGTACATAATGTATTTAAGCCAGGTACTACTCTAATCTTAAACCTCAACTCATTCCCATCGCCGTTGCCATCACCATCACCATCACCATCACCATCACCATCAACAACACAAACACAACACAAACACAACACAAACGTAATCGCCAATGCCACCACGTTCCCCTCCACTACATTATCGTATCCATCATACCTCATCTACTACCTTGAAGAAGAACTACCACAACTAACCAGATCCAGCGATATCTCAAACCATCCATCTCACGTCTCAGCCTTCGCTCTTGGAGATCAGAGAGGGCTTCTACTTCATGAAAATTACAAGTCCAACTATTATCAATTCAACTATCATTTCCCTCGTCGTTTCCTTTCCCGCTTCTTCTTTTTTTTTTTTTCCTTTTCTTCAATCTAACATCGAATTAGAAGGCAACGCAGCAGCTAATCTGATGCACACTTGCCGCTGGAATTTGGCACGAGTCGAGCGCCCTCTTGACCACTTCATTATTTCAAATCCTTACACTCTCAATTTTGAGTCTGATTACTCGCATAGTTCAAGAATCGCAAACTTCATCTCATAATATCATCTGACCCAACACCGTCGTCATCTTCACAGCTCTCTCTTTCCATCGTTGAGATAACTTGGCACCACCTTCTCAGTATAGACTCGAATACGCTGCGGTGCCTCGACCTGCCACCTCAACAATCGGGATACTCAACATTAACCTAATCTATCAAGCCCCCATACCGAGCCTTTCCGAAAGATTGAAGGACGAGGATCCAGCACTTCCCGGTCATCATCCCCCATCAACGCCTATCAGCAAAATATTCTTGTCGTCTATACTATTTTGTCATTCAGTCTGCCTATACATCATCGCAATACTGAACTTACTTCTCGCACTACATACAGAATCACAACCCTCTCATAATAAACCTAACTCAAGAAGTCATCCAGCCCTGATACCGGGAGTGAAGATATGGCGTCAGCTCCCGCTACTGTTGCCGGCAAAATGGTAGATCCCCAAGAAAGGAACTCTTTCACGTGGAACTCATGTGAGAATTCCGAGAATCAGATAAGAATTAGCGTGAAGGAGGTAGCCGAAGAAGTTGGCTTTAGACTCGGTGGACAGATTGAAAGTACGTTAGAAACATTTTTACTTAGTGAAGCTGGTTTGGACGAGTCGAGCTCGACGGTTCTGGGACGGAAACTCCTTGAGAAGTGGGCTCAGGATTATAGTAAGTATCCCACGTCATGATAACCGACTACGCTAACATTGTCCTTAGAGAATCTCGTTAATCTTCACAAGGAATTCAAAGTTCCTGTTGGTGTTGCCGGGCCGACTGGTAGTGGGAAGACATCCGCCCTAAACGCTCTGATCGGGCTTCCTGAACTCTTGCCTACGAATAATCAAGAGGCAGCTACAGCCGTGCCATGCAAGATCGCTTATAATGATGACGACAGAAGTGCTATGAAGTTCCGTGCATGTGTTACTTTTCGCAGAAAGCCAGACCTCAGGAGACAGTTGGACCAGTTTTTCGAAGATCTAAAGAGAAGAGATGAGCTTCGAGAAGCGGACACCGGCTCGGCCGAGGATTTCGAGGCTCTTCGAAATGCCAATGCTAGCTTAAAACCAACATTCGAGATGATTTGGACAGTCTTCGGCCTTGAGGAGCGCGAGGTCTCGAAGATGACAACTGAGGATCTCCTTTCAAATGAAGACGTCAGCATGTTGCTTGGAACGAAGAAGAAATACCATGCTCCCAATGCTGATCAGCTATCTGAACAGATCAAACCATATATGGATTCAACTACTGCCAGACACAGTAAATCCGGTTCCGAGTTCGCAGCCTGGCCTCTCATTGATGAGGTTGATATATTTGTCAAGTCGGATATTCTCCGCAACGGCGTTGTTCTCGTTGACCTTCCTGGTCTCGCAGATTCGGTTGAGAGCCGGGCTGCAGTCGCTCAGGCGTATTTCTCCAAGTTAATCGCTACACTTATTGTGTCACCCGCCCGTCGAGCCGCCGATGACTCTACTTCAGTGAAGCTGATGTCGGACCACCAAGAGTTACGGATGAAAATGGATGGCAAATTCCATAAGCGTAGCTACTGCATCGTAATTTCACAGACAGATCAAATTGACCGCCGGTCGGCCTTGAGAACTCGGCAAGCTAAGGCTAATCCGAAATTGCAAGAACTCCTTGAAGAAGAAAGCGATTTAAAGTCAAAGAAGCAGGAAAAAACAGAACAATTGAAAAAAGCTCGTAAACAGATTGCAGAACTCCAGAAGGCCTCAAAATCTGCAACTTCGAAGAAGAAGGAGCCCGAAAAGTCTTCTCGAGGTAGGTGGTTTGGGGTTTCTTTAGCTATGTCCTCTGCTGATAATATTGTTAGGAGTATCTAAAATTAGGCCCAAGGTACGAGACGAGAGCGGAATAAAGGCCCAACGAGCTACTGTTTCAAGAATTGAAGAACAGATTGATGCCGTTAAAAAGAAGTTGAAGGATGTGGAAGGCCACATATTATTCCTCTGCGTCAAGGATAGAAACGAATTTCTTGAAGACCGCATTCAACAAGATTTCCAGAGGCGACAGGCAGTTATCTCCGATGGTGATCAAGGCTGCTTCAAGGATACATACGATGGCAGAGTCTCCATCTGCCCAATTAGTGCTAAGGCGTTTTGGCAATGTGATGCAGACGAGGAACCCGTGGTCGGATTTCCAACTCGTTTTTACTCAGGAATCCCGAACCTCTCACAGTGGATTCGCAACGCGACCATTCAGGAGCGAGAGACCCACGCTAACAGTATGTTACGTGAATTACATCGTCTCTATAATTTAATTCAAACTTGGTCGAAGGAGGAGTGGAAACACAATAGATTCCATGTCAACAGGGAATGGGTTGAGGAAGAGTTATTTCCACCTATTTATGATAAACTAAGAGAGGTAATCGACCTCCTTACTTCAGCTTTGGGTAATTTATACTAATGACGGAATTATAGAGTCTAGACGAGCACTGGGCGAAACTCAAAAGGGAGGTCGACAAGCTCAGTCCACTCAAGAACCAGAAGATATCACTCAACAGCTGCGAGAAAGAATGCGAAAATGTTGTAAAAAGTTGGTCCTACAAGAATATCACTGACGACGCAAGCCGAACTAAGGTACATTGGACAACCTATCAAGCCAATATCCAGAGAAGAGGTGGCAAGTTCATTAGCAAACCAGGCGAGGATGCTATCGAATACAACTGGATGGAAGATCTGTAAGAGACTGTCTCTAGCTTTTTACCACGCGATATTTTCTCAAGTACTAACTACAGACTCAGTTCGAATGTTCTTTTAAAGACGATTGTATCTGATTGGAACAGGGCTCTTAATTATGAGATTCCTGAGCTTGCTAAGCCGGCCTATGAGATAATTGACAACATCTGGGCTGACTTTCTTGGGCGATTACGACTTACTGTCGATGACACTCTTTCCCAACTTCTTCCGTTTCTCGATGATGTGACGCCTAATCTCGAGAGCATCAAGGAACAAGTCAAGGGCAAGATGCGCAGGGCCCTGAAGAACATCTCCAAAGATGCTTCTAACGTATCTACCGACATGGTTAAGTCAATTCAGAAGAAATGGGATCAGACTTTTAAAGAGAGCATCAGAGTGAAAGGTACTGAAAACTGTTTTCCAACCCTATCGAATAATGCTGATCGTGATTAGGAAAGGGCTCTTTCAACAGGCGCGAGGAATTGATCGTCGGGTTTGCGAGGTCAAGCGGCAGAAAGATGTTCAATGCTGCATTTGAGACCTTAAGAAAGCAGCTCAAGAACAACTTTGAACAACTCCCCAGTGTCCTGAGCAGCATATCCGGATTTGCTATTCAAGCAGTTAAAGACCTCATTACGGCGCTTCTTAACAATATTGTTCTTCCTTCTGACTTCAAGGTAGAGGATGCGCTCAAGGAGAAGTTTAAGCTGCAACGACGCATTCGCCAGGTCTTGATTCAATGGGATCTCGAATGGAAAGTTCCTGAAACAACTAGCAACTATCTCATAAAAGACGAAAGTGTTACGCTTCCCGATGAATATTGCTCTACGGAATATGATTCTGGAGAAGGCGAGGATGAAATGGACCTAGACGAGACCAGTTCTATTGAATCGGAGAGCGAAAACGCATGATGACGCTTATGTTGATTCTCGTATTTTATTTCATTTCGCCGCGGATGACCTTCTTCTCGTTTGCTTAACGCTATTCTTCATGATGACATTGATCACGGATTCGACCACCATCATTGCATGTTCAGTCCCGCACAAGCTCTACAGATATGACCGCTGAAACAATCATATTATCATCTAGCGCGCGATACTATACTCTGCTCTATTTACAGCCTGGCTACACACTATCTCGCGTTGAGTTTATCGAGGCTTGTTGAATTTAATAGGGAGGTCAGTCTGGAAGCCCTATTGCATTTGGTAGGAATCGATCATCACCTTTTCCGGAAGCCTTCTGCTAGGTTGGGTGAGACTTCATAAATTCTACCATGCGAATGTTTTCACTATTCAATTATGGTATTGCCATATTACTCTATTCTAGGTACGGAGATAGCAAACTATTCGAATGCCTTCTGTCTTTCTTTTCTATGTGATTACGCCTCCTAGTTATAACTTACAAGACTGATGCGTAGTCTTCGGAGGTGATGGATGCTAGCGAGGGTTATTAACAGGGACGTCGCCAATATAAGACGTAGGTAAATACTCGATAATTTCACGAACTAAACGAGTACCTATGGCAGCCTTAGAAATCTATAAAATTTTATTGAATCTGAATAAATTGGGGTATCATTTGACATACTACAAACACCTCAAAAACTCATTCATAACACTAGACATATTTAATCAAGCCCGTAATTAGATGGAGTCGGATATTTAAGTTTATCTGGAGTTTTGCGATGCGCGGATTGATGCCTCAGCTCTTTCTATTGGGGAATAGGCAAGCCACTGAGAATATTAACTGCAAAGAGCGCATATATATTTCTCAGAAGTCCAATGTATCAGGACTTATTCTTCATCACATCAATGAGAAACCCAGCCAACAGGGAGACCCGGCGGCTTTTATTAAGAAAGGCGATTGACTCGGATTCCCGTGGTGGCTTTACCTACCCGTAAACATAATGTCAGCAAGTGTCGCTAGTCCTGAGTGCTGGGCTGCTTAGAGGGGACATAGGTATCTAATAGAGAAAAAGGTTATTCGTCCTACTCATCTATCTAGGTACCTAGGCAATTGTATAAAAATGTTGAGGATTTCGACTCTGGATGGAGAACGAATTTCATTAAGAATCTCACGCGTACCTAATGATATTTATATATGGATTATATGATGCCCCAACCTATAATTTAATAATAATCTAAAAATACAACCATCCTTCTAGGATAAGGGGTATCCCTCTTTATGTGTAGCTGATTCGTGATATATCTAAATTGTAAACTTTACCATCACTCAGACCAGCAACAAAACTTCCCTCTTCATCATCAACTCCGTGTAGATTGGTTACTTAACCCTTCAAGAAGAAACCCATTTACTAGTATCCCTCCAACTCCCTTAACCTTCGTGGAACTGCTCCGATCCATGGAAGACGTTCCGAAAATCCTTCTAGCCACGTCGTAGCATCTACCATAAATCTGCCTATCTCCGTACCACGTATCTTAACAAGAAATTCGGGTCCCTGGAGTATTTGTAGGAGACGGAGAGGCCATAACGGCCTCGAGACCACGAACCAGATCGGATTATAAGTAACCTCGAGCCACCCTAACCGCACCAACCCGTGATCCAGCAGCGTCCTTACGCCGGGAATGGTGGACACCGAGATGGCGATGACCGTGGCGAGTATTAAGTAGGGCCAGTATATTGTTCCCGCGATAACCAGCAGGAACCAACACATCCATAAGAGCCTGATTTTCCCCTGTAGCTCTTGTTGGCCAAGGACGGAAAGCCCCTCGCGTAGGACCTCGGCGACGAACAATCCGAATACGACTAGGTAAATATTGGTCGCCACGCGCGTGGTCCTCAAGAGCAAACGGTAGTCCTGAAGCACGAAGCTGATGAGAGTGGCCCACCAGAGGAAGGAGGCGGTAAGGATAAAGAACACCATCAGTCTCCTTTCTGGACTTGCGCTCCCCTTTGTCTATGTTGAGCAACTTCGGGCTTAACTATGCTAGAGGCGAGAGGATAAGAGTATGTTCGAAGGTGGGTGTAAGTTCTCTATGGTTGCAATAGCCTTTGAGATTTGTCTTCATACGCAGTCTGTCAAGGGTCTTCCAATACTGCATCGGCATTGGTGCTGCTAATATATCGTTGAAAGTGAATATACCGGCCAATAAGAGGAAATGCGATTGGCTGTCCTCTTGTATCTACCGTACTATTTCCCGGAAGCAGTCTTGAAAAGAGATCTGAATGCGGATGAGCTCATTTTGTTGTCTCTCTGGTTCTCATTATATGTTTGCTATCCCTATATTCTTTGTCAATGAAATGTCGCCAAAACAAAGATGGCCCAAAGAGATTTGTAACATGCACATCTCGACAGGTTCATATGAGGTATCACTGCTGCCATACACACGAATGCTGACTTAGACCTAGTTTATTCCCTGACGAACAGACCAGCCATGCCCATCCCGGTCCCGACACACATGCTCACTACGCCGACTTCCCCTCCGCTTCTCCCTAGACCATGCATCAATGTGGCCGTCACTCTCGCACCCGTGGCACCAAGAGGGTGTCCGAGCGCGATAGCGCCTCCGTCGGGGTTAACTTTACCCTGCTCCCAGTCCTTCTCCAAGCCCAGCTCCCTCACACAGTAAATAGCTTGGCTAGCAAAGGCCTCATTGATCTCCCACCGATTCACGTCATTCGCCTCAATGCCGAGTTGATTCAGAAGCTTAGGTATAGCCAGCGCGGGCCCGATACCCATCTCATCGGGGGCGCATCCAACCGTGGTCGCAGCTACGAATTTTCCGATGATACTCGACGTCAAGCCGAGCTCTGTGGCTGTGCTCCGCTTCATGAGCAGCGTAGCAGCAGCTCCGTCACTCACCTGACTTGAATTACCAGCAGTGCTTGCGCCGTCTTCCTTGAAGGCCGGCTTGAGCTTTGCGAGCGCTTCGAATGTCGCGTTCGCCCTGATTCCGTCATCCTTGGTGACCTCAATCTGCTTCTCCTCGCCGACCTTGTTACCTTGCTTATCGACCTCCTGGAACCTCGTACGCACGGGAATGATCTCGTCATCAAAGTAGCCCTCGGTCTGCGCCCTCGCCGCTCGGCGGTGTGACTCAACAGCAAACTCATCTTGCTCCTTGCGCCCGACCTTATACCTCTGCGCAACGTTCTCACTTGTGAGACCCATAGGCATGATGCAGTCCCTCGCATCCTTCACCGGGCTCTCTCTCAGCTCAGGCCATAGATCCACGGGTATAGCCTTGGAGCCATAATTTCTCGTCATACTCTCCATGCCCGCCGCAATACCAACACCAATCATCTCGCCGCGGATCTGGGCCGCAACGGCAGCTATACTCTGCAAGCTACTGCTGCAGGCGCGGTTGACGGTGTATAGGGAGGTGCTGTGGGGGAAACCGACGTGGTTCATAGCCATACGGGCGGCCTTGCTACCGCCGAGTTCGGACAAGACGACACCGACTGCTACATCGTTGATCGCTTCGGGTGGGAGGTTTGGATTGGCGTCGAGGGTAGCGCGCAACACGACGGAGAGTAGTTCCTCGGGGTAGGCGTCTTTAAGCTGGCCGCGGTACGAGCGGCAGATAGGTGTGCGCAAGGAGGAAAGGATGACGGTGTCGGAAGGGGACTTGGCCAGTACGGCGGAGAGTCCTTTGGGGAGCGCCATTTTAGACGGGAAGAGAGTCTGTTTAGAGGAGAAGGGAAACAAAGATATTCTTTAGTAGTAGCTCGTATAGTTAGGTAGCTAATTAATTCTTCGCCGCTCTATAAAGGGTATCACGAAAAGATATGTACAGAGAATCTAAAGAAAGGAAAGGGAAAAAAGAAAAGAAAAGGAAGAAAGGTAAAGCAGAGTCAGGGACCCGGGGCAAAGAGCCGGAACTCTAGAGGGTTGGGGATGGGTTAAGGATTGTGTTGTAGAAGCAATATTCAAACTGCCGGTCCCCGGTTCCGCAAGGTGGGTGAGCTCGCAGAGTGTGGGGACGTCGCTAGGGAAGGCCCACGGGTACATCCAACATGGATACGGTACAGGAGCCCTAGGGACTGCTAAGCCCACTACATGTATGTGCCCCTCGTTACAGATCCAGCCCCTTCTGTAAAACGGGCAAATATCAATATTTCGATTCCAATGGAATAGAGCCATTCACTAACAATACAACAATACCCCAAGATTAACAAATTAGATCTATGGAAGTAACATGATCGCTAATTTCTGCTAATCGCTAATTGATTTTCGAAGACCAATACTTCTTAATCGTCATCCAGGCCTCCTCATCGTCTTTTCCTTGTTTCAGAGGATCCTCGAGCAACTCATCAAAGGCACCACTTTGATGCTTCTCCTCGAGGTCTAGAATGAAGTCCCCTATCCGTGCAGAGTCGACCGGTCGCGGGCCTCGCAGATCACGGTCCAAGAACCTCCAAGCCAAATTCACGAGCTTTGATTCATCGTTCGGGTTATCCTTGAACTGGCAGAGCTCTGTCAAGTAGATAGCCCAGTCTTCAAATGTCCGCCCACCAGCCAAATCCGCAACTGTGAAATAGCACGCGTCTTCACCAGCTAAGTGGTTAATCCCCATTTCGTGCTTCAGCCACGCCTTTACATCCGGCTCACCCTTGAGTTGGACATTGGGACTTCTGCCCTGAGCGTCACGCGCATGACGGCTCTGCCTTCGCCAATGTCTATCAACGAGGTACAGTCGCTGCCACGCGCTTTCACTGAGAGCCCTAATCTCATTTATCTCTTCCAGTGGAGTAAGATTGGAGCCTCTCTCGAGCGTATTCATGCTATCGACGGTCGCGTCGAGAGTCTGTCGAATGCCCTCTTTCACAGCTTTTCCCGAGCGACATTCCAGTTTCAAGATGGACTGTAACATCCTGGTTAGGTTCCTTCGAGTAGTTAATAAGGCTTGAGCAACCTCTTCCTCTTGGGCTTCAGCTTGCTCATAAGTCAAGCTCCCCTGTCCTTCCACGGGATCTTTACCTGTTTCTGTGCTATTATTCCTAACATGATGTGCATTGTCGTCCGATCTTGTTGCTATAATCTCTTCTCTCAGCAATTCGCCCCAATCAGGGTTGAGATTATAATGATAGACTGATGCATGGTCATCCTCGGGATCATACAGATCGGATTGCCTTGGATCACCTTTCCACACGTGGATATCGTCATCTTCCCCACTGTCATCCGACACTGAAAGAGTACGATACTGTCTGGTGTCGTGGACCGAAGTCCTTTGGTTATAACGCCTGCTCATGTCCCACGTATAACTGCCAAGTCAAAAGGTAGCGTATATGACGACAATATTTGCCAAGTTCCAAGGTCTCACCCACCCTATTCATCTCTTAAAAGTCGAAAGTCTAGTTAATATACCATTTACTACTGAGCCCCTTCTTTGTCTTTACTAAAACCAAAGATTGTCATTCTCTATTGATACAAACAAGGGTATTCAAAGGGACAAACGCTTACATTGTTTACCTAGCTTTTATTAACACTAGTTCGGAGATTGGACGAACAGTAGTAGGGCCACTGTGTGGTAGCGTAGAGCAATTGAGTTTGAGATACCATCCGCGTCGCTCGCCACGATACGGATACGTTAATTTTCCCCTATTATGTGTATTGGAAATGTATTGGAGATGTATTGGATATGTATTGGAGACAACCTTTCCCCCTGAGCCCTAGATGGCCGAATAGATGTTCTAGCTTTATGACAATCTGATAATCCATCCATCACCCTCTGCCTCCCCTACAGCATTACTACCGCCCCATAGGACGACGCTTCGTCCATCGACTGTCACATCGTAGCCGAATGAGCTTCGCGGCCCCGGATGTATCTTGCCTTCGTGCGCCTGAAGATCACCAGGCGGTTGCACTTCGACCTCGGCCCAGCTGTAATCTCCAGTATCGGCACCGAGCTTTGTCCTAATCTGGTCTTTGATTTTAGCAGGCTTGATCGCTTCCGCCATGCTAGTGGTCGCCTTGACTTCCAAGTTGCTGGACGGAAGTTGAAAGGTCCATAGATCACTCCACTGGAGCAAATCGCCCGTCTTTACTTCACCCTCACGGTCGCCGAAGAAATAAAGTAGATAGTTTCTACCATACCCGGTTGTGACAGGTATCAGACCACCGTTTGATCGCGGCCTAGGTCCAGGCACTAAAGGGTTTGTGGGGAAGGAGATTGTTTTCCATGTTGGAGGCTTCTCGGCATACATCTTGATGTCAGGTAGATAATGCACCTCGCTGCTCAGCATGTCGGAGCCGGATATTCCGTATAGGGTGTCCTCCGCAATCGCGGCGCTCGTCATGATGGCGGGAGTGTGTGGCAATTGGCTCCACGTCTTAGTAGAACAGTTGAAGTGCCAAACGTCCCCCAGTGCCTCCGCATTAGCGTCTCTACCGCCTAGCAGAATGAGATTGCCACTATAGGCAAGTAACCTCCCATCGCTTCGCGAGGGTGGCATTCTCTCCGGATGGCTAATCGGCTCGAGAGTTTCCCATGATAGACTCTCTGTATTGTACAACCAGATCTTGGCACCCTCCTCTAGAACATTGCCGGCTTCATCGCAACCCCCATACACGGCGACGCAGTTGATTAAGGCGCAAGCCGAATGCCTCATCCGTGGCATCGGTACCGGGCCATCCTTTTCAGCCGCAATAGCTGGCAGTATCTGATATTCGGGTGTATCATTACTCGCTGTCGGCAATGCCACTGAGTGGATATTGTTAGTTGCTAGCTGCCGCTGACTCTTCTGGCCGCCGAAGATGTAAGCTTTGTCGCCAATTACATTGAGCGTATGATGAGATCTGGTGAGCGAAGATCTTGAGGCATCATCTGTGGTAGATCCAATCTGTGTGAATGTCGCTTTGAGAGGCATGGTAGGCTTTGCTACAGCATACCCTGCCGCACCAGCATAAATACCCGTAGAAACGACCTCCTCGGCCGCCAAGATACCTGCTGCGACTTCTGCCATTGTCCTTATGATTTTCTATCTTTTCAAATGGCTTAGTCTCGTGGCCTTTTCATAGAAAGGCTAATTACAGAGTCATGTCTTTTTTTCTACGAGGTTGAAGTTCTTTGAAGTCACATCGTTTAAGTCAGATGGATGATAAAGGTGGTGACGTATTATCGATAATTAACGTTCATTGCGAGATGGTTTTGACCAGCTGTGACGCAATGCTCCATGTAGAATTGCCTATTACGGAAATCCGACCAAGGTAATAATAGTACGTACTTCCCATCATAGCAGCGCGGGCTGAGTATGTGAGGTCAAGAAGGAAACTTTGCAATACATGTACAATATAGCCAGATGCTCTTGGCACCCTTAAACCTATGTAGACCTCCAGTCTCCCTACTATGTACAGTACATGTAGTGTATGTAGGTACCTGCATTGAAGAGGTTGTGGGGGGTGTCGCGGACCAGCCAAACGGGCAAATCGCCAAGTGAATTTTCCGATAAGATCTGCCCTTATCGAGACCCCTCGTCGCATGGATGCAACCCCGCGTTCCCCATCGCTGGTATATTCTCATGGTCAAGGCATTGTGATATTACGTGATCATTCAACTGAACTTGAAGGCGTAACCAAGATCATGGAATATTTATAATAATTTATTTTACAAATTTTATATCTTCTACTCTACTAGCTACCTTGAAAAGAGATTTGAAGAGCGATATCAATCTCAATCCTTCGGAGTGCCAACATATCACGACAAGTAGAAACCAAAATGGGATCTTCCGACGAGAATGAGCGTCTCGCACATCCTGATTTTTGGGATCAACGTTATGCTCAAGCTGAAGGCGATCGGCCCACTCACGAGTGGTTTAGAACTTTTCGCGACCTTGAGTCCTTTTTTAACCAAAGACTTCTCAAAACGCGAGATCCCGACACAAATCCGAAACTCCTACATCTAGGTTCGGGAGACAGTGTATGTCTCTCATAAAGCGAAAACGCCCTTGATAGGTTCCAGGTAGAGCAAAGACTAAACGACATTATCGACAGGATGTGCCAGTGGGCCTTTGGGAGAAAGGCTATAAGAATCAGCTCTGTGTTGACTTTTCGACAGTTGTTGTGGATCTTATGTCCAAGCGACACTCCGGCATGGAAGGCATAGAATGGAAACACGCCGATGTCCGTCACTTAGATGACCTTCCCGAGAAGTCAGTAGACGTTGCCTTTGATAAGGGGACGTTAGATGCCATGATCCATGGGAGTCCATGGAACCCACCCGACGACGTAAAGGAGAACACTAGCCAGTATATCCGCGAGGTAAGTTTTTAAAAAAATATATATACCTGATATACCTCATATACCTAAAGTATATACCATGTCCTCCGGGTATTCAATTCATCTTCAAGGTTGAGTGTCTCGCATGGCGAACCCCAGATTTACTCCGAGTCTCAAATCCTAAGGAGGACAACTAATTCGAGATAGGTATATCGGATTCTGAAGGACGACGGCGTGTTCCTCTATATAACTTACAGACAGCCACACTTCATAAGACCTCTTCTCAATTGCGAAGGGACTGACTGGGAGGTTGAGATGGATGTTCTTGGCGATAGTGCCAGCACCTTTGCTTACCATGGATTCGTCTTGACAAAGAAATCTTGACACCCCCTGCAGGTGGGTAGTCAATACTCAGAAACCACGCCAATGAATTGAATGCGAACAGAAGTTATTGCAGACTGCTTCCCTACCGGTTAAATTGGCGATATTCCTTCTCGAGGCCTCCGATAAGGAAAGTCCTTGGAAACGAACCCCCTGAGCGATAGCAATCGCCGGGCGAAGAGTTTTGATCTCATTCAGAAGCCGGATCTTGTGCTAGGGTATACGCGGATACCATCAAGTTAAGGAGGCCACCCATCAGACCCCTAGGTTCCAGTGTACCTATCAATTATATATATATACCTGTACATATATAAAGGTACCTGGCCGAATAAAATAATGGGTTGGTTCAATCTCGCCAGTGTCGTGAATAACCAAGAGCCGATTCCAATCCCCCAGAAGTTGATTCTCCATTGGTATTCCCCTTGATATTCGCCCAACCGCTGCCCTTGTCCCCCTTTTCCTTTTTCTTTTTATCCATCTAACCCAAGATTTTGGCCTGTTGAAGTAACCAAGTACGCCACTAAATCTCTGCACATTACACCTGCGATCTCCGTTTCCAAATTTCCAAGTCATGTACACATCTAGGGCTCGCCCCAGATTTCGTCTGCGATCTGCCTTACCAGAGACAGCTTTTTCTTCTCGTCATCTACCGTTAGGGGATATCCTGTTTCGTGGGTGCTAAAACCACATTGTGGACTAATACAAATGCTCTTCAGAGCCTCCTCCCGAGTTTGTCCTCTGCCCTCTGCCACAAAGTCGGCGGCCCTATATATGCGCTCCTTCGTGGCCTCCTTGTCCTCTAGTTGCGGTAGCTTCGTGCTAATGGCACCGACCACAACGTACTTGTTCTTGGGTAGATACCGTAGAGGCTCAAATCCGCCCGCTCGTTCGGTATCATACTCGAGGTAGAAGGTGTTAATGTTCAGTTCCTCGAAAAGCTTCTTTGCGATAACATCGTAGGCTCCTTCGGCAAAATGTCTGCCGCCTATGAAGTTTCCCCTACACAGGTGGATGCCCGTGTGGAGGTCTATAGGCAAACCACTAATCGAGTCGTTATAGAGCTTGATGTAGGCGTCGAGAAGGTCCTCCCATGTTCCGATGTTGTCCTTATCGTCTTCCCACCCCTTGCGGAAGTCTTGCGAGCAAAAATCTGCACCCAGTTTTAGTGACTTGGTGAATTACGAGGCAATGCATGTTCCGAAGTAGACTTACAGGCCATTCCGGGATCGTCAAATTGGACATTTCGCAGCCCGGCCTTATATAGCATCTCTAATTCGGCCTTGTAGACCTTGGCTACATCCGCGAAGTACTCGACGTCGTTAGCATAGGCTTCCTTGGTGTAAGCCCATCCTTGTTTATATCTCATGTGGAACCAAGATGGTGCAATCATGGTGAGTTTGATGTTTCCCCATTCGTTCTTAGGGACGAACTGCTGAACTAGCCGAAGCTCGTTCAAGTTTGAGACTGACTTGCTCGGGTTGTGCCTAAGCTTGCTCCCGGCGATGACAGACTCTCCAGGGAAAACTTTCCTACCCTTCTCGATCAAACTTACCACGTCTGGGTGGTATAGCCGAAACATGCTAGCTTCGGCATCTTGCAGACGGATAGTCCCCTCAATCTCATCCCATAAGAGACCCCAGAACCTCGTTCGGTTGTATTCGCCCGAGTTGACGGCCTTAAAGCCTAAGTCCTGTTGTAACTTCACAACTTCGCCAATAGCCTTCTTCTCAATTTCCGGCAGTCCGGCCTCCTCTGCCGAGATGCCCTTGTCCCGGATAGCCGCACGGGCTTCGAGTAGCTCCTTAGGTCTCAGAAGTGAACCCAAGTGCTCTGCGCGAAAGGGAGGAGCCATCTTCAACCAGTAAAAGTCTAAGTGAACGTAATTTAACAAGATAGGGGAGCAATGAAGCTTTTTGGTCTGCAAGTAAACAAACAATAGGATTGCCCGGATAGCTACGACATGAACACGCTCACTAAGGAGACAGACTACAGAATCTGCTTCTTGAAAAGAGCAGAAAAGAAACACCGAAGTTCCATCGATAAGCAGGTCATTGTCACGGCTTTAAGAATCCTTCTAACAGCCCCCAGTGTGGGACGGGGTGCGGGGAAAGAGGTGAGATGATGTGCTACGCTGAGGCGATAACCAACCCGAAATGAAGATTAAAATACGACAGCGACCGAATAGGTGGGATACTACAGGGGTACCATAGCATCTGAGGACACTAGAATGCCGGTAGGGCGAGAAAGTCGGAGTTACCAAAAGGGTCTCAGTCAAACTAACCAAACATAACACACTATTATTCCCTGTCCAAGGATGACATAGTGTGTCCAACAACCAAGGGTGCTTCTCTAAAGATAGTAAGATTCGAATCAAGTTATATGTAATGCATCAAAAGTCAAAGCCATCTCTTCAACTGTGCTTTTATGAGTCGTGTTTCTGACATCATAGAACATCATACGATAGTGGTGCGCCGGATGTTGGTACTCTTGCGTACTCTCCACCTAATTGTGCTGAGACGTAGCACCGAATTATGAACTGGTCCAAAAGCGATGACGACTACGGGTATACAGTTACCTAGTAATTGTCCGTGTCATTGTAGTTTTGAATGTGAAAAACCCTTGACAAGAAATGTTTGACGGGAATAAAAAGTTTTACTAGAGCAACACTAAAATGATTGAAGAATTAGTATGTACTTCTCGGACTTCGACTCCGACATGGTTGGGTCTTATCAACAGATTTCAAGGGCATGACATCTGTATACGAGATAATACTGTACAGGATCACTCTTGGGATCAGACGGGACGTGCTTCATCGCGACGGAAAAAAATCTTCTACATACTATAAATAAAACAGCTCAACCAAACCAGGTACAAAACGATTCACAAAAAGAAATTGTACTCTGTAGCATCATAAAACATAGATCACAGTAAAAACATGCAGTCACAGTCACAGCAGAACGATTGACAATGGCCAAGATCTTTAAATTTACAAGCTGTCATGAACATAAATGGTATATACCCAAGCTATGATAACACGTCCGCGCTTGCTTGTCAATGAAACATTACAGATTAGAAGACTTCCCGCCCATGCAAATAACTACTTCAACTCATGCCCCTTACATGAGGGCGACAAAGGCACCAACAATGGCAAGGGCACCGGCGACACCACTGCCAACCTTGGCAGCACCAGCGGTGGGGATAGGGGTCTCAGCTGATCCGGTAGGATAGCTGGGAGCGGTAGGGTAGAAAGAGCTGGCGCTGGGCTGGTAGGTGCTCAGAGTAACCGGAGTAGAGTAGCTGGCAGTATTGTTTGAGCCAGCAGGTCCGGTGGGGTAAGGAGGCACCGATGTAGGGTAAGGCGCCGGGACGCTGCCGCCAACTGGGTAGCTGCCAGTAGGGCCGACACCAGGGTAGCTGGAAGCACTGCCAGCCGGGTAGCTCGCAGATGGGGCACCACCGGCAGGGGAGCTGGCGGAAGGCGAACCAGCAGGGGCACTGCCGGAGGGGCCACCAGCCGGGTAGGAAGCAGAGGGACCACCTGCAGGGTAAGAGGCAGACGGGCTACCAGCGGGGGAAGTGGCAGGAGAAGTGGCAGACGAGCCAGCAGGGTAGCTGGTAGAAGCAGCACCAGTGGCGGTGGCGGTGCTAGGAGCAGGCTTGCCACCAGTCGGGTAGGGAGCAGTAGGAACGTTGGTGGGAGGAGTGAAAGTCGAAACACCGGAGCAAGGGACAAGAGTCACAACCTGCTTGGTGACAGTCACAGGAGTAGCGGGCTTGGTGTGAGTAGGCTTGGGCGGGGCAGTGATAGCCTCAGTCTGAGTAGCAGGGCACACAGTCGTGTAGACGGTAGTGTGGATCAGAGTGGCAGTGGTCGCGTAGCCAGCAGGGCAGTTAGGAACAGAGGCGGCGCACTGAGTGACAGTGAAGGTCTGGGTGTTGGTGACAGTGGAAGTCTTCACACCACCAGCAGGAACGGAAGAGGTGGCGGGAGAAATGTCGGATGTACCAGTGATGCTGGCAGAGCCAGTCTGAGCGGGTGCAGTCGGGAATTCGGAACCAGTGGCAGTAACGGAGCCAGTAACAGAACCAGAAGCGGAGCCGGAAGCAGAGCCGGACGAGGAGCCAGCACCGGTAGAGCTAGCAGCAGTGCTGGAGGCAGAGGCAGAGCTCGTCGTGGCAGACAAAGACAAAGTCGGGATCGAGGCAGTGTACGAGGGGTGCTCGCAAAGGGTGGTGGTGGGGTAGCTCAGGAGAGCGGTGGACAGAGTAGGTGCCAAGTGAAGGGACAGGAGGTCCTCAACATCGACATCAAGCTCCACAGCAGCACCAATGTTGAGGCCGTACGACTCCTTGGACAGAGGGCACGAAGGAGTGGCGCAGAAGAAACCAACGTACTCAAGCAAGTTTGCGAAGACAGCGACCTCCAGACCGGCACCGATCTCTGGGAGGTCAAGGATGGGGAGGATATCGTCAATGTCGACCTCAGCTGCGACACCGAGCTCAACACGGAGACGAAGGTCGGCAAGCAACTTGGTGCAGCCAATTCGGACCTCAATAGGAAGGACCTGGACGGAGAGGCCAGAGAAGGCAGCGTCGAGAATCTTTCCGGCGAGGATGTCAGTCTCAATCTTAGCCTCATCAACAAGCTTTACGTCAATGCCAGCGGATAGGTCGATAGCGGTCTCTACACCAAGGACAAGGTCCAAGGAGACAAGGGCGTCAACCTTCAATCCCGGGAGAGGCAAGGAGATGGGCTTCTCAGGGGTGAAGAGGTTAACCGCAATGGTGGCGGCAGCACCAATCTTAACGTCCAAGTCAAGCTTGGCCTCGATATCAGTCAAGGACAAGCTAAGAGCGGGGACAACCTTGTCAAGCGAGATACTGGCGTTGATGTTACCCTTGGTGTAGCAGGTATCACAAACAACCTCGACCTCCACATCAGCACCAACACCGAGAACTGGGGGAACTGCCACGTTGGCAAGTACACCGGCAGCGAGAGTTGTGCCGCTCAGGTCCACACCGATATCCACGTTGGCGGAGATGGGCTGGCTGAGGTCCTTGGGAATGTCGAGATCAAGGAGATGACGCTCGGCGACCGAAGCTGGGAGCGGCGCGGTGGCACTGGCGAGCGAGGCCGCCATGGCCACGGCCGCGGAGCCGTGGGTTGAGAAACGCATTTTTCTAAAAGCAGCGCGGAAACGGCAAAGACTAAAGAGTGGACTGGAATACTATATTCCAAAAAGAGAGCGTAAAGATGCCGAAAAAGCACAAAACGAGTGACTATCTTGGCCGAAGCTTGATGGGAGTGAGGAAGGAAGGGAAAAGCCGTGCTGAAGTGTCGGCACCGGCTCTCTTTTCTATGCCTTCCTGTGAAATTACCAAGCAACCCACTGACCAAGGGGATGATGGCTACCCGGCCACCCGTGATTAAGCATTGGGATTAATTCGTAGCCTTCCTGCCCCAGTGACTTAGCGGTCTGTCCTATTGACCTAATTCAGATCGTCAATTAAGGCAAAGGTTAACAGACTAACCAATGCCGCATCAGTATCGAATTCCCTGAAAATGTGGACCGAGAACCCAGTAGCTGTTCCCAATCGCAAGGCTCTTCTCGTGCGTCTCAACTCCTCTCACCATCTCTGTTTGTGGAGTTACAAGGGGAAACAGACCAGTCGACAGGGGTTTTCTGCCTCACGCACCCTGCAGCGTCTGTTAACTTGTGGGGATGCGCACGGTCACCTTACAGGAACCAGGGGCGGAGAAAAAGGGGGCTGAGGACTCCCGGAATGGGAAAAGGAGAATAGCATTTTTTTTCTTCCTAGTAATTACAGTATATGCTGGTAACAAAGGGCAGTACATCCATGTGTGATGGCTTGTCTAACTACATACCTAACATTACTACGGGTTACAATGCATTCGAATGTGAAATGACATGACATCTATAGCTTGATACGATATTGATATGTTAAGTATCATTATTGGTTTAGAAATATAACCCGTCAACTACATAAATCTGTTTTATGACCTCTCTCTACACTACCCGTACGGTATACGCTCATTACTGCAATGACCTTCTGATTGCCTATTCAAGCCACAACATATTATTTCGATCCATTTTTTTTTGTTTCTTCGACCGATCATTTTCGGTAAGTCGGGATGACGTTTATCTGGATCGCTGTCCTCTTTCATCGCCTCATCAAAGCTGAACCCTAAATTTGAAGTACTTACACTGGCTACTCTATTCGTATGCATATTGGATGTATCGTGAAGCTTAGACAGAGTAGCAGCAGGAGTGGCTTACGAGTGTTTTAAAATGGCGATCGGCACTGCTTAGCTTGGCGAGAACCGGGGTTCTCCATGTTAGTTCAGGGGCATCGTAGCGGCAACTGGTTAGCCAAGCCAGTGGATTGAGATATCAGGACAGAAACATGCACCAAATAATAGCCCTATTCCGGATGTCGTCCTTTAGAATCGTCGCGCGTCGCATCGTTAACGGTCTGACAGCTTGCAGCACTACTACGCTGACTGCGTTGATGGCTACCTATATTACGGCCTACCTTGATGAATCTGCGTCTACCGTAGGCCTCATGAGGTACGCTAGATCGGAATACGCTGGAGGCTGTCCTCCTTCGACAGAAGCCGAATGGGAAGTTGTATAATATCTTCGCAGTCAATATGCGGTACTAAGGTAAGGTACTAGAAGCCTGGACGTGGAAGACGGTTCAAATTAATGGTAATCTATCGTAATTATAAATGATCTCCAATTCATCTGGTGTCGCTGCTTGCCCGTTATCGTTTCTCTTCTCATTGTAATTTTCCATGACAGTTCTCGTCCCTTTCCTCTGCTCTGGGTTCTTTCCCGGTTCTTTCCAACCTCATAGACCCTTGAAGTCTACCTAATTTTATCATTTGTTAATTCAATTTGACCAGGTACTCCAGTGGTTCCATTCAAGTAGAACAAGCAGATCGCATGATCACAGCATTGACTACATAGGTAATAATTCATCTTATTAATTATTAGTTTTACGTACCTTAATTGCGATTCGATCGATGGAGACGTACTACGTATGTACTTCCTTTAGGATTTAACACGACCTGTCAGCTGCAGCATCTCAATCGGCTGCAAGAGGAAATTAGCTACGCTCGCTCCGACTTGCCCTGCATCAAAAATAACAGATCTGTTGATTCCAACAACCCTGCAACTTTAAACCAATGCCGGCACTGCCCTTTGGAAAAAAAGAGATTAGTATTTCGGTTACTGTGCAAGTTCTTCTAATCCTGGGAGGTTTACCACCAGTTCGGCACATTAGCTCAAGCTTTGAGTCCTGGTCTGTCACGACACACGATGGTCTAGACTCGCCAATATCCAGGTATGGTTGATTATCGTATATACCCAGGTAAACACGCTCTGCATTGCAAATTCCGTGACTAGGTAGTTAGAAGTTACCATTTGCGCAATCTATTCCAGTAAGACAGGTATTAATAAAAATAACTAGTACAGCGGAACGCAGACTTGATATGATAACGCGGCGTGCGTCTCCATCTAGTTGAGTTGCGGTCTAATTTGTCACCTCATACATCGATGCCTAGGTAGGTTTCTTGTACTCTACCGTAAATATGTACCTGGTAGTCGTACCACTCCTGTCGAAGTCCTAAAATCAATATTGCGTCTTCAACTAGGAAAAGCCACTGCCACTACTGCAGGCGGCCACTTCCGTTGTGGATTCTAGCTATTCCAACAGAAGGTCAAAGAGGATTTATATTTCTATCAACGCGTTATAAAATTAAAAATAGAAATAAAAATAGTAGCCTCTAGGAGCAGGTACGACAACGGCCGATAGGCCATCTTCCCCGTTATACAGAGACAATGACTTCTAACAGGTCGAATGGCTATCTCTAGTGACATAATATGTTAGTATTAATATGGATAGACTTCCACGTTTACCTACCTGTAGGTACACTTTATCTTCGACCTTTTCGGGATACATGCCTAGATAGCTTTAGGTTGGACGGCATTCCCGTCTTCAACTATTTTGACCAGTGCCATGTCCCAGAGTATTCCTCGCAAACATATACGATAATCCATCTGCCTTGTTCGCACGGTGAGCGAGTTGCCAGAACAATGTTTGTGGGCTGATCTCAACAGGCCACGCCAATATTACGTACTTCACTGCCTCCTTACATAGCTACAGGACGTGAGCGGGTTTCTGCTAACCTCTTTAAGATTGTTGGCCCAATCGTCTTACACGTTCAACTTGCCGCGTTATTTCCACGCAGCCACGGCTATATTGCTTACATGCTCTACACTAACTAGGCTTTTTAGCTGTTGTTTAGTATTCCCTCGTCAGGGGCAGGGGCAACGAATACTACTAGGAAGGATATTTCCCTGAGTCGGTCCTGATTCTACAATCAAGAGATTCCAAATTGGATAGTATCGTATCTCATGCATCCGTAATTGCATCGATTGATATCTAGTCTATTGCATACTCGCGCGACGTCACGCGATTAAGCCCTGATGGCCTTGGTAGGTCTATAATTGGAGGTCTACCTTCTTCTACCTCAATGCTAGAATTTACTCACATCTACAACCCCCTCGTCCCAGCTCCATACCTTGAAGTACGGTGGACTCCGTCGAAGAGTATCCTCAAGTAGCTATTGCTATTCTTTATCCTTCCCCAGAGGCAAGGAGGTAGAATCGACGACCCCGTTCCCTTTAGTCAAGCTCAATAGGGCTGGACGAATCATATCCTATTAGCTGAATCTTCTCAATGGAAAGCTCTGGGCTGTGAGCCTCTTGAGTCGTGGCGTCGATATCCATGCTGTCATCGAATTCTGAGTCGTTGATTGTCACCACACTAGTTTTCCGATGAAGTGTCCGCCCTCCTATGAATTCTACATCGCTGGTCTTCCTGTCGATTTCACGCCCTCCTACGTACTCGACTTCGCTATCATCTCCCAAACTACAACCGTGATCAGAGTCGGAATCAATGTCAAATTCTTCTTCGGAATCTGAGAGCTCGTCCTCGTTAGCATACACGCGATCCTTCTGTTCTAGCCACCTTCGAAGGTGCTTGTAGAGCATTTTTACTACGGTGGGTGGGAACGCATTTCCGACCTGTCTCTTCTTTCCAGGTCGTTGGAACTGGTAGTTCGCCGGAAACCCTTGTAGTACAGCGTATTCTCTAAGAGTGAAATCTCTCTTACCACTGTAGTGGTAATTACCCACGCCACCGCTACAAGTAATGGTGCGAGCAAGTGGGATATCGGGATCCCACCGCGGCAAACGTAGTCGTTTCATCTTGCTTGGTGTGTGAAGTTTGTCGTGTCTTACAGCATCGGGAGGGATTTTCCGAAGCACCTGTCTGACAGTTCTATATGGCATTGTTCCGTCTCCATCCACTGGCTCCTTGGAATGTGTTGCCAACGGGAAAGGCGGTAGTTCTTCTCCTATGCAGGAACCAATCATAACTAGGCGCTGACGTTGAGATGAAGCCCCCCAAGTCAGCAAGTTAACCATCTTCCAACGCACAGAATAATCGTACTGAGTAAATCCATGGACCAACGCGTTGAAATAGTATTCGAATCTAGGGTGTAGGATGCCATATGTTTGCTCGAGAGTGAATATGCGTGGTCTGAGCATCTTGACTAGCTCGTGACAGGCAAACAGGATAGCGATATTTGCCTCGTCGTTGACACCGGCAGTGGTATGCGCTGGGGACCAATACTGACATGGCGGGGAGAGATGGAGCACGTCAATATGGAGATGAGAGGGTCTCATCTCCATGATAAAGTCATACATATCCTGTTGGCGTAAGTCGGCTTCAGGAAAGTGAACCCGGTACGTATTGCAGGCCCCTGGCGCATTGTCAACACTTAGCTCGACGCGGAATCCGGCATGCCTCGCGCCGCACGATGCACCCCCGGCGCCGCAGAACATGTCTGCAAATGTAAACTGTTGGCCAGGTTTCCTTGGAATCCAGACATCTTGAAACATGCCGGTTTGAGCACCGGATGTTTCAAGGTTCACCGTCAGGCGTGCACTATCTGGCTCATCTGGTATAAAGGAGCCCCCTCGAACCTTTCCGCCTCGCCAGGTGTTCGTAAGGCAAGAATTAGAAGCCCGGAATCGTTCTTTCAGGACGTCTTCGGCGTTGATACGTGCCACCATGAATTCACAAGGGGGCTTTTTGTTAACACGCTTCACAGCATTTCCCCAGAGATGTCTGACTTTCCAGCGGCATACAAGAACACCCTTTTCTTCGATATCCTTGACGCTGTCGTAAATACCGCCAGGGAAGCGGTGCTCAGGGAAAACCTTGTTTGTAATATGGCAGATTCGAATCTTTTGGACAGTGGTAACGGGAACTTCGATGGCCGCTTGCTCGTCGTCGGGGCGAAAGTCGTCATTATCAACTTCAAGAATCAGGGCAACTTCGTTGCGGAGTCGTGGCAACTGACCTCTGAGGTTTCTTGTACGTGTAAGTGGGAGCCCTCGAAGGACGATTCCACTTTCAGTGCGAATAATCAGCTGAATGAGTAGAAACGAAGCGTGGCGGAGCCGTGGAATTGCTAACATCTCTATAGTTACTCCGCGCCTGAGTTCCATGCCGTTATAGGTGTAGCTGTTCAGCCATTGGTTTGGCAAGGTTACGGAAGGGTTTCGTCTAGAAGGGTTGGTCACAGTACGGGGTCTTCGCGGCGCTCTCTCCGTGGTCAGATCAATAACTTCAATGACTTCAGCAATCTCGGGTTCCAATAGAATCTCAATGTCTCGCTCTACTACGGCATCTTCCTCATTTTGGGATTGTGTATGATCGATAGTTGGATGTTTAGGTCTCGAGGGCATTTCTTGTAAGCGCCGTTCAATCGCTGCCTGGACGCTGTCACCGCACAACTCATCCTCTTCCCAGCCATTTCTTGTGCCGGGCAGCGGAGGGCGTTCTGATGTTGATTTGATGATAGGACCCATCATAGTCCAAGTACTGATTGAAGTAAGACATTAGAAACTTGATTCAGTAAAATTACATATTTTGCGGTATCGCCGAGGGGATCAATGGAAAGTAAAGCGCACGGTGAGTTTGGAGGCCTATATAGCAAACACAAAACCAGGAAGCCACACAAAAGAAGAAAGGGTAAGGAGTGAGGGAAGGCTTGCTTACATAGCAGAGGGTGAAACAACCGAAGTCCGTCGCTGAATTTCCGGATCAACTGGAGGACTAATGACCTATAACCCTCCCGGAAGCAAAGTATAGGTAGGTAAAGTGAAATAAAATAGAAGAGCAAGTAGGACACACGTCTATCTTTTTACAACAAATGGTAGCATTCATTGATATTGATAACATGTAACTGTGAATCAGATCTTTGTTAATCCGCGAGGGAAAATGAATATAGCTTGAAGGCTGAAGGCTGAAGGCTGAAGGGCACATACAAGAGATCTTTGCGGCCGTGGGAGAATATATGCTCGGTGATGCTGGGAAATGAAAGGAGCGCAATATCCCCTCTAGAAGATACAATGGAAATGCAGCGACGAGGAAGGCACAAACTATAGGGGTTTCAAAAGAGGCGGTTTGGTTTTGTTTGAATAATGGAAGGGGAGTGTGATGTGCTCTCAAGCAGGTTGCCTGGTGGGAGCTAGGCAAACCTTCCTAATATTTAAGATCTGAGATTAGAAGGCGAAAAAGGATATATGTCTTCAACCGTGACCAAGTGGACAAAGAATAATAAATAATTTTCCGTTCGTTATCTAGGTACCTAGGGCAACTAGAGGGCAGATTCACACGATAGAACTATGTGGAAGTAAGAGTAGCAGTGGAAGCCGAAAGTCGTGAAGCGAATCTAGACATAAAGAAGACTAAAATTGATAGTAACATTCATGTCAGTCCGAGCTATCTTCAGAGGAGCCTAGAAGTGTAGCAAGTAGCATGAATAGGTCTCTTGTAGAGGTTCAAAGCCATGCCAATTTTGTTAGGTTGTGAAGAGTTGTGAATCTTGTGGAAATAAAGCTTATAGGTAGTTGAAAAAGCAATTGCTGGTATCCCAATCATTTCAGGCAACAGCCAAAAGTGCACTTCTATACTGAACTTGATTTCAATCATGATCGCGAAAATAAAGTCTACAATGATATTACCATTATCCATATTCAGACAAAAAGGCTGTTGTTGAATAGGTATGTACCTAATAGAGGGGAGCAACAGAGAAGAATGAAATTTGAGGACATGGGAATGTGGCAGTCGCTTTAGCAAGCCTCAATTTGATTAGTAGGTATATTTGACGGTGCGAATAAACTACATATATATATGTATTTGTCGTAGGAGTAGAAATCCAGAGTATCGAATTTTTTTTAAGTAATTTAGGAACATATCTGAATAGGTATTTGTTTGTCATGGACGAATCGGAGAACAATTGGTCTCGGTAAGAGGGCTTTGGAAAAGGAGTGACTTCTAAAATTAAGTATTACACGGTAGTACTCGTCATAATATGGGCGAGGTATATGTATATTACGTATGTAGGTACCCATCTATTCAGTAGGGCTGATCGGGCACTTAATGTATATCTATAGGAGCTTCCCGCCGATAACCGACGGACATACCTTGTCGGAGTAATGCGGGGTGCGGGATGTGGGATCGAAGTGTGGATCATTTCAGATATACTCACTATACATTACACTACCTATACATTACACTATACATACTTTATGCAAGCTTATGAAAACCCTTAAGTCGGCGCCAAAATTGCCAACGATTTCCGTCGGCGACGTGGTATCTATCTCTTAACCTACAATATGAATTAATCGTAACCCGTACCGTAGATTTAGGCATGCCTACAATTACACCAGGACCTTCCAAACCCTTAAAACGTCACATCACGGAGGAGATCTCCACTGGGGATCTTCCCCAGAAACGGCGCCGGCGAGCTTTCTCCTGTCTCTCATGTCAGAAATTGAAGTGCAGATGCGAGTATGACACTGGCGCCCAGGGTTGTCACCGATGCCAGACATTGAGGTTAGTAGAGCGACGTTGCCGGGCATTTTGTATATATCTACTCTCGAAAAACCTCGGGCTAATTGTATTAAAAAGGATTGAATGTTCTCTACGCGGAGAATACACCGTGTCTCCGTCTAAATCCGCTCCCGAACAAGGTAGTTCAAACGTCGAAGAAAGGTACTCAAGTCCTGCTCAAGTTTGAAAAGATTCCGATTAGTAGACATACACGTAGTAGGCTTACGAAATCCCCTAGGCTTCAACGTTATGAGGATGAGCTCCGAGAGCTCAAGTCCATCATCAAGGACTTGACTTCAGGAGCTAAGCCACAAACTGATAGAGTCCAGGCCTGTAGGGATTCTTCTGAGAGCAGCGATAGACAAGTATCGCGTATAGACGAAGATAATCCCAGCTCAGAATATCTCTCGATTCCTGCCGATAAGGGGACCCAATCCGCTCCAATTGTTGTACTGAGGTCGATATCACAACAGATAACGAGAGGATGCAGACGGTTATTAGCGCATATCAATATTGACCTTGTGCAACTCCAACTGCTTGACGAACGGACAGCAAATGAACTAATCCAACTGTGAGTTGGAGCCCATGGCCCATCTGGAACATAGGGGCGTCGTTGAAGCTATTATGGAATTGTTGACATGGCCTGCAGCTTCTTCCGCTACCAGGGTCATAACCTACTTGTTTGTGGCGTCGGTGACTTAGCCACAAGTAGTGCAACTCGCAAGGTATCGGCTTTCTTGCACGGTGTCTGCTGCTTGATTGGCATTGTATATCGCGATGATATCTGCGGGACACCGATGCACAGGCAAATCTATGAGCAAGTTCGGATTACCCTTGGACAAGCTCTCCTGTCAAGTCCATTGAATCTCGAGGAGATCAATGCCGTGCTTATCATGAGCAATAATGCAAACAGCCCCAGCAGTGTAGGTCTTAAAGTGACTTCTAGGTGTGCCTAGTAGCCTTCCTAACTGTAGATAGAACGGAGTCGAATACGTTGACAGCTGGCTTTTGACCGGTTACTGCGCAAAGCAAGCAATGCTCTGTATTAGTTTCTCCAAAATAATCAGCAATATTAGACAGGGCGCTTCAACGGCCGAAGATCATAAGGCCATCCATCTATGGTCCAAAATATGTCTCCACCATCTCCAGTAAGTCACGAAGCTTCCGTATCAATAGCTGGTGCATCGCTTACATTGCAGTTGGGCCGCGACAACGGGCAGGCCATCAATCATACCAACACCTTACATCGAGCAATGCAAGATTCTGCTTAGCTTCTACCAGGCCACCATGCAAGATGGAATGCTCGTTGCCGAGATATTTCTATATTCTGCACTTCATCAAAAGCTCTCCCACCAGTCGTATCTTGGTGATGGCCGTGAATGTAAGGAGTTTCTATCGTGGAAAGAAAAATGGAACCACTTGCTAGGTAGGTTATGTACTAGAGCAGGCAGGTGAACGCGTCTGATAAGTAGTCCAGGGCTCTCAACCTCATCCATGCTGAGAATTGGATACCATGCGGCTTGTCTTATCTTAGCTGTTAGGTCACTAGAAGAAGTCGGCCAGGGGCTACGCCCACGGACATTCCTCTCAGAGACAGACGGCGACAATGGGAGCGATAGCGAAGATCATCCTCCACCGCATTCGAGATCGACCGCGGATAACGACGGTAATATCTTGCGGGCGAATGCATGTAAATACGCCATGCTTGTTCTGCAAACCTTTCTTGAAATGCCACCCTTCCTCATGGACGCCGTTCCAACCTGCCTCTGCCTTTGCATTGGATACTGCGCTTTGCTCCTGGCACATTACAATGAAACGCAGTCTAAGATCTCTGATCAAGTCAGTCTTGACCTGATTACCAGAATTGACCAATGGATTAAAACGTCCCCGGGCAAGGCCTGGTCTTTCAAGTACGGCGCTCTAGCCAAGTACAAGGTAGAATCCCGAATCAACGGTGTGTCTAATTCAACGAGCTCTCGTCGGTCTTCAACGAAGACACAAGCTCAGGATCGGGGTAATGCACAGGAAAGAATGGATGCGTCAGTTGGGCTGGAGGGCCATGATTCCCATAGACTGGCTAGCGGGGCTGCGGGATCTCACACGGGAGATGTCTTCCCAGAGGGGGTTCAACAACTCGATCCCGAGGCGATCTTTCCATCCTTTGATCTGTCCGACCATACGATTTTCCCTAGTATGGAAGACTTCTTCGGCGGCGGCTTTTTAGATTTCGTGGGATAAAACATCGTCTACATACTTCCCCACACTTCTCCAGCATCCTTCATATAATTAGATGTACGTTGGTTTGGTCACTTTTGTTGGTATGGGGTTTCTCATTGGAAATATTTGTCTACTCACCGGAAGATAGACACTCTGGATACACTAGACCATAAAGGGCTCTTCGCTCATGCCATTCACCGACATAATATTGCCGTGCTTCACAAGTTGTTTGCTTCTGCTTGGCATTTTATACTCCGACTGGCCCCTTGGGTATATGAATTAGTCACATTATACTTGCATCAGATAGAAGCCAATGATCATGAGTAGGTATCTTCTTTCGATTTGACTGTGTACCAGCGTACCTACCTATATAGGAAGATAAGAAAGGAAACGAGGATAAGATCACCATAGCTAAGCGTTCTAACGTATCTGTGAAGAAGTCACTGGCGATCACTGTATTTACTTTAAAGGTAACCGCATCGATCTACCCGTTCGAATCGAAGTAGTCAGCGGCACTGTTTTACTCTAAAATATCGGGAATAGTCTAGGGGTTGATTGGATCGCACACATGTTGTGTTGACCGCTCTTATTCCGGGATATATCTCAATGTTGTTACTAATAGAGGGACGCTTATAATCCAAGGTCAAGGTAGCGGAGATGGCCGAGTAGAATTAAGAATTAAGGTGTAGGTACCTAAACTGTAGTGTCACAGTGGAGGATCGCCGTCAATGACTTGCCTAATTCGTCGTTACGTTGTGTCGCTGCATAAGGGTTCCAGTCACTACCTTCCAAGTTATCGCTATAGTACAGTAGCTGAGACACACCTAGAAGGTCCCCCTCAATGTTGTAAACCCCTCGAGCCCCACGTTTTTTTAGAGGGCAAAAAAAAAAAAAAAACCTCTTTAAGCTTCTGCCCCACTAAAAGTTTCTTGCCCAGTCGCAGCTCTAACTCGAAACTTTTCCCTCTAACCATTTCTCTTCTATATAATAATCCTCCTTCTCTGCATCTCTATCTTCGTCTGGCACCCGTTGAACGTCACCTTTACTTCTGCGCACCAATTCTTTACATCTGCCTCCTTTACGAAACATATCTCCAATATAAGCCTCGAGATTTCCCCACTATCACATCTCCAGCAGCAGCCAAGATGGTGGAGAAGATCTACGTCACTTACAACGATGTAAGCAGATCTTGATCTTCTCTCGTCTACCCATTACTACCTCCCAACTGCCCCGCGGCATCCGTCTGACTTTGCAAGTCGGTGCAAATTTAGTTATGCCCCCGAAGAAAGCATAGCGTACCTATTTCTATGGTTGATTCTCTAACCGATTTGGCTGCCAATAGGTCCATAAGCTCTGCCAAGAGGCTGCGCCCAAGATCCTGGCTTCTTTGAACCCCCAGCTTATAATCGCCATCGGCGGCGGTGGCTATGTGCCGGCGCGAATTCTGCGCTCTTTTCTCAAGCAGCCTGGTAGCCCTAATATCCCTATTCAAGCCATTGGCCTCTCCTTGTACGAGCAGCTACCCGTCACGGATCTCTCGAACGATGGTACTGGCGCCATAGACAAGATCGGAACAAAGGTCACGCGTACTCAATGGCTGGACTTAAGCAGCCTCGGAGAGATGCAGAACCTAGTCGGCAAGCGTATATTGATCGTAGACGAGGTTGACGATACTCGAACGACGTTAGAGTACGCCGTTAAGGAGCTAGAGAAGGACGTCGAAGAAGCGCGACAAAAATTGGGCCACAATGCCGACAAAACCCAGTTCAGCATTTTCGTCTTACATGTAAGTGGCTGCGAGCCCTATGGTAGCTCGGAAACCTGCCGCTATGTGCTAACAGTTTCGGCTAGAACAAGGACAAGGAGAAGAAGGGTAACTTGCCCGCGGACATGATGAAGGAATCGCGATATCTGGCAGCTCGAACGATCGGTGATGTGTGGATATGTTATCCATGGGAGGCAACTGATATCGACGAGCACGACCGTCTGGCCCAGCAACAACGCAATGGCAATGGTGCCGCCTAGGCGTAGGAGGTATGTACCTGGGTAGGTAGATAGAGATGGGGTCTTAGCGGTCTTTCCTTTCGGGTAGGTAGGATAGACACGGCGTGTTGATAGACACCATGGGCATACTCGATACGCATCGGTTATATAGGTAATTGCCCGAACAGAACACGAAAGAAGAAAACCTGAAGATCTCGGGACACAATCCAAAAAAGGGATCAACTCGAGTTGCGAACCGGGTTCATGGCGAATTGTTCTATTTCTCGATATAGGGGTATATATGTGTAGTCTTCTCTCTTTTAAGCGCCGAAAGTCCCCTCCCTCATATGTTTCTCCTTGAGCCTCTTTTCTTGTTTCATGAATTCTCGAATACCCACTGGTACGTTCTTGTATATCTCGTCGTCCCAGAGGTCCTTGGCGATCTTGGGGCGGTCGGCTATCTTGAAGTCCGTCTGCCAGTTGGTCTCGCTGCCACCACCATCATCGTCCATGCTAATGGCACCATCTGGACCAGGTGCTCCATGTTCTGTGCCCTTCACTGCGCCTGGGAATTTTTCAGGAGGCGGTGCCTTATGTGCCCGCTGCGCTTCTAGTGCCTGCTGGGCCCTCGTAGACGCGGCGATCCATTCTTCCATCTCGTCCCGATAACGGTCCCAGACGCAGTTCACGCACCCGCTCATACAGCAGTTGTCGGGCTCTTCTGGCCGCGGGGGGACTAAGACGCCGGCTATTAGCGTACTGCGCTTTCGGATTGCTTCGAGACGCTCGGCTCTTTCGGCTGGGCCGGCGAGTCGCGAGCCAAAGATTATACGTGCCTTCTCCTTTGCTGATGCCGGCTCGGTAGATGTTACCGGCCCGGATGAGGATGATGGTGATGGTGATGATGACGAGGTGACATTTTCGGCACCCTCCTTCGGCTTCTTGACGGGCGTCTTCTTGACCGTAGACCGAGGCGATTTAGGCGATGAGGTAGGAGGGTCCTCGGGTTTGACCTCAGGTATAGGTTGAGGTCTGTTAAGGATGGCTTCATAGTAAGGACCCAAAGGTGTAGCTTGCTCGGAAGATTCACCAGAGGTGCCACCAGGGAGTTGTGAGCCGCTTGAGTAGAAGAGGCGAGGTGTCTGGGTTTGTCGCGCAAGCAAGCCGACCCTAGAGGCTCTTATTAAGGGTCTTGTGTTGAGCGGCATTGTGAATATTCCTGTGTCCCGTTAAGCGATACAGGTGTAAATAAAGCGAATGTGGAATTAATAGGTTTAGTTAGATGACGACAAATGAAGGAAAGGCAAAACAGCAGCCGGATTTTCCCCGTAGTCCGGTTGGTTCTCGGGCTTTCACGTCATCAGCAAGTTTAGGAGGGGAAAAAAAAAAGAATTGGGGGACACGTGATAAAACAGCATAACTTTTAACAACACTGAAGCGTTAAAGAAAAACACGGGAACTGATAAGATAAGAAACTATGGATACCTTAGGTATGGATGTACCTAGCTCTCGGGGACGCGTTCACATTCACTTGTATACCTTGGACGCGTCTTATAAATGTTACTGCTAGCATTTATATCGACTTGAAATCTACAAGAGCACGATAGTGTCGATTCAATTAGGGTTTTTAAATAAGATTGTTCTCAAAAATAGTCTTTTTTTTTCGCTTTAATTTGAGTGTTCAACACGTTACACGTCGAGTTCGGCGCGAGACAAGACAACAACAAATCTTGACACCCAAAAAGTCAAATTCCGATTCAGATAGAGAGAGGCATAGGTAGCCTGGTTGAGCCTATGAAGTCGATATACAACTAGTACAACTAGAGCAATCATGACTCGATAAGAGAGATCATTTGAAGTACTCAATGGACTCTTCAGCCCCGAAACGGCGGAAGACATCCCCCACTACCAACGTTCCCGTAGGCGGTTCCGATGCACCTCCATCCTCGGATGGGTTATTGAAACGCTCCGCACGGCGACATATACCATCTTTCGCATCACCTACAAGAGCTAGCCTTGCGCGATCAAATCCCGATATTCTGGAGCGAAGAAGTGTTTCCAGAGGCCAACCCTCACATGATGCGCCCGCTACATCAGTAGCCAGCAATAACGATGCCTTCCTTCAGAGAAGCTCAGACAGTCGGCAGATACAACACGACAATGAAGCTACCGGCCACGAGCCGCAACGATCGCAATCTATATCAGCTGACCAACCATGGAGTCCTGTCCGACGCGCCACTGGAGCTATGGCTTCTAAGCCGCGAAGAACGCCGAATAAGCCATCTCCACGTCCATTACCACCACCCTCAGCAGAAGAGGAAGAGCTGATAAACCCGTTCAGAGGACAGGCATTGCGACGTTCTCCTCCGCCCGGCGCACCAGAGTCTGAAGAGCCAGAACTGCCTCCAACACCAACAGAGAAAGGGATATCCGACCCTACCTCAATTAATACCTCTCCCATGGGGATCCATAACACGCCCACCAAACGTCCGAGGAGGAGTAGAGCATTAGCCGAGAGGATTAAGAGCTCTCCACTAAAGCAGCCACCTATTTTTCCTGTGGACGCAGCTGGAGGGTCTATGCGAGAGGAATCTCCATCTCTGACTGCAAAAAGAACACTTAGGGCAAAACCACAAGGGCGGAAAAATAAACGAAAGTTTCATCCGGCCCGGAATGTTCAGGAGACCGACCCATTAGCTGAGAAGAGGGTACTGCGAGATTCGTTATCCGCCAAAGTTACTCAGTTAAAATCAGACCTAGAACTAGCTACCCGCGAGAATACTCGATTACACCAACTTCACCAGACGAGACGAGACAGCTCGGCGTCAAAGGGACCAGAAAATAAAGGTGCCCTTATGGATCTACTTTGTCGACATGTCCTACCACCTGAAAAAGATGTTCCTCCCAATCCATCACAAGACTGGCTTGATGCAGCATTAAATCCAATATATTTTCTCCCCTTTGGTAAAACAAACACCCCCCTACTATCTCTATTTGCTCCTGGACAGGAAAATGTTGAGGAACAATCGGAAAAGCCCCCAGTTTCGCATGAACCAGTGTCCATGACGGCAGAGGAAGAATTACCATATCTTCAAGTCTTTACTCCCTTATCTTTCACGTCCACCATCTCGATAATACCTCGTGATGATCTAGCAAATCTAGGACCTGTTTTGCAAAAGCACGTCATATCTGCCTCGTCGACGCCGCCAGGTTTATTTGCCGCCAAAGTCGAAATGATTGTCAACACTAAATCGTTATCCGTTGCGGAACTAAGGGTACCACGTCTCGAGCCAGCCGCAGTAAGCGAGCTGGGTCCATTCGTGGAGAAGATTATCCAGGGTGCAAGCACCAGCGCCCTGACGAGAAATGTTAGCGTAATGACTTGGGCTATGAGTGAATGGGTGCGAATCGCTACCAGAAGAGCTCGATTCTGGTGCACCATCGAGAGAGACCTTGGGAGCAGTGAGAGCTTAATAAAATGCGCCAGAAGGATGAGGAAGGGCACTAAGAAGAAAGGCCCGGGCCGAAGAGCCTTAACGGAGGATAGTGATGATGACGACGAAAATCAGCTACAGACACAAGCCGACAAGACACGCTTCACCAAAGCTGATATACTCCCTCACCTAGGAAGAACCAGTCTTGATATGGAACTCTCTGGCATTAATGATACTGAAGAGGCTCCAAGTCTGCGCATTCAATGGCACATAGAATTCGATTGGACAGGAGAAGCGCAGAGCAAGATAGGACTGCTGCTAGGAGCTCCAGCGAAATGTAAGTCAGCCCGTCTCGCGAATGTAGCATATATAGGATGACCTGACCATTTGATAGGGCATGGACACGATACAAGAGGTAGCTTAACAAGCATACCAAGCATATTTGACAAGTTGATAGAGGAGAACAGGGATCCGATGGAAGCTCTACGAACGGTCGTCACACTGCTGGTTGGAGAGGGATAAAAAGCGAGTCTGAAATGACATTCGTGCAATAAACTTGAGCTATAAAGTCACGGTGGTTACGTGTACATGAGGGTATCATGATGCTCTGAAGTGGATTATATGATGGGTCGACGGCGAATAGCTGGAATTCGCAAGTCTCACTGGATGTGTCAATATCCGCGGGCCTACCTTATAGTCGATATGCTCTCTGCCTCACATTTAGCTATACTGGACGACGTTCATGTTGTCCATGGAGACATGGAATTACAAACCCATTCGAAAATGCCAGACGATGAGAAGGGCACGTTAGGTACTTTTGTTGATTCTGATGTAACTAGAGGTAGTCAAGGATACCTGAAACAAACAAATGAATCGCCAGCCAGCAAGCCAAGCATGCATATGTGCTTAGACAATCCTCCCGGTCGTCATGGAAACAAGGTGAACACCGTTTGGTCAGTATGGTCTCATCTTTTATAATATATAATGGACCATATTAACTAGCCATTCCTTCATAATCTCCCCTAGTCTTTCCAACCCTCTTTTCTTTCCTTGATACAATCAATCCACATCAACGCCCAAGCGCCGGAGGTCAGCTTTAGCCAGTTCAATCTCAGCCATAAGTTCCTTGTGTGCTTCGGGTACATCGTTGAAGGTCATGACATTCCAACCGAGGCGGAAGAGGAGGTACGCGCCAGAGGAGACTAGGACCCAGAAGGGGAGCTGCAGTATTTCAGTAGCCGTTAGCAGGTCAATTTCTTTTCTTGGCTCTATTCGGACAAAATGGGATAAATATTGTTTGGAATTCAACGTGAACAGGCCAGGGAGAATCGAAGAGGATGGACGCACGTAGGGAACAATCTCAGTCTGGACCAACGGGGGAAGAGGGATAAGCTGCAGGTACAAGGCGAGGTAGAGCTAGAATTGAAGAAATAATTAGCATCAAATAAAGCAATAGCAGAATGATTGAGAGCATTGGGAGCATTGGGAGCATTGAGGAATAGGGTCAGATCGACGTACAGAGGTGACGAGGAGGCCAACTGAGATGGTCTGTTGTGCGCGCGTCATGTTGGCTGTAATGTGTCTGAATGCGACTAGACGAAAGGTCGGTAATATGGAAGAATCTCGGCCTCGTCTTGTGAAACTAGACGTCTTGGTGGTTATTAAAAGAGCAACGCAAAGGGAGTGTAGGAGCTCGTTGCGATTAAGTTCTCTTTTTGTTTTATCGTCGCGCGACGCGGACACAATATGCACATATCAAAACCATTGGGATTATCTTATTGTATAAGTACATATATTTATAGATATGATAATCAGTTACCCAATACTATGCACTAAACTCCACAACATCACCCAGCCACATACATTCTAAAAAGTGAGCTCGATAAGGAAAGAATTTCCTGATATTTAAAGAGTCGACGAAGTAGTAATTAGAAAAGAAAAGAATTAAAAAAAAAATCAAAGGGTCAATTAATCTAAAGGCTATGAGTTATCTGCCACTTCGTAGTATCTCTTGGATGTGTACAGACGGTACGCAATGGGCTTCTCATTGGAAGCCTTATACCCAATATCGGTAGCATTCGGAAACTGTCTAGGCAGAGCAGAAATATTGGTAGGGCGCACAGGGAGGCACACCGATTTCTAGCTGTGATTAGAGCCTCGTCTTACATGTCACAGCCACCCAGGAAGTAATTAAAGCATTGCTTGGCTGCTCTGCTGTTTCTAATTTCTTTGGAGCCTTTCGTTTAAATATCTATTTTGCTACACCAAACATCAACCCTCTTTTACTATTTCACGAAATCATGTATCCCTGCCAGCCTCTTTACTCATCCAACAATCCGTATCTCTCTCCTCCACAGCTTCCGTCCGTATTGTCCCATCACTTCGGCCCCTACGGTACAGGTCCTGTGTCGCTGGAAGGCATGCATTTCTTGAATGCTGTTTACCCCGGTCTTACTTCCAACCCGCGACCAGCTATCATGCCGCCGCCTCCTAAGCTTCTTACCTACCACCCACAACACCATGACTACCGACACGGTCCCCAGCCATGGAAATATACACGCAAGTGCGGTTGCAGCTGCCACTATCGACCCGGTTATTATCGCTCATACTACGGATACGGTTACAATTACGGGCCAGGACATTGTCCTTCCCAGATCGCACGGTACTGAAGGTTCGAGGTTTAAGGGGCACGCAGCAAGCACCCACGAAGGGACCTTTCATTCCTGTGAACGGCAAGAGGTACTGCTTTTTATTAAGATGGACATTGGTCTGACTGTTTATTAAATTAAGGTAAAAAAGGGAATGGAGAGGAGCGAACGAGTAATGATTAATGATAACACGATGTAGAAAGGCGGTGTCTCAGTCAGTGGTCAAGGCCGTCAGGACTTGAGATCTTTTCTAAAAGCTTTTCCGAGTATACCAGTGTTGTTCAGGTCAAGTGAGAGGTTAGGACGGTTGTCATACAACTCACTGTTTCTCTGTGAGCTTATTTGACTTGGACGTCCAATTATCATGATAGCCGGTAGACCTAAATTAAATACGATGTTCCTAATGTCCATAACTCTTCTCCTTCCTGATTTACCCGCGTGTGGTTTGACTGTAGAGCCTGGTTAGATGAGTCAAATCATATTTCCTTCATACCACCAGGGATATTAGGGAATATGCGAATGAAAGTGCGTATTATGATAGAATATCGTTAACCACAGTTCGGTGCCCCCTATGAGCTAGAGATGAAATGGCCAAAAGCGGCACATGCTAATGGCTGTAATTGTCTTTAGCCATAGGTATACGTTTAAATATACATCATAGAGGGAAATATACACAATAACACACGAAGAACGATTTGTAATAGCAGGTGTGGGACCGAGCTATACCAATCCTTATTTTATTTTATTCTATTTGATTCAGTTTTCTCTCGGCTCGTACAACAGAACCATGAATGTTGGTTTGAATTCGAGAATATTTATCGTCATGAAAATTAATGTGATAATTAGTAGAGATAATTATGACTGAGAACAGACTTGTGTCTCCGAGATTCGTCGGTTTCAGTTTATAGGGATTCTTTATCAACATATCCCCCACTCCAATTTCGTTTTTGATACGACGTCGTGGGAAATAGGCACGGCAAAACTATTTCAACTTAGAATTAGTCGTGGATATCTGGCTAGGTGATTATCAGACAGCATAAGTTGGAGAGATTCGTGTTGGGTTTTACATTTATTGCAGTACTAGCCCCTTTTCCAACCACCAAATTTCACTCGATATTAGTCACAATGATAATACAATATAAACTCCTACCATAAATGTTAGTTCAAACTCACGATCAGGAATATATATCTTTGTAGCGTCAAGTGAGAAAAATAAACGGTTGATATTCACCTGCATCAGGTAGGTGTATGTCTAGTGTGTATAAGGAGGTATAAGTAAACAGTCTGCGAGTAATAATATGGCGATATAAGTATAAGTTTGGGTACGTCATAATGTGAGGTAGAAAAACAGTAGACCTATATCACTTCTATACCCCCCGGAAATGTTGCAACTCCAAAAGATGAAAAGCGATATACTATCTGGCCTGATAACAAAGTTAACAGGATTTCGACATAGGGATCTGCATTTGGCCAAGTAGGGTAACATAGGTAGCTAGCAGACTCTCACTCATTCAGGAGGCAATGAACGACGGGATTGGCTGCATCCATGATCAACCATCATGTGTGGATCGAATGATATATTTATTTCACAGATCATGTTGCCCAGTCGTATAAGCTCCTATTGCCAGTGGCTAATGAACTTTTGAAACGGGACCAGCGGAAACTTGGTCTGCCAGCACTTAAATCCTAGGATTTAACGAGCCAAACTTAGGAAGGGGAAGTTGGAGCCCTCGACATTCACAAGAAACAACTTCTCTTCACTATCCACATTATGACTGTTTTTACATACCGGTATCTAAAGAGCGAAATTAAACTCTAATCCATGACTCGATCGAACCTCAATATACTGTGACATCTTCATACAACAGGGTTTGACTCTCAACTCTTCAGCTAAGGTCTCAATTCTGTTACCCTATTCACCGGGCGAGTAAACTGTAAGCATGCACGATAATTGTAGCCACCAAAAGTATTGCTAATATATTTACATTAGGTACAAGCTCCGTCTGGTCGATCCTATTACTCGAAAGCTTCCAATTCGTCATCAGTATCTTTGATCTTCGATAATCTATATCTATAAAACTTATTTATACCAAGGGTCAGACTACTTCTCAATCTATTATCTGCCTAAGTTGTTGCTCTCGTATCATACCTCGCCTCGATACGAGCGGTCTCTATACAGCCTTTTCTTCACCTTCTTCGCTCGTAAACCCAGGAAACTAGTCAAGGACTGCCCTGGAGAACCATGGCTAATATCCCAGTAGAGGAGGTGACAGTACCCCGGTATGGCGAGAGACGTATAGCCCAAGCCACTAAGCCTGATGCAGAGGCTTGGATAGTCGATAGCAAGATGGAGAAGGGGAGAAATTTCAAACTGTGGATTAGACCCGAATTGTACGAAGATCTCCACACGATCTATCATCATCTACCTGATCCCGAAGACATTACCCGAAGCGGCGGTTTCCTTCATGGTCGTCCAATGCTTGAAAAGGCCATCACCATCAAGACTTGCGGGGGCTGGAGACGGCCCAGGAGACTTTTCCGTGTGATTCATGATAGACAACCCTACGGAGGGATCAAGGCTAGAGGATACGGAACCGTGGAGATAGACCCTCTCTACTTCCAGGTGCTGGTGCAGAAGCACCTCAACTGGAGCAGCCGAAATCCAAGTCCATTTATCTCAGTTACTAATTCTCTAGAGAAAGTAAAAATCATAGGAGCGGTATACGAAGCTAGAGGCCACACTGGAATCAAGGTCTTAGAATTCAACCCTCATCATCAGAAATGGAATTACAAAGAGCAACGGCTATGGAACGTAGAAGATCTTGTTAGGGCATTTGATGCCGGCATACTTCGAGGTCGCAGGTTCCTCGATCAGGAATTTCTCGTAGAGAATTATATCCCACCAGAGTCTATCACAAAATCTATCTCATGGAAAGCTATTAGGACCCTGCTAGACCCCCAGGGCTTCTCTCGCCGCAGGATGAAGAGAATAATATCAAATCGGACTACACAGAAGAGAAAGCGAGAGCAAGACGACGATGGTTTGGAGGCAGACGAGGTCGCTCGGAGAGACCAAGAGAATAACACATTGGAGGTGGCTAGAGATGAGGATGAAGAGGAGGTCGGTATCACAAAGCGAGTTGGAGTGAAGAGAGCAACAGACTTCAAGCTACGTCTATGAGAGACACCTGAGAAAATGGTGGTACGTAGAGGATTGATCTCGCTATATTGACGACTTATTGCGTATAACCCGGCATATGAATTAGTTTTTTGCGAAAATTTCAGATAAAAATTTCGAATTAAAATTCGACGACGTTTCCCAATTATCGATCTCTGGCTTGGCATTGACTGAGCCCCAGCCTTGAGACATTCCCCGAAGTGCGCTAGAATCTTTCTTGTTTATGCCTGAAATCATAAGTGCTGTGAATACAATAAGCCAAACCATAGCACATGTATTTCCACAGTGTGAAGACAGAGAAAGAGGTCGTCTCACGAAGTCATGTTTGATCTATGTAGGTTATATCGAGCACTAACCCCGCCGTCATTACACTAAACCGTAAAGTCCTTGACTAGGCGGATACTCGGAGCTGACCGAGTGCATCATCACGCCGAGAAGCCAGCCTTGTATTCCTTTTCCATCGATACGAGGTTACTCTCTCACAAGAAACCAGATACTAGAATCAGTATTATGCCTAGTACTCCTAGAAATCCTTGCGTGATGATGTCGTCTCTCAGTTTGGCTGATTTGCTGACTGGTACCTGACTTGGAGACACGTTCGTTGGTTCGGCAGAGAATGTACCATGCGGGGTGATGCTATAAATGCTCGAGGTGGTAATAGGGGCTGGGACAGTTACTGGCATATAAATGTTAGATTCATCAGCTTATCTTAAAATGAAAGATTTCGACCACCGTGTTACCTGTTGCCGTAGAGCAAGGCACCTTCGTGAAGTTTGCAATAGATGTAGAGCAGTTGAACCCGGAGCAATGAGGAAGGCTTAGACTAGTAAATATGACGCCGGACTGGGATGTGTTGAAGCCTGTAGCAGCCGCAACCGAGGCGTTAGTCGCATTAGCTGTGACGATGATGGAAATTGTAGACTGAAAGGTGCTAGTAAGTGTAGTGGTGCCGGAGAGCGTTATATCTTGAGGTTGAAATGGATCAATTGTAACGCCACACTGGGAGAGGTATTTTGTGACCGTCTCAGTGACGCTCTTTGTGATGGTTGCATCCAAGAGATCGCCTTCCGAATACTCCTGTGCGACTGTAAGGGATGCTAGTAGGCAAACGAGTGACAAGAGCCAGTGTATGGCCATGGTGAACGAGCGACTTGTGGGAGAGGTATGATGGTCAGATATAGCGACCGTTGCTCTCTGGCCACAGAGAGAAAGAGAGAGAGAGAGAGAGAGAGATGGGACTCGCTTTCTTTATAATGCTTCAACTTACCTGACCCGAAGCAAACATCAGGCTGTATTGTCCCACGAATGTTTGTCCACACGAATTACCCCCAGATTAGCGGGGTATTTCAGTTTGAAGTTGTTGTGCTTGTCAGTGGAACATACACTGCCTTGTATTGAAGAAAGGGTATACCGGGACTTGAGATGAATGTGTTTGCACCAAACATCATAGAGCTTGCGTTTCACGACGAGAGCAACGGAGATTACAAGGTATGACTTCAGCGAATGCTGAAACACGCGAGTGGTAGAGCTCGCGTCAGGAAGCGTTTTTGTCGCCTTTCCAGTCTGTAGGAAACCATTCTTGCTGAGCCCTCATATCTCCATATTTCATAGGTTGATTGGTAGGAAGCCGTGCCTCTAACGTTGGCGGGCCGGGCCCTAAAGAAGAGGTTAAGGCGAGCTACCGCGCCCGGAGATTGAATTCGCTGCTGAACATATATAATCACTATGTCTAACTTGAATAATGTTGGCTGCCGATTGAGACGGGCACTCGCGGCGGATTTCAGCACTCTCACAGACGCTAGGGGCGAGATAAGACCGGGATATGCGCGAATTCATCTGCTGTGCTGCGATGAGATTTCTAGATTGCGTTGTCCTAACGTAACAGTTTCAGTCTACTGTCCCTCAGGAACACCAAGTGTGCTGGGTAGGTCGTGTAATCAGAGATAATAAATCTCAAATACATACATACCTATGTAGTCATCGATACGATGTCATTAATTACCGTAAGTACTATTGGCTTTTCTCACATGAAACAAGGAGAACGTTCTACTTGGATGGGAACTTTGAGCCAGCGCCGGTCTTGATAAGCCGTGTACCTACTATGCTGCTATGTACATGGTAGTTAGTGGGTACATACATACCGTAGGTGCCTGTAGGTACCCATAACTTCACCTGATCTCTGGGTCTACAGTTAGCTCGGATCGGAATCCGATTAGTAGAATCCCCTCGTTGGTCGGGGATCCGATCCAATCATTTGTCCCTCGAACGAACCTCGAGCTGCATCACCATCGCCGTCGCCGCCCATTTGAATAACCCCGCCTATTCATTCATACACCCTTGAATGTAATTTCTCTACTTGCTTAGTCATAATTCATCTTGATATTAGTGCTTTCACCGTCCCCCCTTTTCATTGTAGAATCCTCCTATAATTAATCGAACATTACTTAGGTCTCTGATGGGTCGAAGATAATGACGCCTGACGACATCCAAGACCTTTTCAAGAACACACCCGATAATGAGGAATCGAGGATTCAGGCACTGAAGCAAGTTCTCTGCTTGGCCGAGAAATTGCGGGAAACCAAGTCTCCCGAACTCGAAACATTAGCTGAAAAGGTTGGAATCCAAAGTCGAGAAGGTGAATATCCAATTCTGATAAAGGCTTCAGCCTCATCTGGAGAGTCTCCCAAGAAGATGATCTCCGTGGCCACACTGGAGGACATAGCTAACCCTCCCCTCTACTAGAATTATGGAGGATACCACTTGGAAAATCTGGTCTGCTAGACTTCTTCCTGAGTCTAATCAAAGATGATCAGTTGGAGCAGGGCCTCGCGGCTTATGCCCTCCGAATTGCAGGAAATTCTTGCGCAGACCAAGGTCTGCACCCCTCAAATCTCGAGTGATTCTACTTTCTCTTGTGCTTACTCACCGTAGATGAGAATCGGCAACGCGTCGTCGATTCCGGCCTCGTGCCCCAGCTCGTTAAATTGTTAGGCCATGATTCCCTTCTACAATTGGCGATTCCAGTCTTGTTCAATATCTGTGTTGACTATGGTAAGGAGGAGTGATTAATCTTGAGATCTTATGCTTTCTGACATCATGTCAATCAGAGCCTGCTCAGGTGGCGGTATCTAAAGCCCGTCTAAGTAACTACCTCGTCGAACTCATCACGCAACCCCAGCTACAGGAGAAGGCCTCGGTATACACAAATATCGTCTACAAGTTATTCGGCCTTGTGGCAGCTCAAGGTAATTAACCATTAAGGATAAACTCCCCAACATATTTAGTTTAAATCTGATTAGGACTAACGAAGTTCAAGAATTTGAACCTGACTCCCTGACCCCTCAAGCACCGTATGTCCTCCTTGTCCGGGTAGGTCTAGAGGCCTCCAATCCGGATTCGCCGGATCTAGAGGGTTTCCTGGCACTGTCTTCCGCGGCATTGGCATTTCTCTCTCACTTGAAGATTCAGGAGGCTTTCCTTGAGATACCAGATGCCATCAGTGTGTTCCTCACAGCTTTCCAGAGAGCCACTGAAAGCCCCCGCCTCTTTGAGGTCGATGATACAGAGGAACGGGCGCAGCTCAATCGACTACAGAGCATATACACGCAAACCCTAGCGGATATATCCGCCCAACCTCGCTTCGTCTCTTTATGTTCTTTAGATGGTCCCTTGGCTGCCTTGCTCTTGCAATGGATTTCATCTTGTCATACGCCACTTCGAACGGCAGCTTGTCTGGCCCTAGGCAATATCGCTCGCTCCGATACACTGAGCATTCGCCTAGTGCAGGAAATGTCTATACATAGGCCACTAATAGACATTCTATCATCTCCCGACTCGCCAACTACAGATGCTCAGTTGCTTCATTCAGCTCTCAGCTTCCTTAAAAACCTATCTATCCCTGCGAGTAATAAGACCTTTCTGGGCGATGCGGGGATTCTAGATCCTAACGTCCTACCCCGTGTCTGGGAAATGGACACACAGCCTCAGGTTCAATTCGACGCTGTATCCTTAGCACGTCTTCTCCTCGTCAACTGCCCAGCAAACGTGCGGCGGGTATGCTTGCCTTTCTTTAGCACAAAAGGCTCTTCGTCTTCGCCTGGCCGAACGCCTCTACATCAATTAATGGACCTTCATCGAAAGGCGGACCAGGATCCGATCAAGATGGAGACAGCCCGCGCGGTAGCCAATGTCTGTCGCGTATTACATTCCGAACCCCCCCGGGGCTCCTCACTCTTCGTGGAATCACCAATATCGCCATCGCCCTTCGAGAAGGAAGCCCATTCTCTCCAAGACTTTTACAGCGAGCATCCTGCACTGGGGGACACACTACTATATCTCGGTCTACAAAGCAAGTTCCCGGTCTTACGATCCGAGTTGTGGTTCGTGCTCGCGTTGATGGCGCGTTCTGTCGACGGGGCCGTTATCGTGTCTCGCTTCCTGCTACAACGCCCCGAGATAGTAAGCGTGCTCGTCGAGGCCGTCATAGGCGAGAAGATACCCGAGAATCAAGAGATCCAAGACGAGGCTAGTAATTTGCCAGAGAGGGCTGGGTTGAACCTTGCGTCGATAGGTAGCGGGCTAGGTCAGCTAGAACCCCAACAGGTAGACCCGACCAAGGCCGCAACTATGACGAAGATAGATCGGGAGAACGGCCTGGTGCTGATTACCGAACTGCTGAAGCAATGTCCAGATGAGCTTCCCCCTACGGTGAGGGTTACGTTTAGCCAGGTCTTAAAGGCGGGTGGAGAGTTGCTTCTTAGCCATGAAACCGAGGCATTACAGGGGGAGGCTGAGCTCGCAGGGAGTACTTAGATATACTTATTCTAACCAGCGGGTCATCGTCAGACGACTGGTTTTGGATTATCGCAGGCGTATGAAGTATGAATTCTGATAGAAGTGATCGTTTACGTGATATTACCTTACCTCCTGCTCAACATCTACAGATAAGTTAGCTTCACCACTTATTCGCCCTGCGAGTGATTCCAGATCGATGGCCAAACCACGACTTCAAGTCACAATGTCTAGAGGACGTGTAAAGCATGTCCATTCATTTTCCATTGAGAACAACCTAGAGTAAACCGGAAGATGCAATAATGCTTCGGTCCATGTTGTGCGGCGGGAGAAGGATGAGATCTATGAGATCTGTTCTCTCCTGGCTACATAGGAGCCGCAAGCCAACCTGCCATGACCGTCCAACAACACAACGAAAGCAGATCCCTAAGAATGCCGTCCGTACTCCCGTGCAGACCCTTGCGGAGCTCGACCTCCATCTTATTTCTTGTTGGCTTCAGCCTCAGCCTTGTCCCTGGCTCGCTTTTCCCGTACCCCTTGCAGTCTCGCGTCACTTCTCGCCTTGCGGAGCTTAGCGAACGCACCACCCTCGATCGGTTTGGGTAGGTCGCTCTTCTTGATCTCTGTGATAGCCTCGCTGATGGGAGCAATTGGAAGGGCGGATCCAATGGTGGAAACAGTCTCGGTCTTGCTGAGGTCGATGTCCTTGCTGTCACCAGCCTTGGGGTGCTTGGCGCCCTTACGGGGGAAGACGATCAATCGAGCCTTGTAGGCCTTAAGGCGGGCCACATTGGCGGCAAGGGATTCCTCGCTGAGGTTCTGGCGACGGTAGTCGACGGCGATACCGATGGTGGGGGCGACTAGGCGAGGGATACCAGCTTCCTATAGTTTTGTTAGAATAGTTCTCTTTAAATATAGAATTTACTAGAGTATGATGAAATTCAGCCGGAGATATGCGGGCAAATAAATCACCACTCATTTTGTAGAGATGAGATATTTTGGATGGATGATATACCTTCAACTCAGTGAGGGTGAAACCACGTCCGGCACGAACGCGGCGGTTATACTTGATCGTCGGGCATCGAACGACGGGTCTTAGCTTGTCGACAGGTCGTGGTGCGACGGCAGCAGCCTTAGCAGCACGCAGAGAGCGACGTCGGATCTTCTTAGTGGGCTATCATGTTTCCCGTCTCAATGTCAGAATACTTCAAATTTCATCACCCTTTCGCCGGAATGTTGGGAGCGTTCAACTTCATACCTGGTCGAAGTGGGTTCGGACCCGACGTTGCCAGTCCTTTCGGAAGTCTGTGTACAATTAGTTAGTACTGCTGATATGAAATTTTGAGTGCAAACGTTCGATTTGTTGTCTCGAAATGTCATCGGTTGAACGTACGGTTGTGCTGAATCTGGTTGTTGTGCTTGATCGCCTGGAAACATGGACATGTTAGCGCGCTGCTCTCGTCTTGAGTCGAGATATTCGAATGTTCATTATGGTACTTCAACCATTAAATATCAATACATACCATTGCGAATGATTGCGATCAAGAGTTGGTTGTGGAAAGAATGGTCGTCTATCGTAGGTCGTCTCAAATCTCCGAATTGGAGGCACGAGAATTTCCTAAAGGTTTGCTAGCAAGGGCTTGACTAACCCGCACTTTCGGCAAAATTTTGGGAGGGCTTGAAAACCCTACAATTTTCGTATGAGTGGCGGTGCTGTTTGTGCTCAAAAAATGTATGGGGCTAGAGTTTTAGTGAGGTGGCTTATTTAACGGCACAAACCCCACAGTTCTCAAGGTTTCATAATTACATGTAATGCATGTGTCACATGTAGAAGCAGCTGCTGACATAGTTATGTATGTACTTACCGTATATGTAATTTTGTGAATAGGGATAATTTCATTCCTGTTATGCCATACCTACAGGTACATTAGAGCTCTGCGAAGCCGAGGAAGTACACCCAGGTAACAGGATAGTGACAAGTGTATACATCATTCCCCCCTTCCCCCCCCAAAAGTAGAGATCTCTACCTGCATACGTAGTATGTATTAACAACATTGAATATGCCGAGTAACTTCAATATGGTTCGGCTCACAGCATTATATTGCAGTAGATCGTAGGTATTTGTAATTTGTATATGTAGGAGGGGGATGCGTACATATCTACATAGTTATTTACGGCCTGATGGTGTTTATTATCGTTGCCTCTTAAACCCGCCATAGCTACCGCCCAGCTACCTACCCCCTTCACTACCCCCTTCACTACCTATTCACTATTTCCATAGAAACCCACCCCAGTATATGTGTTAATAAGGTTGCCCCTATCCCCAAAGAATCTACTAACAAATCCAATGCATCTCTGCCACATGCTAGCATTCGGAAGTCTATACTTAGGCCTCATTCCGTGAGGTTAATATTATCAACTGACTGCAACTTGTGTATCTCCGAGTCCGTGTGGTCTAGGCGATCCTGTACGTCTCCAAGCCGGACCCTTCTCCTTGCATCAATATACATCATATATTCTTGGTAGGTATCTTCACAATCAAATATTAGCCACAAATTTGCGGGAGAACTCGCAAGTCGGTCTAAGTCTTTCCCCTCATAACAAGCCGACCCGAAATGGGAAGGGGGACTTTCTCTGGGACAAATAGAAGGAACAGGAATAAAAAAGCAATGTCAAGATACACATACGTGGTAGAACTTTGACGTCTTTCGGCACCGAGAAGGTATAATTGAACTGGCCGGTCGGTTTGGCATTCCCATGCTCGACGTCTCTAACCTTGCTATCGACTCTGACGTGGAGCCGGGTCACAGGATTCTTGGGGTCTTTCTGCTTCGGTTCGCTCCCATCTTCCTCTAGAATAGGCGGATCTGTATATACGATGGTTGCGGTTAGGTATAGGACGCTACCGACAGGTACCGGATTGCGGAAAGTGCAGGGATCGGCACTGATGAATGTCGGCCGCGCGTGCGCAAAGCTCGCAGCGCAGCAGAATGCCAATTCGAAAGTCTGCTTCAAGTGGAAACCGCCGAATATCATGGTTTGGTGGCGATTACGATATTGTGGCTGCATGATAGAAGCAGTTGACAGCTGAGTCCTCGACATGGCAATCACATTCGTAGGTTGACGAAGGGCGTTATTAGGGTCGTGGTAGGCCAGCTGCCGCAGCCAAATCTTATGGATTAAGGCCGACTCAGGGTCATTCGGCTCAGTCTCTAGCAGCGAGGTCTTCAGGTTCTTCTTCTTAGCTAATGCCTTCGCCTCTCCAGCCTTGAAGATCTTCTCCTCTTCGGGAGTTGAGCAAATGAGACGTGGTATATTGACGGGCTTCTTCGTTGTGGGATCTAAGGCCACCATTGTGAAGGTGCATGTAAGTAACACGTCCTCAGGCTTGCTTGGTTCACCTTCGTCTCTAGCTCTGGCGACCCTACATGTGATCTCGACACTACTCCTTCCCGATGCGTACGTCACCTGTCCACTATATTCCAAGTCACATATTTCGGTCAGCGGATGGGCAATGGTGATACGGTCAAGCGCGGCAGTCACCGTGGTGACACCAGGTCCAGTGTGCTTGTAAACGATGATACCAGACAAGGCATCGAGGTCCATGAATATTGTACCTAGCCTAAAGTATATCTATATTGTTAGAACAAGTTGTAGAATAAAGAAGCGGGCCGAGGACCTTATGTGACCTGAAGAATTGATATATGTATCACTGAGCCAAGGGTCACGGCCGAGCGGAAGCACGACTCGGTGGTAACTGTCGCTCATCTTCTTCGGGGTAAGGTCACGCTCCTGCGATCGAGCCTCGTCGGAGGCTACATTCTTCCCTTCTTGCTGGAGCCTCCACGCTTCTATCCACGGCATTGGTAGGCGGTTATCTGAGAGACCCCGAAATACCCCGTCCGTGTGACGTAAAGCTGTACTGTGGATGCATCTCCTAGCAAGGAAACGAACATGTCCGACAGTAGCACCTCTATTGGAAACTTCAGAAGGGAAAGTCAGGGTAAGTAGTCGCCGAATAGGCACTCTTTTGCCAGCCATGCCAAAGCACATTATTATATGATGTACCTAACCTAGGTGGTTATTAGAGGAAATACGGACACATATGCAAGGTACGTAAAAGATTAAAATGTAATAGAACATTACAAAAGTGCTTAGTGTATATGTAAGTATGTACATGTATGGGTGGGGCATTCTCCCCTATGGTATTAGGCTTTGAAATAATTGCCGAAATTTTCAAAAGTTTTATTATATAAAGCGTACTAAGGTACGCTATTAAGTATTTTTTTTCAGCCCTATTCTACGACCTAATAGGGTAGTTTTAAAAGTGTTAAGGGGTGCTAAGCAGGTGTTATCGGGGTTGTTAAGTTTATGTAACTTAAGGTTTTGTATAAAATACGAGACTTTAATATAAGAGTTGTTCGTAGCTGCTTTTAAAAGTATTCGAACAAATCACAATAAGAATTTTCTTACATTAAACTTATCACAATTGATTTCATTGCCAAGTTTTTTTGCTTGTTGATTTGAGGATATAATATATATAATATTTTAAAAACTTAAATTTCCACCGCCCGGTTAGCTCAATCGGTAGAGCGTGGGACTTTTATTACCGTATCGAAGATCTCGGGGTATCCCAAGGTTGCGGGTTCGAAACCCGCATCGGGCGTTTATAATATCTCACATCCGCATTTGATGTTGCCTTTTTGATATCATCGTTGATGTTATGGCATTGATAATGAATTTGTTCGGTGGACAATGAATGTCTAACTAACATACTTGTTCTGGCTCTTCCACTTGCACTTTATAATATTTTACTACATGTCTATTGCTGTAGCTCCGTGATCCCCCCCCTTCTCTCCTCTCTCTTTTTTTTTTTTTTTTTTTTGAAACTGTTTCTTGTCTACTAAACGACTCACGGAAGCCACTCCCTCCTCAATATATTGTGAGCTTTCTTTGAGCCTCTTGCTCTTGACTAGTAATCGAGATCACCTTATAATGTTGGTAAAAGAGGCCCGATAAGTCATCTAGAGACCAAGTCAACACCGTGTGCCTCTTACCGTATTATAAGAGACCTTCAGTTAGTCACTGGTTAGGGGGCAAGCGCTTAGGAAGCTAGCAAGTCTCGAGGATCTCACGTAGCCATAACGTAGCCGTAGAACCACTCAACCGGGAGTCGTCTTGCTTTACTAATACCTAAAGATAAGGTGCAAACGAATCCAGTCATGCACACGTCTGGTACCAGTTGGCAGATTGCAATATCACGTCGTTCTATATGTACAATACTCTGAGGGACTTCTACACCTTGGTATATATTGATACATGGAGTGTCATGAGTATATCACCAGATAGGCGACTATACTCCACCCTTGATCCGTGATAGCTCCCTGTTCTTCCGAACAAAGCCGTGACCCTCCAGGGGCAGATCTCTCTTTTTCAACTCTTCTTCTATGAGCTTGAACCTCCCAAGCGCCTTCTCCCTATCACCGCGTGTAATACGCTTTGTCGCGATAGAGACGTTTGGTAGCTGGACGAGATCCTGTCGGCGTTCCTGAATCTCTTGAGTCAGAGTCTTTGGCTTCGGTGGCGTCTGAACCACGTGGAGCAATGATCGGACATCAGAAATACTTGGCAACTGGTGATCGTGGACTAGCTGGCCAGTGAGCTGGAAAATCCGCTTTGTAACCTGGGTATCTCCATGTTAGTATGATATTATATTTTCAAGGAGTTGGTGACGACTCTGGAAAGATTGAACTTACGGCGAATTTAAGTCGGGGGTCCGACAGAGAGGCAGTTTTCCAACCGTTACCCCAAGCTTCTCTATACTTGTCAGCTTCCTCCTTTGAGAGCACCGACCCGTCTGATGCCGGTTCGTCGGCAGCAGATTCACCGGCTACACTAGCTTCATCCTTCCAATTCAGAGAGTCTATTACCGCGGAGATATCCCCGGTCAACGACACAGCACCGCCTTCTGTAAAGTTGATATCCACTTCCATGAGCTGACGGACCACACGATCCCCTGCTATCGGCCAGGTCTTCACTAGATCGTCTTCTCGACCTGCCTGCTTCAGCGCGAACGCCTCTACAACAGCTCGCCGTACCGAGGCCTCTATAATGGCTGGATCGAGCACCTTCTCCAGCGGCTTAAAGCCGATAAAATCAGCCGACTTGGGCCAATGTGCCTGTTGATCCCACCAGTTTCCTAGCCCACCCACCGTCTCCAAACCCTCGGCGGTTAACGCAGGCACATATTCCGGGTCCGCGACTTCATCTAACCGCTCAGCATAGCTACGCTGAGGTGGTGGGACGTATGTCTGCCACTGCTGCGGAAGCTGGTCTTCTGCTTCCTCTATGTTTCCTTCGTTCAAATCGTTAAGTTGGTTTTCTTGTACTTCCTCAACGTCGCGGCTAGTACTTTGCTGGTTGAGTTGTTTATCGGACGAGTAAAACCGTATAAACGCAAGGTGTTGGATGCTTGCCGGTATGGGTTTAAGAGTTGAGGCCGAGACGCTCTGGGAGGATGGAGGTGAGCATTGTGTAATTAGAGGAGCGATTGGGGTGCGTGAGGTCGAAGTAGATAGGCTGTATGGTCGTCTTAATCGTGGTGTTCGTCGCATTGTGACCAATTGGTTAGTAGATGGGGCGCGGCTATCACAATGACACCGTATAGATATCTTCGTGGATATCAGACACTTTAGCCAAATTTTTTTATGTTCTGATGGTATGTGTATTGTATGCCAATTGCAAAATTGCCATTGTACCCATGTACACTTTAGATGCATGTAGGCTAGGACGCTGGACCGGCGAGCTAAGTGGAGCTCCAGCCACAGGAGGCTACATGTACGGTACATGTAGGTTAAGGTTAGGTACATAACACGTCCAATGTAGGTTAGGTACTTACATGTACGTACATGTATGAATCTATTTGCGTTGGAGCTTCAATGTTCGGCTTCCATCCTACATGCACATGTGTATCTTGTAAAAAGCAGAGCTACTATGTATGTAGCTTTACCAACCACCGCTACTACATGATTTAATCTCGCTCTTTTCCTAATACATTTGTATGAAATGCCCAAGGGGTTTTTCTCGTCGCATTATCCATATGGTCATTCGATGATAGCGACATGATGCGACTACAGCTCTCTCTACTTGTCATCGGGGTCCTCATCTCCTACGTCGCCGCATCCTGTAAGCCACTCTGCTCGCCACCCTCCCTTCTTAATTCGCTTATTCATCCTCTATATGCGCATAATCTACCACTTTATGCTAACCTCTCCATCTCTTATACTCGCAGCTGCGCCGACGTTCTGTAAATGCACTTGCTTCAAGAACAGCACCTTGATCCAATTGGGTCCTCAAGGTGACTCCTCTTCCTCTTTCGAGAACTCCGGCTCCGCTGCGTCGGGACAGTCATTACGTTCGCTGTCGCTCCAATTCCAAGTGCGCGCCGCCTCAACCTCATGCACCCAATGCACCCGAGCTTTCTGTCTATCCCAGCATCTTCCCATCTGCAAGGACGCTGAGGAGAATGATGTCGTGGCTATGTGCTTCCAACGCGACAGCCGCAAGGACCAGATCATCGTCTGGGGGTTCATTCTAGGTACAACAGGTCTGTTAGGCTGGGCTGCCGCCAAGAGGGTTGTTGAGCTGCGTGAGAGCAAGAAAGCTGCCGCGCTTGGGTTGGGTGGCTCTGGCGCAGGGAGCAGACGAGTGGGAGTCAGTGCTCAGGATAGGGGTGTATATATGCCAGTCGGCCATGATAGCACACAAGGGCTAAGTAGGTAAATCTGTACGCGGGGTGGGGGTTCTACGAATTGTATTGGTCTGCAGTTCGGAGCTGAGGCGTTGTCTCTGGCGTTTGGGATAGAAGAGAAGCTACGGTCTTCATATGTGCGCTCTGGGCTTGATTAAATTTCAAAACCAAGGCATAGGCATTATAGATGTTCCTCAGAAACTGCTCTCCATGTACACCAAAAACCAATATGGGTCTAGAGGGCAAGGAAATATTATGCGTATTCGTCTCGATTTCGTAATAACCCATTGGTTATAACCAGACGCCTTGGGCCCTTTTTTGGTTTTTCTCCCGATCAAATTTCAGACCTTTTCGTTGGGCTAATGATTCCCAGATACTATGTATCTCCGAGAGTCACCTCTCTTATAGGGGTTATCCCACTAATTTCTCTCCTAGCCGCGTTTTCTCGGAGCTCGACTTCCCCTTTCGCGCAGCTAAACCCAATAAGATTGCAAATCGTATTCTCCACCCCTAGGAATTCATTCCTCTTCGAGAGGAGTAGCCTTGGGTTCTTCGCCGTTGCTATTCGGCACGCCGTTTTTCTCCCTCCGTGCGCGGACCGCCGCTGCTAAGTCTTCAAGGACCTGGACTGTCGTTTCCCAATCGATACACGCGTCTGTGATGCTCACACCCTTCTTCAGCCCGGACGGTCCCTCAGGAGGAACCTTCTGATTCCCCTCGTTGATATTAGACTCGATCATAACCCCGATGATGGCTTTTTCGCCTTCTCGTAGCTGATCACCAATAACCTTCGCGACCTTGGGTTGGTTCCGGTGGTCCTTATTAGAGTTTCCTGTTCATATCGTTAATTAAATCTCAGGTTCAACTTGACAAAACGGAGACTATTTACCGTGCGAGCAATCGACCATGATGGCCAGCTTCTGCCCCTTCTTCGTTAGCGTTTCTTTGGCGGCTTGGATGTTATCCTTGTCGTAATTGGTGCCCTTGCTGCCACCCCTAAGGATGACGAATCCGTGCTCATTTCCCTTGGTCCTAGTGATGGCTGCTAGGCCCTGCTTGGTCACACCCATGAAGTGGTGCTTAGAAGCCGCGGCGCCAATGGCGTCGATAGCAACATTCAGGTTCCCGTCAGTGCCATTCTTGAAGCCAATTGGAAAAGAAAGACCGGACGCCAGTTCACGGTGCAGCTGTGACTCGGTGGTTCGTGCGCCAATAGCGCCGACAGAGATGAAGTCTGCCAGGAACTGTGGTGAAATAGTATCCAGCATCTCGCTGGCTATGGGCATGCCTGCATTGGTTAGGTCGCTAAACATTTGTCGTGATATGCGAAGGCCCTTGTTGATCTTGAAACTGTTGTCGATGTCGGGATCGTTGATGAGGCCTTTCCAGCCCACCGTGGTCCGCGGCTTCTCGAGGTAAGCGCGCATGATGATACACAAGTCATCCGACAGCTTCTCGGAAAGCTTTTTGAGACGTTGAGCATACTCATGGGCCATGGCTGGGTCGTGGATGGAGCAGGGGCCAACAACGACCAAGAGACGGTCACTACGACCCATAATGATGGCGACAGCATCTCTCCGTCCCTTGACTACGGTCTGTAAAGACGCATCGGTCATGGGAATCTCAGAGATGAGCAAGGCCGGCGGGATGAGAGGGTCCTGGCCCAGGACTGTCGTTTCCAAGTACATCAGCATCTTGTCTCAATTTTGCCTCTCGTGACACCCTGCTTCTCAGATGTGTAATACTAAATAAGAGAACAAATCTCGAGTAACATAAAAGACGAGTTATTCGTGATTAAATTGTAAGTGTAGACAAAGATCTGCAAGAATCCAGTGAATTGGAAAGCCATGTTTGCTGTCTCACGTACCTCTCATATCGTCAGCCACGAGGGGCGCCATGTCGACTCCTGGCATGGTGGTGAATGGATTCGCAAGGTGGTCGAAGTTATGTGAAGGAGCACGGATGATTGGTTGGCGAATAGGCAAATACCTAAAACACAGTGAAGACTGTTTGCTTCGAATGATCCGAGCAGCGGATAGGTGCGTGATGCGTGGTAAAGGAGCCGTTCTTTTTATGAGTAAAGCAGAGAGACTCGGGGTGAGTCAGACTACTTGGGAAGAAACAGAGGGAAAAAAAAAAAATCAAAAATCAAGAAGAGCTTGCAAGTCAGACGTCCTCGCTACTTCCCGGTTTCCGAGAAATTTAGTTTGTTAGTCCAGTCTCCTACTAATACTATTAGAACCCGATATCCTTCAGGTCGAGGAAGGACCAAATCAAAACGTCCTAGATTGACTGGTTTTAAGAACAAAGTAGGTTACTACGACGAGGTTCCTAAGTAAGGTGAAGAATAAAAAAGACCAGGTGAATATTAAGTGCATCAAATGCATACATAAGTATGTAAAGTTATGCGTGTACCTGAAATTGGTTAGCTAATTACCCAAGATACAAGCAGCACCGAAAGGTGGGAAGGCGTAGCTCTAGCAATGCCAGTCGATTTCTACCAAAGTCAGTAACGAAGGGTAGGGTGTGAAGTTAATGGAGGGGGATTTTACAAGTACCTATTGTATCCAGCACTTCAAAGATACCCTAGGTACCCGCATGCTTAAACCCAATTGGGCATTACGTATTGACAATCCTCACTCATGCTAAAAATGCATCCTCAAGGTCTTATTCCGAAAACCTTTTTTTTTCCTTCATAATTCGACATCCTACTGATATCGTAAGATGAACGCATTGGTGTGCACCAATGAGTTACGAAACTTCAATACACCGCCCTCGCAAGGTCCCTTAGAGTTTTGCCGCTATATTACTGGATCCTCCACATATCTCGAGCTGCTTATGCTTTGTTGTGTTAGGAGTTGAAAAAATACTTCACAGGAATAATTAGTTCCAACATCTCTCACCCAGATATCCCACCATGTCAGCAAGCCCTTAGCATTGGTTATCTTTATGTTAATATCACCGGGTCCTCCCGGGTGTATTAATGTCGATTTTAGGACCCTTTCGGACCCTATTTAAACGACCAGTCCGGCAGCGGATAGGAGAAGAGGCAGAGTGGAAACAGATCTCTGTAATTCAAGCTAGCTCATCGTCGAGCTATCTCTCCCGCCATGTATAACACTTATTATATTGCTAGTAAACTGTTACATAGGGTTGAAAATTAGTTTAGTTAGTTTAGTCACCCCTTTAACTAAGACTAACTAAATTTTTTTTAAAAAAGACTAATTAAACTAGGAAATTTTTTTCTTTAATTAAGAATAAACTAAATTAACTAAGGATTAATTAAAGATTAATTAAAAGATTAAAAAAAAATTTAAAAAAAAATTAAAAATAAAAAAATTTAAAAATAAAAAAAACTTTAAAAAATTAAATAAAATTAAATATAAATTAATTAAAATATATAAAAATATATTATAATAAAATAAAATTAATATTAAATAATAAAATTATATTTATATTAAATAACGTTTAATATATAATAAAAAAATAATTAAATATATATTTTTATTATTTAAATAAATAATAAAAAATTAATAACTTTATAAATTTAAATATAATAAAATTAAAAAAAATATATTTAAATAACTTATATTTTAAAATATTTAATAATATATAATATATAAAGTTTAATTATAAATTAATAAAGTTATAATATAAATTTTTTTTAAAAAAATTAAACTTTTTTATAACTTTATAATATTATAATTATATTAAATATAAAATATATTATTAAATATTTTATAATATAAAATATTTAAATATATTTTTTTAAGTTTTATTATATTTAAATTTATAAAGTTATTAATTTTTAAAAAATTAAAATAAAATTAAAATATTATTTAAAATATTATTTTTATTATAATTATATAATTATATTATTAAAATAATTTTTTATAATTTCTCTTTATTTTTTTTTATTTTTTTTATATTTTTTAAAAAATATTTAAAAAAAAATTAAAATTTAATTACTTTAATCGATTAAAATTTACTTAAAGATTAATTAAACTAACTAAAAAAAAATCTAAAACTAATTAAACTAACTTTAATTATTACTTTTTTTAATTAAAACTAAACTAATTAAAAAATAACTAAATAAAAAACACCTTTATAAGTAAGTATATAATAATGCCTTAAGTTTATAAAGTTATACATTATATTATAAGTAAAATTTAAAAAAGCGAGGCTTTAACTTTACACTTAAATAACTTTACCAATTTTAATTTTATAATTATATAATTAATATTATTAAAAAAATAATTTAACTATATATATTTTAATCTTAGTTACATTATTTTATAATATATATAATTAAAATTATTTAAAGTTAAAGTTAAAAGGTTTTTTAAAAAGCTTATATAATACCTTTTTTAACTATCTTTTAATAATAAAGCTTTTATAAGGCTTTTAAAGCTTTTATAAAGCTTCTAAAAACTTTTAAAGCTTTTATAAAATTATTAAAACCTTTTAAAAGGCTTTTAAAGCTTTAAAAAAGCTTTTAACACTATTTATTTTTAATATAAAAAAAATATTATATAATTATTTTTAAAAAATTTTTATTTTTAAACTTAAATATATTTAGCTATAAGTATTATATTACAATATAAATAAAACCAAAATATTTATAATTTAATTATCCTTTTAATATTTTTAATTATAAAATTATAAACATAATATTAATTAAATTATTTAAATATAAACGATTGGTTTTTTAACGTAATATAACTACCTTATATATAATATAACATAAAAAAAAGTATTATATAACTTATTTAATATTGTTTTTTTATCCCTTACCCTTTTTATATTTATTTATATATTTATAAATTCCTTATATTATTTAAATTATAATAACTTTAAATTTAAATATAATAGCTTAATATAATTTAAATTTATTTATAATTTTAATTATAAGCTTTTTTTTAATAATAATTTTATATAAATACATCTTATAATAAAAGGATAATTTAAGTATTTATTTTAAATTAAATAAAATTAAGTAATAATATATAATATTTATTATAATAACCCCCTTATATAATATTATATTATTAAATTCTTTAATTTTATTATTTTATTTATTTTATAATAATTTTTCTTATTTTTAATTAAATAATATATTTATTAATATTAAAAAAGGAATGGTGGTTTTAAATTTAAATATAATAATATTTATTATTTTAAAAGGTAAAATAATTTAAAAAATAGAAATTATTAAGCTTTATATTTTTAAAAAATTAATATATCTTTTAACTTAGGAAATAAATTAATATTATTTATTATAATAAATTTATTAAAAGAAAATGTTTATTAACTTATAATATTTTATTTTATTTAATATTTTTAATTATTATTTAATCTTTAAAAATAATTATATATTATTTTAAAAGAGATAATTTAAAAGGGCCTTAATGTTTTTTTACTTAAATATTAATAGTTCTATTTATTTTATTTAATTTTAAATCTTATATATTGTTTATAAACTTTAAATTTTATATATCCCTTATAAGCTTTAGATTTTATATATTTCTTATAAGTTTTAGATTTTATATATTCCTTATAGGCTTTAAACTTTATATATTTTTATAGGCTTTATAATATTTATTAAAGGCTAATTTACCTTAAAATATTAAATGATTTTAATAAATAAATTCATTTTTATTAGCTTTTATATATAAATATTAAAAAAATACATATAAAATATTTAATAATTTTCTTTTTTAATTAAGAAAAATTTATTAATTATATAAATGTTAAATTAAAGATTATTATATTTATCTTTTTATTATTATAATATAAATAATTATACTTTTAAACCATATATTATAATATTAAAAGTGATAATAATAAATAATAACTATTTAAATTTAATTAAGGAATTATTAACATTTTCAACTATATTAAAATAAGCTATATATTTTAAGGTGTATTGGTTTATAATTACCTATAAGTTATTAATATAATTTAATCTTTAATCCTTATATTTTATTATTAAAAATGAAAAGTTAATTATATTATTAGCTTAAATTATATTTATTTAAAAATTATTATATTCTAATATAAATGTCCATAAAAATTTAAATAATATATTTAAAATAAGGGTTAAAAGTTTTAATTTTTTATTAAATTTTATGAAAAGAATGGTTTAATAATTAATACTAACTTTGTTAATCATTTTAATTCCTTTATATTATATACTTTATATAAAAAGGTTATTAAATAAACTTTTTTTTAAATATGTTTTTAATATTATCCTTGAAAAGCTTAACTTTTATTAAAGATTTACCTATACTTAATTTCATTTTAATAGGTCCTTTATAAATAAATGAATATACCATTTTATTAAGCCTTTTAACTTTATCTTTTTAATTAAAAATCAAAGTAATAAGATTTTATTTAGTAAGGTTTAATTTATCTAATATAATAATATATATTTTAATAATATTTAATTAAATAGTATTTAATTTAATAACATTTAAAATAATAATATTTAATTTAGGTATTTTATAGCCTTATAAAAGTAATTATATTTAATTATACTCCTATTATAAGGATTTAAAATAATACCATATTATTTTAATATATTTAAGGATAGCTATAATATCTTTAAATTTATCACAAATATTTAAGTAAAAATAAATATTATTATTAATAAATTAGTTAATTTGAAATAAAGGCTATATAATAATGTTATAATATTTTTTAATAAATTTTTAAGATTTAATTTCTTTTATATTAAATATATTATTATTAAATAACATATTAGCAATAATAAATATAAACTTTAACTTAAATTCCTTAAAATTTAAAGAAAAGGTATTAGGTTTATTAAATAATTATTAAATAAAAATTTTTAATATTAATATTTTTAATTTATAATTTAAATTAATTAATTTTAATTATATAAATATAGTAAAAAATAAATATAAAATTTTCTTAATATAATTTATAAATGGGTATAATATAGTAAATAAGGTTAGGGTTAACTTTTATTAAGTTTAGTTTATAAGTTTAAGCTTTTTTATAAGAAATAAGCAAACCTCTTTTAAGTTTTAATGCCTTTTAAACTATAAAAGATACATCTAATTAAATATATAGTCCTTTATAGTTAATAAATTAATATTATAAAGGCATAAATTATATCTTTTTATAATCATTTAAATTATAATAATAAATTCTAATATAAAATTATAAATATTTAACCTTTATAATATTTAATAAATAATATTAATAACTTTATAGTTTTAAGATTGTTTAAATTAAATAAATATTTAAATAAAATTTAGGAAAATGATTTTTCTATAAATTTAATTTAATAAGAAATTATAATTTTAAACAATTAATATAAAAGATAAGGCTTATTAAATCACTAAATTAAAGGGAATTAATATTATCCTATTATTATATAAATTAAGCCTTATCCGTTATATTAAAAATATAATTATAAAGTTTATAATATTTAAGGTTTTTAATTAGTTAAATAATTTCTTACCTTATTATATTAAAAAACTATCATTATTAAATTAATTATTTAAAAATAAATATTAAGTTAAAAATAAAATATTTAATATTATTAAAAGTATAATTATAACTATTTTTATATATGTAATATATATGGTATATATATTTAAGATAATTATATTATAATTATTTAAATATAATTACAATTTATTATATCGTAAAAAAAATAAAAGAAAAATATACTATATTTTAAGTTTTAAAAAAAAGTTAATAAATTTAACTTAAAAATATTACATTTATATTATATAAAAATCTTATATAAAATCTTATATATAGGTAAAGCTTATATTAAAATAAAGCTTTTAAGTAAGTTTATAAAATTATTTTTATTTTATTAAGATATAATAATTAAGTTTAAAATTATTTAATTTAAATTATATGTAAATATTAATAAAGGTGAAAATAATATAAGGTAAAAGATAAAGGTTTTAATTAATAAGATATAAGAGAAAACTATAACTTAAATAATAATATCTTATTAATATATATATCTTAGTTATACATAATTAATTTAATATAACAATAGGTATATATTTAATTTTTATTAATATTAAAGAAATGAAAAAATATTATTATTACATTAAAAATATAAAGTTTAATTAGTATTTTCTTTAATAATTAAAGTTATAATTTATTCCTTTATTTTTAATTTAAAATATATACCTTATTTATTATTATAATTAAATTATTTTAATATTATATTAGGAAATGGTTTTAAGTAAATTATAGGTTAAGTTTTTTAAATAAATAATACTTAATTTTTTATAACTTTATTATAAAAAGGTAAGGTATTATTTATTTAGCTTTATTTTATTTATATTAATATCATTATTTCTTATAATAATTTTACATTTATTTTAAATATTTTATTATTATATTTTTAAATTATATAATAACCATTTCTATTTTTCATTTTATTATCTTATTAACACATTATATATTATCTCGTTTTTATTAAGCTTTTATATATAACTTAATTTAAATAATTATATTAAATATTTCTTTATTATTAATTTTTATACTTTAGTATTATTTATTAAAATTTCTATATTAATCACATATTTTATATAATATTATTTATATATAATGTAGTTTTAATCACTTGCTTATATAGCTTTTTAAAGGTATAATTAATATAAAATATAATTGATTAATTAATATAAATAAATCTATTATTATTAAACTATAAATAAATATATAAGAAAAGCAGGAATTTATATAGGCCTAAATTACTATTGCCTTTTATAATTTAATATATAAAAATCCTAATTAAGTTTATTTATATCTTTTTTCTTTTTTTTCTCTTTTACTTTTTTAAATTTCTTTTTTTATATTTAAGTTATTATTTTTTAAAGAGAAAAACTTTTTACCTATTTATATATTATATTTTTTTATCTTATACTTAAATTTACCCCTAATTATATTTTTATTAAAGATATTTCTTTTAATAATAACAATTCTAATTAAAATAATATTAAATTTTTATATTTATTTTAACCACTTAAGCCATGGCAAAAGTATAATATAATTTATAAAAAACTTAATAGGAAGGATTTTTATTAATATTGCTTATACTATAAATATATTAATATATTAACAAAATAGGTTTTTTTAAAAAATAAGGACTTTTTTAAAAATAATTAAAAATAAGTTATTTTTAACTAGTTTTTATATTATTTATTATATTATAAATAAGCCTATTATTTCTTACTAACCAATTATTTTATTAATTATTTAATCTTTATAAAATTTATTACTTATATATATTATATAATAAGCAAAATATATTATTTCTTTATTAATATTTTAAGTCATTTTAACTAAGCCTTTTATAATTATTAATATTAATAATAGTTTATAAATTAATAATAAAAACCTTAAAAAAATTATAATATTAATAAAAAAGGTATATAATATATTACTAATAGCTTATAAAGATAAGTGTAATGGTAAATATACTAAACTTATTTATTTATAATATTATATAAAAAATTATAAATGATTAAGATATAACTATTTTCTATTTTATTATATTTATTATTACCTTATTAATCTTTTTAATTATAATTATAACCCTTATAATATCTTTTTTAAATTATACCCTTATTATCTCTTTTTATATAATTTTATACCTATAACACCTAAAACATATATATTTAATAGATTTAAAATTATTATAAATAATAATAAAAAGGATTAATAATATTAAATCTCCTTATAAATAGGCCTTTTTACTATTGTTAAAACTTTATATATTACTCCTTATATTATATATAATACTTAATATAATATATTTTAATTAATTAAATATTTAATTTCCCTTTTAAGCATTATGCCTATATTTATTACATTTTTACTAGCTTAACTTATATTATCTTTAAATTATTTAATTTAATACTAATAAGGTTATTATTTTAAGTTAAGATTAAATTATCAATTATTAATAACTATAAAATTTTAGTTTTAAGGGGGAAATTATATTATATTAAAAAATTATTTTATATTAAATATAAATTAAATAAAAAACTATTTTATTAATAAGTTATAAAATTACTATATAAAGAATATTACCTATTATATTAAAATAATTAGCTTAAATTTATTATTATTTATCATTATATTTACCTAATTTTATTTATATTTTTATTAAATAATATTCCTTTATAACCTTTTTATTTAATTTAATAAAATAATTAATACCTATTTATATTTTAAATGGTAATTTTAAAATAGCTTAATAATCTTTATTAATAAGAATTAATAATTAAAAGCCTTTAAGGCTTATTAATTTAAAAAGCTATATATAAATAATTATAAAGTTAAATCCTTTATTTTTTAATCATTTAATTATTAAATTAAAATAAGCTTTAAATAAAGTTTAACCTTAAGCCTTAAACTTAATAATTATAAAAGTTAATATAAGAAAAAAACCTAATTAATTAAATGATTTAAAATATTTAAAGATTATATTCTCTTTTAATATATAAACCTTTATTAAAAATAAAGGTAGAAAATTTTTTAATAATCCTTATAAATAAATTAATTAAGTTATTAATAATAAAACTAAAATTACCTTTAATAGTTAAATAATAACGAAAATATTAACATTTATTATATAAATAAATAAATTAAGGCTTAAAATAAACGCTTTTATTATATATTTAACACCATTTATTATCTTTAAAAATTAATGACTATTTTTTATTAAAGCTACTAGCATACCTTATATAAAAGGTAAATAAGCTAATACTTTAAAAGATAAATTATTTATTATTTTAAAGGCTTAGATAAAAATTACCCCATTATTTTTATTAAACACCTTTAATATATGTTTAAATAGAAAAATATAAACCTTTTGGTCACACTTTTTAATAAAGGAAATAATAGCTTATATATTTATAATATATTAGGTAATATTTAAAAAGGTAATAGCCTTATATTTCTTATTTAACATTATATCTTATAAATGAACTAATTTTATATTAAAAAGATTAATATCCTTTATAATTTATTAAATATATTTTAATTACTTAAATATATTAATATATTAAAGATTTATTACCTTTATTTATTAATTTAAAAAAATAACTATAATGAATTTTTTCCAAAACGAATAGCTTAAAAAATAATTACCATTTATTACTTAAAATAACTCCCCAATTTAATTATATATTTTATTACTAATAGGCTTTTTTAAATAAAGTAAAAATAATCCTTAAATAAGCTTAAATTAATAAAAATTGCCATAAAGAATTATAACAAATATATTACCAAAATTATTATCAAATTTATTTTATATTTTCTATAATTAAAGGTAAATTTAATAAAAATCTACCTTATTTATCATATTATATTTGTTTATAATTAAAATATTAATCTATTTTTATTAATCTTTTTTATCATTTAATATATATAATTTAAAGGAAATAAGATTTATTATTAAATGAATTATAATATTATTAATATAAATACTTATTAATCCTAATATAATAATAATTCTTATTCTTTTATAAGCCTTTTTAATTTTAAAAACTTTAACTAATAACTTAATTATTATATTTTTATTAATATTTTTTTTATTACCAAAATAAAATAGTAATTAATAATACCTTAGTAATATTACTTATATTTTATTCGTTATATTTATAACTTTTTCCTAATATAATTTATTAATTATATTTATATGTTAAAAAATAAAATATAAAATTGCTAATTATTTTTTATTAAATTTATCCTATATAACTAATTTTTTATTTAAATTAAATTAAATTATATTGTTAAGATTATAATTTATTATAATTATAATCGGGTAAGTATTTATAATTAGAACATAAGTTATAAAATGGCTTATTAATTAAAATGGATTTTTATTTATATTAAAAGGGTTTATTTCTTTAATATTTAATTCCCTTAAATAAATGTTTAAGCCTTTTAATATAAAATATACTTTGCTATAAGTATTATTTTATATATTTATTTTTTTAAAAGTTTTAATAATAATAACACCTTTAACTAATAAATTAAGTTTAACTTTTTATTTTTTTATTTAAGTGTTAATAACTTTATTAACTAAACTATACCCATTAAAAACATTACTAACTACCATACCTAAATCATTAATTATTACATAATAATAATTAAATTCATTTTTTATAAATAAATCTATTAACTTTTTAAAGCTAGCTATATTAAAAAATAAATTAAGTAAATTTATAATAAGTTTAAAACATAATATATTTTATACATACACATATACTACCATTAAAAAAGCTAATAATTCCTTTTAATCTTTTACCTCTTCTATAAAATTATTTTTAACATTATCTTTTCTATTATATTAATTATTATTATCTTTATTTCCATATATAATATTATCCTAATTTACATAAATATCCTAAATCTTTATATTATAAATAATATTATTTTTAAACTTATTAAATAGGTTAAAATTATTATTATAAAATTTTAAACATTTATAAAAACCTTAACTTAAATTATCCTAAAGGTTTAAAAGATTATTAAATATATTAGATATAAAAAATTATTATAAAATAAATAAGGTAAAATAAATTATAACGCTTTAATAATATATTATAACTTTATTAAAATTAAATAAGAGTTTTCTAATTAAGAAAAATATCCTTATATTATTTTTAAATAATACTTTTTAATTAAAGTAACTATTAATTAAAGGCTTATTAAATCTAATAAAATTAATTATTTTTCCCTTATTATTATTTATTAAATTAAGATTAAGAATAATATTAACTATAAAAACATAATTATAAAAATAAAGATTATTAAAAATAAAATCCTAATATTAGTATATATTAAAAAGGTTAAATTTAATATCCTTTTTATTATCTAATAAAATGATTAATTTTATAAGTTTTCCTTTACAATTTAAAGATATAGTTAAGGTAAGATTTTTAAAATTAAGCTATTAATAATAAATTATTTAGTAAAGAATTTTATAATAAATTTATTATTATTAAGACTTAAAGTAATAAAAGGTATTATAGCTTAAGATATAGTTATAAATATTAATTAAAGATATTTTTCTTTTAAAGAAAATCTAGTTAAATATTTTAATTATTAAGCTTTAAGCTATTATATCTTTATCTTATTTATTTATAAAGATGGGATTTTTCTTTAAATAATTAAAATAAATAGTAATAAGGGTAAATTATTAATATATTAACATTTTTAGTTTTATTATATAATTAATAATATAATAAAAAAAATTATGATTTAAATTTTAATAAAAATCATTATAAAATTATAATTATATTTTAAGGTGGTAGTAATTACCTTATTTTAATATATATAGTTTCGTAATTTTTTTTTATCTAAAATATACCTTTATTGTTTAAATATATATTAATTAATAAATCCTAGGGTTAATTAAACTTATATTATTTTACTTTAGGATAGCCTTTTTTATATTTTTATTTTACTTTATTATATTTAAAACAAATAGTTATATATTTATAATATTAAGCAATAATTGTAATAAAATTTGCTTTATCCTCTCATTTATTTTTAAACTAATTTAAATCTTTTTACAAGCTTTTACTAAGTTAATAATAGTTATAATTATAAAATTATCACTTAAATACCTCCTTATTAAAATTTTCTTAAAAATGCTTATTTACCTAATTTAAAAATTGCTATATATTATTAGGTTTATTTATTAATAAATTATTAATAAGATTTTTAATATTTATATTATCATGATATTAAAGGAAGTTATATAAGTGAAAAGCTTTATAATTATTTATTTTAATTGTTTTAAAATATTAATTTATAAGTTTAAATATTTTATCAATTATTTTAATATAGATAATCTTTTTAAAAAAGATAATAATATAGTTATAAAATTATAAGGTTATAATAATAAGATTTTGATTTATTTCTTTAATTAAAACTTATTATTTATTAAGAAAAAATTATTAGATTTGTTTAAAAACCCTATTAAAGTATTTGGTTTTATAAAAACATCTACCCATTTTAATTCAAATAGGTAAGGATATATTATTAGGATTAATTATAAATTAAATTATTAATAAGCCATATTTTATAATTAAACTTTTAATTATATTTTATTAATGAATTTTCTTCTTATTAAAAAAAGCTATTATTGCTTAAATATTATAATTTCCTTTAATAATTTTCATATATTTTTATTACTAATTAATTTATAATATTTAAATTTTTAGCTAATAATAAATAAATCCTTTTAAGATAAGGAGTTAATAATCTATTATATTTAAGGGAAAAAAGACTTCTTAATCTAAACTTTATTAATTCTTTTATTATTATTTTTTATAATTTGGTTAAAAATTAAAAAGAGAAATATTAAATATATTATAGCTATATCTTTATATTAATAAAGCTTAATAAATATCTAAGTTTTTAAGTTAAAATTTTATTCTAAATAGGTATTTTAATTATGTTTTTAATTAATATTAATAATTGTTAAATTATCTTAACCATATAAAAGGATTTTAATAAAAATAAATACAAAATAATAAAGGTCTTATATATTAATAAATTAATTACTTAAAATTACTTAAAGATATAATTCTCCTTTAAATATTATCTATTTTATAATATTATTATTAATAAAAATAAAATTATCCATATTATATATTAGGTAAGGGTTTTTAACTTAAAGTAATTATTAAATAAAATAAGCTTTTTAAATATTATTAAATTAGTTACTAATAAAAGAAAAAAAGCCTAATAAAATTATTATTATTAATATCTCCTCTTATAGTTTAAATTCTATTATATTATTAATAAGATTTAAGTTATAATTTAATAAAGTATTACTTATATTTTAAAATAATTAGGTTTAATTATTATTATTAATATTATTATTATTTAAAATTTCCTTATTATTTATAAAGCTATTAAAATTATCATTTATAATATTATTAATATTATTAATTTATATGTTTAATAATAAAGCAATATTAAATATTATTAATTAACCTTCTTCCTAAGGAATATAAATAAATTAATCTATAATTTTCTTTTTAATATTTAAAAAATAAGTAATATTAGGTAAGATTTAAAATAATAAAAGATTATCTTTAATATTTTATATATCTTAAAATAAATTATTTAAAATAATATAATAATATAAGTGGTTATTAATAATAAGCTATTACAAAATTTATATTATAATAAATTTCTATAATTTAAAATAGGGTAAAAAATTAATTTCTTTTAGCTTTTTAAGGCTATATTATAATATATAAATATTACTTAATATGTTTTTAACCCTTTAAAATAACATTTTTATTATAAAGAATAAATTATTTATAAAAATAGTAATATAGTTAATTAGTTTTAAGATTTAATAAAAATTTAATTATTATATTAAAAATATATTTAAATATTAAAATTTTTTTTTAAAGGTTATAATTTTTTAATAATAAATGAGAAAAGGTGAACATATGGTATATATAATATAAATAAACGATAATTAAGTGGGAGCTTTTAATCCTTTAAGGATAATAAGTAATACTTATATATTAATATTTATAATCATTAATAAAAAGAGAAATACTTATAATAATTAAGCCTTAAAGTTTTATTATTTTAATTATAAGAAAAAAGGGTTTGTAAATATTTAAAAATATGATTAGGAAATATATTCTAAGCTATAAATATAAGGTAGTTTTTAAGACATTAAATTAGGCATAAATAATATTAATTTATTAATAAATGATTTAAATTTTAAGTTTTAAATTAAAAGGCTAAAATATAATATGCCTTATATTTTTTATTAATAAGATAAAAAAAGGATTAATTAATAAATATAACCTTTTTCTTATTAAAATTTATATTAATTATTAAAATAAAATTATTAATAGTTATATAAGCTTTAGTTATATTTTTAATAATATTAAACATAATAAAAGGATATTTATAACTTTTTATATTATAACCTTTTATTAATAATCTTAGCTTAGGTTTTAAAGGTGGTTAAGAGATAAATATAATTAATCTATCTTTTATGGTTAAGAAGTAATTAATAAATGGGTAAAAAGATTATTTATATAATATTTAATATTCTTTTATATTTAAATCTATTATTAAATTAGTTAAAATAGGTTAGAAAATTATAATAATGTAAGAGAATAATTAAGATAATATAATAGATATAAATAAGTTTAAAATAGTATTTAATAAAGGCAATTTTAATGGTAACTTTATTAGTTATTAATGGTTTAAAAAATTAAAGTTTTAAAAAAATATAAATATAAAATTCTCATAAAATGATTATTTCTTAATATTAATATTTTGAATATATTTTAATTAATATGCTTTTTTAGCCTTTTAAAAGATTTATATTATTATTTATAATATTAATATTTTATTTATATATTTATTACTATTCTTTTTAAAATTAACTTTAAAATAATATTATATCTTTACCTTTTTCCCCCTCCTTTTTAATTCTATTTATATAATAATTAATATTAAAATATATTATTAGATATTTTATATTTAATATAATTATAACTTATATTATATAAGATTTAAAAATTATATATATAAGTATTAAATATACTAAAATATTAAGATTTATAACTAGAATATAATTTTATATTTTCTATTCTATATATGATATTTTATATATAAATATAAAATAAGTTTAAAATTAATAGATATTATAAAAAAAAGGAAATTTAAATAATTTATGATATAATTAATAAATTTTTATAAAGCCACTTTTACCTTATTATAAAAACCTTTTTATTTATATTATAAAATCATATAAACTTATTATAAAAATATATTTAATAATATTATAAAGTTATTAAATATAACACCTTATTATTTCCACTATACTAATAATTATTAATATTAAATTTAAACATTTATATATAATTTTTAAAAAATTTATCATTAATTATTAATTAAATTTTTCTTTTATAAGATATAAAATGTTTTAGCTTTAATTAAATTCTTAAATAATTATATTAATAAAATGAATATTATAAATTTAATAAATCTTATAATTTAATTATAATTTCATAAAGAAAATTAAATAAAGATTATAATATTAAAAAATAGATGAAATAAATATAAATAAAATTAAATAAAAAATATTAAATATAAAATATAATAAATAATATAAGGTGGTAAAAATAAAAATAAAGGAAATATTTAATATTAATTATAATAAATTTAAGCTATTATATAAATAAAATCTTTATTATAAAAAAGAATAATAAACTTTTATATTAATTTAAGGTAGAGAATTATAAAACACTTACCCTATAATTACTCACACTATAATTACTTACTTTATAATTAGCTACCTTATAAATAGTTAAACTTATATTTATAATTAGTCATTTTTTTAATTATAAATACTACGCGCTTTAATCATAAGAATACACACCACCACGAATATACTTTTATATACTTTTTTATAATCAAAACGATTAAAAATTATTTTACAAATATCATAACTTTTTAATTAAGCTTATATTATTACTAAGAAATATATTTACAACATTTTTAACGTTATAAAAGCACCTTTTCTATAAGAGCAGCTTTTTATTTTAATTTAATGGTAATTACCATAAAACTTAAACTCGTAACTTTAATTTTAAGAAGATTAATTTAAAAAATCTTAGCTAATTATAATCATAAAGTATAAAAATGCTTAACAAAAAGAAAAAAATAAAGGAAAGTTTAAAATACCTTAAAAAAAATTCAAAAAAAAAGAACAACTTACCCTATAAGAAATAACATATACAAATCCATTATAAAGTTTATTAAATTATTTTATTTTACATAAATAACTACCACAAATCAAAAAAACGTAATTAGAAATACCTACCTATTTATCTTATAAGAAAATAATAAAAACCTTAAACCTAAAAAAAGAAATAATTAATAAAATAATAATAAAAAAAAGAACTTAAAAAATACTAAAATACCCTAAAAAACCCAAAAATTAAACCAAAATACACAACAAACCAAAGAAAATATAAATCCCATATAAAACCTATAAAGTTAATTAAAAATATTAACACCTAACAAAGCTTAAAATAGGTATAAAAATAAATATCATTAACAATAAGGTAAAGGATTTAACCTTAATTATAAAAGGATTATTAATTTAAAATTATTTAAAATAAAAAGTTAAAAATAAAAACTTATAATCCTACTATTATTATAAATATAAAATAACGTTACTATAAAATATTTAATTAAAAGAATTAATAAAAAACCCTTATATACTATAAGGCGTTATAATATATCCTTATTATTTCCTTTTTTTCTGTTATGTTTTTAATTAAGCCTATAGCTAATATTTAAATATAACAAATATAAATTCGGCAAAAAGAAATAAGAAATTGAAAAACTTAAGTAATAATTAATTTAAAACTCATTAATAAAAAATAGGAATATCCTAAAAATTAAAAGAAAAAAATATATAAGAAAAATAAAAATAACATAATTTATCCTAAAAAATATAAAGATAATAACCTTATACCTTTTCATAAATAAATATAAACAATCCTAAAAATAATAAATATATTCCCTTTCTAAATTAATTAATTAGCCCTTTTCTAATATTTTATCCCTTTTTAATCTTTCTTTTTCTAATCCTACTAACACCTAAAAAAATAAAAAAAAAGAAAAACAAAAAGAAACCCTTACTTAAGCCTTTATGCCTAGTAACTTTAACATTTTATATATACTTTTAAAACCTATTCCTATCCTTAAATTACTAATAAAAATAACTTACTTATAAGGTCCCTATTTAAAACTAAACTCTTATTAAAAAATCTTAATTATTACTTTATTCTTATTATTAAATAATAACTTTAAATAAAATGTAAGAAGCTTTAATTAATCTTTAAAAGATATTTCTTCCTTTAACCTAAAACTTTTAAACCTTTTAAAACTTTTAATATTACTATAAGGTATATTATTATAAGATAAACTATTACAAGGTAACCTTTTATAGGATAGCTTTTAAAAGTTAAAACTACCATTAATTAAAAGCATTAATTAAGTTTAAAAAAAACATATATTTTAATCTTAAAGTAAAAAAAGGGCCTTAAGTAACTTTTTACGAAATGCTTAAACTTTAAAGCTAAAATAGCTTAAAATTACTAATTAGTTTTCTCTATAAAAAATCCTTTTATAATAAAAGAATAAAAACCTAAAATACTTAATATAAAGTAAATCGTTTATTAAGGAATTATTAAAAAAATTAAAAATATTAAAACTAAAAGGGATAATTAATCCAGCCAAACTAACAACCAATTTATTAACATACTTACCCTTTATACCTATTATCCCTTAACCTTAATTTAAAGAAAAGTTTAATGGTAAATATATATTAATATAACTTAAAAAGGTTAAAAATACCTATAATTAACTTTTCCTACTTAATAAAAAAAAAATTAAGGATCTATTAAACTAAGTAAATAGATATAATATCCATCAAAAAGTTAAAATTATGCTTATTAGTAAAACTATTTAAAAAAAAGTTAAATAAATATTAAAACTTAAATTTAAAGCTTAAGATCTTAAATAATTTTAATTATAATTTTAAAAGCTTAAAAACCTATTTAAAAGCCTTATTTTATCCTTACCCTTTAATATTTTAAACTATATTTAAAATTTTTCTAATATAATTATTAAAATAAGGAAATCTTAAATCATAATAATTAAGGAAAATAAATATGTTAAAATAATCTTTAACCAATTTAATTAATAAGCTTTAAAGGATATAATAATATATTTAAGATTAATATAAGCTTAAATGGAAAAGTTAAAGTATAATAAATTAAAAGAATATATTTATAACTAAATATTTTATAAAATAGAAATAGCTAATCACTAAAAACCAAATAATATTATCCTATAAAATAAACAACTTTTATAAAATATTTTAAGAAAAAATTTAAAAGATTTTTAAGAATAAAAAAAGTATATTAACTTTATTATAACTTTTTTAACTAAATTAAGCCTTAAAATATTACTTAAGGATAAAAGAAAATCAAAGAATAAAACCAATTTAAAATATATTATAAAATAATTAAATAATTTATTTATTAAGTAAATTAATATAAAAAAAGCTATTAATAATTTAAAAAAAAGGGAAAAAGCAATAATTTAAGTCATATCAGCCCTAATAAAATATATATATACTTAATTATAAAACTTATATTACAAATAAGATTAATATAATCTAAAAATTAACCAAGTTTAAAGATTAGGATATACCTAAGAAAAATACTTATAATAAAGGTAGTAAAAACTTTATAACCTTAAGATTAAATATTATAATCTTATAATGCTTTAATTAAACTTATTTTAATATAATAGCTTTAAACCTTTTACTTATTATTTTTATAAATTTACCATTACAAACCTTTTAAAACAACATAAGATTATAAACTGCCTTATTTTAATCAAACTAGGTAATAATAAAATCTTTTATTACTATAATAATAATAAAAAATATTACCTTAGAAAATATTTAAATAACCTTATAATTAATTCTATTCCTAAAAAGGTAATAAAATAAGTTAGGGAAGAACAAAACCTATTAAGATTTTATATTTTAAAATATATATATAATTAAAACCTATTCCAAAAATAAAAAAAAAAACTAATATTTTATTATATTAATAAGATCGTAATTAAAGCAAATTGGCTTAATTTTAAATTAATTAAACCAAGTAACTAGTAAAATACTTTTTAAAATTAACGCCTAACCTTATTAGTTTAAATTATTATTATAAATTATAGGAATAAAATCATTAATATACCTTATCCTATAAAATACAAATAAATTAAAAAAGCTACTAAAGAAAATAAAATTATCTTTATAAAAGGTGTTATTAAGGAAAGATTATAAAATACATACACTAATTAACCAATTAATATTAATATTATAAAAAGGAAAATAAAATCTTTAAAAAAACCCATTAACATTAATCACTTTAAAAACACCAATGTAAATAATGTTCTAGCTTAAACACCCCTTAATTAAGCCAGATTACACATGTCTTAAGTAATTAATTTCTTTTTAAAAGCTATTAATAAATTTTAGCAAGAAAAGTTAATCGAAAATTTTAAAAAGAAATTTAATATTTCTTAGGTAAAGCTAATTTAATTTATGCTAGGATTTTTTAACTTTATAATTTAATATTTGATAAAATTAGTTAAAAGTTAAAAGATTATATTAAGTAAAAAGATTTAAATTATTATAAAAAAAACAAAAAAAGAAACGATTAAAAATATAACTCCTATAAAGAATTAAGAAAAAAACATTATCCTTTTATAAGGTAATGTTTTTATATTTAATATTTTAAAACTAATAATAAGGAATTATAAATAATTATTTTGGCAAACTCTTTTATTACTTTTTAATAATCTTAAAATATATTTTCATTTTTACTTATACTTAATAATATATATAAATCCCTTAGGAAAAAAATTACTAATATTTAAAATAATTAATATAAAAGTTAAAGTAATAATCTTAGCCTTCTCTTATATTAGGGCTTATAACCTATTAATATATTGCTTAAAACTTACTTAGTTTAGTTTTAAAAAAGGATTTAATATACCTTATGTTAAAATAATAAAAAGGCTTATTTAATTAGTTAACTAATCACTTAAACTTTTAATTTATATAATAAAAGATTATTATATATTAAATAAATTATTATTTAGGCTAAATTTTATCTTTTATAATAGGTTAACTTTTTACTTTAAAATAAATAATATCCTTATAGAAATTATAAACTTTAAATTTATAATAATTGAAATTCTTTTAATCCTTTGTATTACCATTAATTATACCTTAGAAAACTATATTAAACCCTTTATAGCGAAGGAAAACTATTAGTTATTAATTAATAAGGCTTAGTTAATGGTAATAATAGGCCTTTTATAAGTACCTTTATAAGATATTACATGATAGCTTAAAAAATATGTATAAAGATTAACTTAATATATATATTTTATAACTTAAAGTTATAAATATAAGATATTTATTTTAAAAAGGAAAGAAAATTTACCTTGGAAAATTTTACCCTATAAAAATTATTTATATAGGATAAATTAAAGGGGAAAATATATCCTTTTAAACTTAAATATAATGATTAAGTGATAGTTTTTATAATAAATAATTAATTTAAAAGGGTTATAAAGTAAATATTTAAGGAAATATTTAAGAAAGTAAGGAAAGAAGCTAATAAAAAAAATCATTAAAACCATGAAACGTATATTTTATAAATTAATATTATATATAAATTAAAGATAAAAAAAGTCCACTTTATTAATAATATACTTATAGATGGCTCCACGCCTTTAAGCTTATTAAATTAAAAGGAAAAAGCTTTATAAAAAGTTAAAAAATATTTAGAAAATTTAATTATTTTTAAGGTGGATAGCCTTTATATAAATATCTTTCTAAGGTTTTTTAATTAGCCTTATAATAAAAGATTAATTCTAAAATAATTGGAGAAAATTAAAATTAAGTTAGTTAATATAAAATTAACTGATTAAGAAAAAGAAATTTTAATTAAGATTTTATATTAAAAAGAAATGGCTTTAATATAAGATTTTAATAAACTTGGCAAAATTAGGGAAGAAATATCCCTTAATTATATGATTAAAACCATTCCTTATAAGGTATAATAAATAAAAGGAATCCTTATCCTAACCTTTTTTAAAAAAAAGGTTAATAATATTTTAAAAGAATATTTTAAATATAAAATACTTAAAAAAGGCTATAGGCCTTATAAGAATGTTTAATTTATAATTAAAAAGAAAAATAATGGATTAAAGTTAATAAATTTAATAACTAAAATAAATGCTTAAATAATTAAAAATGTCTTTTTATTAAAAGACTATAATTTTTTTACTAAAGAATTTACTATATATATTATATTATTTTATATTAATTTTTTTTTAAAATATAATTAATTAAGATTATTTATTTTTAATAAAGACTTAATAATATTTGCAATTCTTATTAAATTTTTAAGGATAATTATAATACCTTAAGGTATTATAAATTTAATAGTTTATTTTTTAAAAGTAATAAAAAGGATATTATATAATTTAGCTTTTAATATTTATAAACCTTTCTTTAATAATGTTAGTATAAAAGGACCAACCATTAAATATAATAATTAAAAACTTTATCTTAAAGTATGTTAATTTGTTTTAAAATATATTAAAAATCTTATATCCATTTTTTTTAATTTTAAATTAGCTAATATTATAATAAGTGTTAAAAAGTCCAAATTTTATAAAGCTTTAATAAAAATAATAGGATATATTTATAGAATAAATAATTAAAAACTAGGGATTATAAAAATATAGAAGATTTTTAAGTAGGAAAAGTATTAAAATATTAATAAAGTTTAAGTTTTTTTAAACTTAATAATTTATTTTTGAATATAAATTAAAGGATATATTATTATAGTATTACCTTTAATAAAACTCTTTAAAAAAATAAATTATTTATTTAATTTAATTTTTAAAAATAAGTTATATAAATCTTATAATATACTTTTATAATAACTCCTTGCTTAATTGTTATAAATTATAAGTTTAATTGTTTAATTATATTTAAAATTAATATATTAGGCTAAGGATAAAAATATATTATAAGCCAACTTAATTAAAATAAAATTTTTAAATTAACTTATTATAAATTAAGGACTTAAAAAGGAGTTAAATTTAATTATGATATTATTAAGTAAAAATGCTTAGTAATAATAAAATCCCTTTAAAGATTAAGGAATTATATATATAAGGTAAGATTTTTATTAGAAATTAATATTAAAGTTTTAATCGTTTAACTTAATGATAATTTTTTAAGCTTTTTAGGAGTTATATTAATAAAATAAATAGCTTATATAAAGCTATTTAACTTTAAAATTAAGTATATATTTGGTAAAAGTAATAAAATTATTAACGTATTATTAAGAAAACCTAGTGGATTATTTAATTAAGATGATAATAAATGGAAAAGAAACTTAAATAAGTTTATTAATATTTAATTAAATATAATATTAGTAAATTTAGTGTTTAAAATCTTTAAAAAAGATTATCTTATAATAATTTGCCTTATAAAAGTTTACCTTATAAAAGCTTATCTTATAAAACCTTACCTTATAAAGGTTTACCTTATAATATTTTAATTATTAAAATAGTAAATTAGGGATTTTTAAGAAATTGCCCATTTTTTCATTACTTTAAAAGTTTTTAAAAGACTTTAAATAGATTAATTAAAGAAAGGCTAAAAAGCATATAAACATTTTAAGGTTAATATTTTAAAATATACCATTTTAAATAATATCTTTTGAAGAAAAGTTAAAAAGAAATATGGTGTTTATAAGGTAATTAATTATAAGCCTTTTAAAAGAAAAATTATTAAAAACGTTTATTTAAATTATAACTATAAGGGAAAAGAAATAACCTATAAGTAAATTTTAGGGACTTATTATTAAAAAGATATATACAATTATGTTATTAATATATTAAAATTTTATAAGTAATATTAAAAAGCTAAAAGAAAATAATATAAAGATTTAGGAAAATATATAAGCTTAAAGGATATTTTACTTTATTAAATTATTAATATTTAATATATGTTAAATGATTAAGGTTATAAGGCTATAATTAAAGTTAAGGAAAAGCTTTCTAATTATTTTAAAGTAAAATCTTTAAAATTAGTTAACTTAAAAAATATTAAAAAATTTATTAAAAAAAAATTATATACTAACATAACTTATTTATAAGGATTAAAGTTAATAATGGCTTAGAATTTAAAAAAGAAATAAATAAGGCTTATAAAAACCTAAAAATATATTAAATTATAGGATTAGTTTATTACTTTTAAGCTTAAGGATAAGTTGAAATAAGCTATAAATTTATTAAATTAAAATTTTAAAAAGTCATTAAAAACATTAGAAAAGAATGGGTAAAATTATTAAACTTTATAGTTTAAACTAATTAAACTATTATAAAGTATGTTAAATTTAACCCTTATAAAGTAATATATAAATAATACTTTTTATTATTAATTGAAATTATTATTCCTTTCTAATAAATATTTAATTAAAAAAATGTTAAAACAAGGGAGAACCTTATAATTATAAAAGTAAAAATGCTAAAAAGGAACACTAATAATATTAAAAAAGTAACCAAAATAATTTTTAAAAAACGTTAAAAAGCTTTAAAAAAATGATTAAAGGAATACTTATAAAAGAAAAAAAGAATTACTAAAAAAAAAATAATTGGTCTTAATATATAACATATTTTAATATATTAATATATTTTAATTAAAAAAGCTTTAATATAATTAGTTTAAGTCTTATATAATTTATAAGGTTTAACCAAACAATAAATATATCCTAAAAAAACTAAAAGAAAAAGTCTTTTAAGGTACTTTTATTAATAATTACTTTAAACATTTTATCTAAAATAAAAAGGGATATTAAAAGCTAGCCTACCCAAAAAAGAATAAATAAACCATAAAAAAAGCTGGTAAATCCCTTAATTAAAAACTTTAAGGTATTAAATTAACAAATATAAAAGTGTTGGAAAAAAAACGATAGTAATATTTAATTAAGCTATATAATAAAGTATTAATAGCTTAACGCACCTTAGAAAAGCTTTTATAACTAAATCTTTTAAAAATGATTATAAGGAAATTAAACTAACTAATATTAAAAATAAAATTAAAATAAATATTAAAATTTATATAAGAAAAAAAAGAAAAGAAGGATATAAGGATTTTATTAATATAGAAGATGAATTTGATTAAGAATTTACGGAATTAATTAATTATTATAATTTTTGAAGAAAAAAAAAAAAAAAAAAAAAAAAAAAAAAAAAAAAA
>KZ112434.1:326202-406080 GCA_002120305.1 Hypoxylon sp. CO27-5 | reverse complement strand
ATTTTTACTTATATATATAAATTTATAAATATATTATAACTTAAAAGTTTAAGGTTTAAATATATATATTAAAAATATATATTATAATATCTCATTTATTTTTAATCCTAATAACTTTAAAAAAGAGAATTAAATAGAGGAATAATTTATATAAATTTTATATATTTTACCTTAATTTAATACCTATATTTGGTAAAGCTATATTGGTTTAAAGTTAAGAAAATAATATGTGAAATTAGCGTTGGACGTTTTTTTTTTCGGGTCACTGTACTTTTACAGAAGATATCACGAAGACAGTCACAGTTGTGGAGACGAGCTCCGCAAGTTGTCACCCAAGAGTGCCAGTGAAATCGACATCAGCCGAGAGGTTAGAATTACGAAGGTACCTAGGTATTCAGCGAAAATAATAATATTATAATAATGCTAATATTTAGGTATACAGCTTCACTATCAACACACACTGTGTCAAGGCGTTATCCCGTCGAGCACCGGGTGACTTGAACAGGGAGTGGAAGCGTGTCAGGGATACTGACACGGCTCGTTTTGTGAAGCAGGGCGAAATCAAGACGTACAATGTCGTTGACGGCACCTCAGAGTCGTTCGCAACAGCCGAGTATTACGGATGTACTATCTTCGTGGTTATCACTGCGAGAACCATCTACATCGGGCATCTCACTGCGGAGAGAGGGCGGACATGTCCGTTGACCAACGCAGAGGAGACCAGCAGATATCTCATCGCAAACATTGAGGCAAAGACATCTATCAGCATCGGTGATTGCGGCGGCGCCTACGTCGTAATCACGGGGAATGTGCCTGACAACGACGGCACAGGTGTTCCAGTTTTGAAAGACTACTTCACGGACGATGTTGGCATTCCTAAGCAAAACTTGCGATACATTCGATACCGGCATAGCACGCCGCTGTCAGAGTTCGGGGACCCCAGTGATACATCCAACCCCGTACAGGGGCGATCTTCGTTCCAATGGAATAGCTTCGGTGGCCCGCTGGGAGGGACGTGGAGCATCTACTTGGGAAACGACAATCCGAGGCTAGAAGTGAGCTTCGATGAGCAAGAGAATGTGTTCGGCGAGGTAAAATGGGGCCAATCGTCAGACACAACCGCTGGTTGAGGGAAAGGAAGGGGAAACATTCCTCATTTGGCCCTAACATGCTTATCCCAATTATTCTAGCTCCGTTATTCTCCATGTCCGGGAAATCGTTTGTGGTTATGTTACTGGTCATAGACTCGACTATATCCGAGACTCCCCCAGACTTAAAGCCCGTAGTCTTTTCATTACACGTGAACGTCTCTATGCTTAGTTTCATATAATAAGGGGCTGTCGTTTCGCGTTCAGTATTACTAAAAGACCATAGGGCAATATAGCCGCTAATCCACCAGCGTAATCAAGGCTTCCTACAAACCAAATTAAATCAAATAAGGCCTTATATTTAGATTAATTCAAATCAAATCAAATATCTCGCGATCCTAACTAATTTAACAATATTCGCAACTTAATTTAAGCTTAATTAAATAACTTTACAACTATTATAAAAGTTAATTTAATTTTTAAATTTTCTTATATTACCTTATTATTTATTATTAACCTTATTATTACTTTACGTATAAATTATTATAACTCCTTTACATTATTATTAAACTAATATTTTAAATATTAATTAACTTTTAACATATATATTAACATTATTTAATATTAAAAAAACATTATTAACTTAATTATATTAAATATATACTTATATTTAACAAACATTATTAAAATTAATAATATATTAAAAATAAAACATAAAAACTTTAAAAACTAATTTTAATAATATTTTCATTATAATAAAACATTTTAACTAATTTACCACTTAATTTAATTAAGCTTTAAATATATTTAAAACTTATTTTAATAATCATTTTATTTATTAATACTATTATATATTATTATAAAAGAAAATATATTTTAACATTATTATTAATTAAAAAACTTTATAATACCTTTATTTAAAGGTTTAACTAATATATTAATAAATTTAACAAATTAACTAATTAAATAATATTTTCTTTAATATAATATTATTTTCTTTTAAACTTAAATAATTAACTTAAGATTTTATTTTTACAATTTAATTAAGCACTTTTTAAAGTATAACATATATATAGCTTAATATATAAAAACCTTATTTATTAAGTTTTAATATTTTTATAAACTTTTATATATATATTTAAACTTATTTTAAATCTTATTAAATCCTTTTAATTTTAATTAATTATAATTAACTTTTACCTTATTTTATTTCCTTCTTTTCCTTATATTTAAATAAGAAATAACCTTATTATATTAATTATTTAAAACTTATTTATATTTAAATAATTACTAATTAAATATATAATATATATATTAAAAGATTTATTAAAACTAAAATATTATAATATATTTATTAAAATTTAACTATATAAGAAAAAAAATTAAAAAAATTAGCAATTATTATATAACTTTAAAGGTAATATATACATTTAATTTTTCATTTATAAAATTATATTTAACAAAATATTTACGAAAATAAACCTTTAATTCCTTAATAAAAACATTATAATAAATAACTTAACCTTATTAACCTTATATTATAACATTAAATTTTTAAAAAGTTATAAAATTACCTTAACCTTTTTTAAACAAATTTAATCCTTTTTATTAATATTATATTTAAATAAAATCTTATTTTAAACATTTAACTTTTTTTTATACATATTATAAAAGCCATTAATAGCCTTTTTAAAAGCTAAGATATTACTTATTATATTTATTAAAATACCATTTTATCATATATTATTACTTATAACAATTATTAATATCTTAGCTTTTTTAAAATAAGCCTTATTAAAATCTTAAACAAACTTATTAAAACAATTTATAAAAGTATTAATATAACTAATATTAAGCTTATTAAAGCCATTATTATTAATCTTATTAATATACTTATTAACATTATCATTTATAATAACAATTTAATTAACTATTTAAGCTTTTTTAACCTTTTAACAAAACATTAATTATTATTATAAAATTCATTTAATATAAATAATTATATTATAAGCCTTTCTAATAATTAAAATAACTATAAATTAATTCTTATTATTTAATTTCTTTAAATAAATAAAACTTTAAGTAATAATATTTAATATATAATTAAAACATTATATATAATATTATTTAACCTTATAATTAATTAATTACTTATTAACTTTATTATTATAATATTAAAAAAACAATTATAAAGCCTTATTATTAACTATTATATATAAAGATTAATAAAAACATATACACTTTAATAATTAACTTACTTATATAATTATTTAAATAATAAAATCCTAACCTATTTTAAATTTAATAACATTTAACAATACTAACTAAGTAACACAACATATTTTTAACATTATAAATATTTATAACACATTTAAAACTAATTAAACAAATTTTAAACTTATAAAAAACATTAATAAAATAAGTAATAACAATTATAACGCCATAAATATTAAGTAAAGTTTACATATTAAAAAATAAGTAAATTTTAAAAATTAACTAAGTTAATAACTAATTATAAATACCCTTTTTAACCTTATTAAAAGCCTTAAATAACCATTTATTTATTATATTAAACAACTTAAATAATAAATCTTTAACTAGCTTTTTATTATATAAATTAAATAACTTTTTAAATTTCTTATAAATATAAAAATATAAAAGTATATTATACATTATTAAATATTTAATAAAAATCTTTTTATATATATTAACAATCTTTTTTATAAGTTATTATTTATTAGCTTATATTTAAATTTATTATAACATTATATTAACATTTTAAATAGCCTTATTTATAAAAGCTTTAATAATTTCTTTTTTTTATATTAGCTTTTTATAATTTAATCTCCTTATATTAATTATATAAGCTATTATAACATTAATTAACTTATTATTAAATATCTTTACACAATTATTTAAATCACATAAATAATAAATCCACACTTTTTTACTTCTTTTTTTAATAAATATATTATTTTATTATACTTTCTAAATAAAGATTAAATAATTATTATATTATAATATCTTTAATTTAATATTTATTAATAATTATTAATTATAATTTATAAAAGATTTTTTCAAATAATATTATTAAATATTAAATAAATTAGCTTTTTAATTTACTTTTTAATAATTACCCTAAGTAATATATAATAATAAAAAAATATAATATAATTATTAATATTATTTTATAATAACATATTAAATAAAAGATTAAAAAAGGTAATTTATAACTTATAAATAAATAAGCACTAATTAACATACTTATATAATTATATAAACAAAGTAAATATTTATTAAAAACATATAATAATTAATTACATATAAATCGTTAAAAATAAAATTATTTAAATAAAGCCTTATTAACTTTAAACATATATTTAATTTTAAAAAATTATAAAACTTATGGCTTAATATTACATATAAAAGCTTTAAAATAACTAAGATAATATTAAAATTATTAAGCTTTAAAATTAAAGGTTAATTAATAATATTAATATTACATTTAATGCTTTATAAGTTTATTAAATAAGTTTAAATAACTTTAATAAAATTAACACTTATTTAAATTAATTATTAACTAATATTTTACTTAATTAAAACTTAAAATTTAACGATTTAATTAAGTTAAATTAAATTAATCATTAATTAAATTAAATAACTTATTAATTTAAAAAAAGCCTTAAGCGTAATACTTATACTAACATTATAAATAAACAAAGAAGCACGTAAAAACACATATAAAAATATAAGCGATTAACCTATAATGTTAAGCTTAACTTAATTATATTCCTATTTAAACATGTTTAAATATAATTAAAAGATATAATTTCTACAGATGATAAATACATACACAGGCATTTAATAAAGTCATATTGGAAAGAACATTAAAAGTACGTTGCTGCACTATTTACTTAAAGAGGTAGATAATAGACAGGTACCTAAAGTGCGTTAAATATACAATGCTGTACTATTTCACGAATAGATTCGTCTCTTTCCCAGTTTCTTCCTCCCTGTACATCGGCATAGTCTTCTGCGGTACCAGTATAAACTCTATAGGACACCCAGCCTTCGAGATCAGCCAAGCTTGGGCGGTCTCCGGGATCACTGGCCATACATGCAGCGACAATGAGCCGTAACCGCCATTCGACATCCGGGTATGGATCAGGTTCGTCTAACTCGTGGTCTCCTAATATTCTAGAAGCGGGGGATACTATTGACTTGTGACGTCCAAGCTCACTTAGGTTGACCTCGATTTCCTCTCCTGTGTACTTTCTATGCGTTTGTAGCCCAATGACGCTGGCCATCATCTAAGCACCCGTCGATTAGCCACCAAAACATCTTCAAAGACGTGAAGTTCCTATTACTTACTATGCCCATGTCTTCTATATTTTGTTGCTCTCCAGTTGGCACTCTACCTTTTGGACTACGATTTTGTAAGCTTTACAATGTCTTTTATGGATTTTTAATACCACCTATAACATGACTTACACTTGCCCAGCTAATCCAAAGTCAATTAGCTTCAGTATAGGAACAAGCCCATGCTCGAATTGAGCCGTAAGGGTTCCAAAGATGAGATTATCGCCGTGTATATCGTTACTATCCATAACGGTTAGCTCTTATGCAATAACATCCACACTAGCGAGCAACCCCACACCCATTACGGGTTAGGGGAGGTTAATTGATTCTTACTGCGCCAGACCAGTCGGTTCAACAAATCTATAGTCTCCTGTCGTCTCATCCTTCTCGGAATTACTAGAAGGCCATGCTAAAGCGATACAAGCACGGATTACTAAGTAAGGGTGGGTTAGCCGGCCAAGTCTCAATCTAATTGACGGCAATACAACTCACAGCACAAGAAAATAATCCAAAGGATTCGATTCGGCAACCTAACAATTCCAGCTTGTTTAGCTCGCTCCATGAAAGAAGTCAAAGATCCATTTTCTAGCTTCTCCATATAGATCCAAGCCCAGCCTAAATCTAAAGCAGCATCTACCAACGGATCATCTGAATAAGTCCATGTGCGAACGATGTGTTTGCAGTAACGTAATTCCTACTAGGATCGAAGAAAGGTTAGCGGTTTCAACAATTTGGATTTTCGTTCCGTACTTGCAAAATTGCTTTCTCCCTTGTTAAGCCAGCAACATCCCCGTGTTTCCGCGGATCTGCCAATTTCATTACCATCGATCTTTGGATAGTTCCATCTGGTTCCCTAAGATTCACCTTATATACAGACGCTTGGCCGCCTTTATCATGATAGCCTTCAAGGGTAAATGTTCGGTTTTCATCTGACTCAAAATATTCCTGGATTAATGCCAATGGTTCCTTCTTCGCCCATTGTCTTGTTCGAGGTCGGCTGAGCATGGTTTAAACTCCGATATTAAACGGCTTCAAACTGTACCTAATGAGTAGAATTATAAAAATTACCAATACTTGATAGTATATTTTGTCCATCCCGCCAACCGGCTGGAGGTAGCTACCCAAGTAGTATTAAGCGGATTCACGTCTTTCAGTATCAGGCGACACGTTAAGAACAATTCCTTATCCGGCATAATTTCATTGTATTTGGCCTTTATTTCAATTCTGGCACATCAATTGTTTGTCGAAACATAGGTACGAACAGTACCTATCTTTAACTTACAAGAAATTTCGTTGATGGCTTCGCATTGTTCAGGGGTAAAAGTGGGTCTAAGGGTACCTACTGTGTATAGGGGGTGCTATGCACCTTGTAGATTGGAAGTCGACTATGCTAATGATTGTCGCTATCTAGTAACCACATATCTAGCTATAATTAGGTAAGCTACCGCTCCCTAGCTCTGGCCTTTTTGCGCGACTTACACTTTCCAATACGTCAAGTGGGCATTTAGTCCTCAGTTTAGGGTTTTTTTTTTTTTTTCAAATCGGTAACGATAGGTTTATATGCAACACTTAATGTAATTAAGACTATATCGTCACGGGTAATGTTGCTAATTCTAAGCTATTTTCTAACAAACCATCGTGTACACTTCGTTACCGAGGAGCAAGGGAGCGTAGGTTAAAAGTATCTATGGTAGATGACGTTGCTCTATATCACCTTTACTCCCCGTGCTATATTCTCCAGAGCCAGTTGTCCAACCTAAAACTACTCTAAGTACAAGATGCCACACTTTTATAGTCAATGAGACCAACCGAGACAGGTCAGCATGAAGCATCCCCTCCTCTTTAGCTACTGAGGTCCTATTCCCGAACCCCTACCCAATAATTATTCCGCACCCATACTTTCAGCCTTATTCTATTTATCTCGTTTAGCCAAAAAAGGAGCCCTCTTCAATGCCGATGCTTGGATGTCCCAAACTGGCTCCGCAATTCGTATTAGCTCTCTACCAAAGTCAGTCACCAACTTCTGCACAACATCCAACTTGAACACATTCTCTGCGCGGTGAGCTTTCCATTCTTCATCAGTGCCTAATGTCGCTACAGTCCAATCCTTCTTCCAGCCACTTATGGCGCGAGCTGCCTCATCGCTATTCGCACGCACCTCTGTCGCCAATACGTAGAATGATGATCGTAATGCATGTTTGCGTCGCGGTTTGAATAGTCTCAGTTGAGCAAACATGCTAAGTGTCCGTAATAGCAATGCCGTGTCTAGTGCGTCGGGTTTATGTAGTAGCATCACCAATCGTCCATTATCACCAGCTCCCTGGAGTCGCTGCAAGGATGTGACCAATTGAGACAGTGTCAGACGAGAAGCTTCGCGATGCTCACGGTACTCGGCGCGGGCAGAGGCATGTGTGCGCAGAACCTGCCCATCGCAGATGACGAGGTCGAAGGGCTCGTCTTTTTCCCCAGCAAATAGGGATGTGGAGAAGTCAAGGTTAATGCGGTCTGGATGTTCCTCGCGTACCATAGCCGGCTCAAGACTCATTTCTCCAGCACGCATCGTGATGTCGCAAAACTTGATGCGTAATCGTGGATGTGTTTCCCAAGCTGGGATCTGGATCTCGTGTCCACCTAGCGATGGGGGTAATGTGGTGCCACGGATGATAGCACCCGGGTTGAGCCGTAAAACTGTCGATGAGAAACCGCCGGGTGCGAGACACAAATCTAGGACACGCGAGGGTTTATAGGACGTCGGATTTGCAAGTGTCAAGATAGAACTGAAGGAGTTCATCTCTTCACCGATTTCCTCCATCATGCGAAAGAAGCGGGCTTTCGCCTCGGCCGTAGCGTTGTCGGCGCGTTGCCGCTGGTTCGCAAAGTGCGTGTCGCCTTCAGAGTTTTGCCATCCCTATAATTATCGAATGTGTAAGTTTCAAGAGCCACAAACAGGTAGGTACCATATATGAAAAGGGGGATTGGTACTTGGCGTCTAAGCTCAGCTAGTTCTCGGTATACTTTACTGCTCCGAATCAAGTATTGATTCCAGCAGGTTATTGGATGCTGCGTTTCTGATAGATCCATTGCTTTTCCTTCTCTAATCTTTAGTAAGACGAGTGTAAATTGAAGGCTTAAGTTCCTGGTCCCTTCTTTTCCTCAGATGATAGTATAGGTACTTTCTATCACAGGAGGTTTGCAAGAGATTATATACTGTAGACCAAATGCATTGTAAAATCTCTTGTGCGATCTTACATTCATTGGTGCCCGCTTAGTGTTTTAAGACCGTAGACGAAGATACAAGGCGACGAATAAGGCACCTTCGCTTCAGAAGGAAGCGACATATCTTGGCTAACTACACCAAATGCTTTCTGATTGATCAGATCCTTTTACATATTATGTTGGCTTCCTAAGCTTCCCAACTAGTGACTCACAGCAAGCAATCAAGTGTGGTCATTGCCCTAGTCATGTCCTGTCATCCTCTTGGGTATCATCTTAACCTACTTTGCCTCATGGCCGAGATTGTCGCATCCATTTGCGGTTAATACGTGTTTGGGTCTTGAATTAGGAATCTTGGAGTCGGGTGCATAAATCGACAACGTACGTATTCCTAGCTATCGAACAGCTCTGTATCGGGTATAGATGATCAACTGCTAGATACTATGGTCGCTACTAGGCCACTCCTGTTTCGCACAGATAGGCTACAGTTACCTACTGAAAACTCGGACGGAAAAAAGGTACGTACGTACCTACCTGACGTAGCAAATTTCCTGTTGTTATGTGAGCCGGCCCCGATAAACAGTGGTCTTGCATCTGTAGCTCTGTCGCGTTGCGGACTAGATACGGATGTAGAAAGGGGGGAAAGATGATATAGCTGCCCGAAAATACATAAACCTATCTGCCTAGGAAGAGATACCTACTCTATTCCATGTCTTATCATCCAAATAGTTACAAATCTCTAACATTCAAACCTCCTTGGATGGAGCATTTAGAGAAGTTTCGATACCTCTAATAGGACCACCTCCTGATAAGACCTTCCCGGACCAAATATTCAACAGGCCACCTAGCCCCATATATGACTGTCTCGCGGCATGCACTGCTAGCGGGAAGGTTTCCGAGGCTCCCTAACCAATCAGGGGTTGTTAATAGTCTCCGAATTTGCTGCCAACAAATATCATGGCCCACAACACGGCGACGATTCTAATCCTGTATCACCCTTGGTCGAGTCCGAAATTTGAGTTTGGGCAACCATCTCGTTCCCTGCAAGGTATTGCATGTCCGTTCTCGATTCATAATACGGATGATTCCGATGGAGGGGTGGTATTTCCGCATAGACGCTCTTCAGCACAGACAAAAGATGTCATCGACTATGAGAAAATGGAAGTTATATGGAGGTGGATTGCCGACGTATTCTTATCAAAAGACCGTTGTATTTCATAGACTCGCGTAGTGGACAAGGGAGTCGTAACATTATTAGTGTGTCACATACTCTGTGTCAGGAGACCGCTCCAACAGACCTGTCATAGGTTCGACGATACGTTGAAGGCTTATGAGATAAGATTTAAAGTAGGAAGAATATAGGATCATTGCGGAAGAACGTAGTCATTAACCCCCCGTAAGGTTCAGATTCGTTTCGTAACACTCGGACGTTATTTTCGACCCCTAACATCTTTACGCCCATATGAGCCTGGATACACAGTTTCAATAGTCGGCACTGGTTTTAAATTCACGGAATATCTCTGAATCAGCTCTACGTACCTAGGGACACATCAACTGTCAAATTAGATGCACAACCTCATATACTCAAGTTGAGACGATTCGAGACACTGGACTAGTGAACCTAGATGTGTCGAGGACATAAGAGGATGACGCATAATAAGCACGTTGATGATAAGTAGTAGCTCTAAGTAGATTTTATTGGGATGCCCCATCAGGCTTATATACACGACACGATAGTTCGTCTACCTAGACTCTACCCCTCGAAATTCCGCTTGTCTATGGATCTCAAAGCCCGTCCATACTTCATAAGGAGTAGAGGAGCCGGTATGAATGCTAATGCGATAAAACCCAATACCGAATTTCCCCAACCTAGCCCCAGCCGATCGTATAGTGGTGGCCCTGCGAGTGGGACGAAAGTCCCCCCTAGGTTTCTAAGCACAGCGCTTCCGGCTATTGCGCTTGCGGAATATATCCCAAACGCATCAACCAAGTAACTCCTGACAGGTATCATAGTAGATACCAGACCAACCCCTAATATGCCCGTTGCGACGATTGGTGCCATATATTGGACTTGAAACTCTATTGTCCAGCCATACATGAACAAACCAAATGGAAGAATGAACCCGCCAAAGATTACTGGTGGGAGACGTTGCTCTGGTTGTGTTTGTCCACTTTGAGATTGGCGACGGACCCAAAGGTCAAGAGTGACTCGGCACAGAAAGACCCCTATCACACACCCGAAGCCTATGCGATGAAGATCAGTACAAGTGGGCTTATTTGAATAAAAATAACTTACCGAGTCCCAGAAAGCTAAGTCCGACCACACCTGAAGAGAAGTCATAAACGGTTTCAAAGACGGTTGTAAGAGTCGTCAAAACCAGATAGAGATACCCGTACACAACACAGACGTATAGGGACATTAGAAACAAGATCGGCGACGTAAGAAGCAATACTAGAGGTCTTATGCAAGCATCCTTAAACAGTTGCATCGCCGTATGTTCGGTTTCGTACTTGGACCTCATGTTAGGATTGTTCGTTTCTTTGCGAAGCTTCCTTGCCTTCTTGTTTAGGATTTGGACAGCGTATGTCTCCCGTAGAAAGAGTAAGAAGCATATTTCAAGGAAGCCACATAGTATGGCAATCAGCCAGAAACACCAGCGCCATCCAAGTGCGTTGCCTAGATAGCCTCCTATGATAGGACCAATGACGGGACCAAGTAATGGAGCAAGTCCTACTATTGCCATTGCACTTCCTCGCTGCTCAACTTTAAATAAGTCGCCAACGATACTAGGGTTGAGAGCCGTAGATACGACTGCCATGCCATTCAGAAAACGGAATGCTATCAAGGACTGTATGCTAGTACTCAGAGCGCAAGCCGCCGAGAATATGATAAATAGGATAGTTCCCGAGTGGTAGAAGTAGAATCGCCCATAAAGCTCTGATAGAGGGGCAACGATGAGCGGCCCGAGGATTTCGCCTAACTCCCATATCGACACAATGAGTGTTATGTAGAGGCTATCCTCTTGGTTGAACTCTGCCAGAATCTGAGGCACGACCGGTGCGCATATTATTGTCGCGAGAGTCCTGAAGCAAGTGAGCATAAGCGAATACGTTGGGGTCAAAAGTAGCATAGACTTACACTGCAAGATCCAGAGTAGATACCATCACGACAAGGGACCATTTAAGTTTTGGAGACCAATTCTGAGGATTCGACAAGTCGGTTTCATCGCCAAAATCAACAAAGACTTCTTGTCCTGTAACCTCTAATTCCGAAACAATATGCTTGGGAAAATTTGAGTCTGATTCGACCTTCTCTGTCGGTATCTTGTGTACGGCTTCCGTCCCTTGGGTTGGTTTGGTATCCTCATCCGAGGTTATATCGGAAGTTTCGACCATCTTAGAGGTGTTGGTGATCATCTCAATTTAGAGGGATTCTAGAACAGTAGGTTGTACGAGCGATTCCTCTAAAATCATCTTCTATGCATAGAATTGTACTAATGGTTGTATTCATCTTTGAAACTGGCCGATTCCGTGGTACTTCTCCGGACGAGATCGAAGGGGTATGGATTCTTCAAAAGTATCACCTAGGTTCGGTAGGTGGACAAAGACATGTGCTTTGTTGCAACAGATAGCCCTGACAATTTTCAATCCAATCCAGTCGCAAACACGGTTCCTGTGTATTCGTAGATAATCTTTAGTTTTTGCTTATTGAATGACAGGGGTAATCGTTGTGCCTGAATTATCCTGTCTACCGATACGACGCACCAAATGGTTTTGGGAAGGTAATCGGCAGTGCAACACACCCACAATTAGAGGTACCGCTGTTATAGTTGCAATTCTATTGGGTAATAATTGCATCCCTTTTCACAACCCCCTGTCTTGAACAGAACAACCAAGCTTTTCTCTTGTTACACTGAAATCCTCACTCGGGTAATCTACTTGAAAATCTATATTAAGATCACCAATAGCATGTTTCCGATAAGCCCTGATAGCTATTCCCGTAGACTCACCTAAGTTCACAAGCCGCCCTCCTCCCAGTTTTTATTCGCGGAATGGACGGAACAGGATACTATTGGAATTTCTGAAAGGTCAGCAGCTACGTACGCGAGTGGCACGTATATGAGTAAGATACACGTACCTATAGTAGTTTGTTCATAGTAGCGGGAGGAGGCGTTTTCATACCTAGGTACACTTATCTTATAAATAAGCCACCAAGATCCTCCGGGTAATTCGCCGGTCCTTCGTCGGTAACATACACTCGGTGCGTATTAGCGCTCTTGTGCTACTTTCGTTAGTCAACATAGCATTTTCTCATCCACTATAAGCTTCATGTCCTCCTGCTACTACCTGTCACGTGGCGCACCATGTAAGAGAGAATAGAACTTGTTGTTCCGCGAGGAGCTAGAAACTATTAGCTAGGGCTAGGATATATATAGCAGTTCTTTGTCCATGGTGAAACATGACACTACCAACGTAAAGTTATCATCTCCCGCGATTTCATGAAGCGTTCAAACCAGGAATATCATGCGAAGAGTAAAGAATCAAGCTGTCAATAAAGCAAGGGGCTGGGGCGTATGTTAGGTATTACATACTCCTAGTGGACATGGGTTCATATCCAATCGGTGACATTCCAAGGGGATGTACTCACCAACAAACAAGAAATCTAGCCGACAAGCTGATGTAACCAACATAATATTTTCAGCGGATTACACTGATGATCCAAAGTAAATACTGCTCTTCGCTTCAGCTTGCATCGCTAATATGCTTCGGTATTTATCTCAGAAAATTATTCGTGTATAGGTAGCCATTGAGAAGGACATGATGGAAATACATTAGGTATGATTGGTCAGCCCTAAAAGCTTAATTCACCGTCTTAGCACGTCGACCGTAAGCTACCCAATCACCAGTGAGACGCAAGCATTTTTTTCCCAATTCATTTGGGACCAACTGTAAGTCGTCTCGTATCTCATTCAGGACCACCCTTACATGTAACGTTGTCGAGTGTGGTGCAAACATTTAATGGTTTTTGCAATCTTGATAATGTACGTACATAGGTATTTGACTCATCCTACGACAGTCGCTTGCTTACCTAAGGTACATCGCCAACTACCTCAGTACATATGTAAATGGTAGCCTTTTGAGTGATAAACTCCGACACGATACATAATTCACTTCACAGGCCAGTTTGCATGTAGGCTTACATTAGGGGACATCTTAAGTGTATCAAGACTAACTCTATATTACCTCATAGGAGTTATTTGACACCTAGTGACCATATACCTGGACTCTTGGCAGAGCATCTGGCAATTCTTAGGCCCTGGTCCACATAGAAGTTTCTCTTGCCATCCTCCTCTCTTGCACCAGTAGGCGCAACATGAACACCTGGGCACTTGGCATTGATTCCTTAGCAGATGAACAGTGTCGAAAATCGCCCATAGCTCAACTTATGAGGAAATCAATGCTTGTATGACGATGACTCAAGTTCCACGACAAACAATGTTGGCATTTCCAAACCTTATTGGCTTCTTGATTAGCAAACAATGTTCGTGGTGCTTACAGACTCCAGTGTAGGTGACGCTTCCTTCGTCCTCTATCCCATGCTGACATACGTGCTTAAAGCAATACCATACCTCTAGATGAGCTTTCATCATCTTCTTTAGACGGTTAGCCACTGTTTCTTCGGCACACGTCTCTAAGAAGGCAGCCTTTATTTCTTCGCTACCCAACTTGCTTGATCGATCAACTGCGGGCTTAAGACCGCGGAGATTATTAGCGAGATGGTCAGAGGTTTCTGGCCAAATTATATCACTGCCAGATACGCGTCCATTAGAACGAACCAAATCCCACGGCTCATTTCCTAGGAAAGACTCTGTTACTCGAGTCTTTGTCTCGGCTTTTTCTACCTTCAAGTTGGCTTCATGCAAGCTGCGGACGTGTTCTTGGCGCTCCTTTTCCAGCACATCACGTAACAGTTTTGTTTCCTTCTCCCAGTCGTCCGCCTTCCTACTTTCTCTACCAGCCCTCTCGTTTGCTGCTTAGAGATAATTGAGAGTAGTTTCATGAGTTTGCTTTTCTCTCTGTAGCTGACCACGCAGTTGTGCGGTCTCGGCAGTCGCATGGCTTGCCTGTTGGTTTGCTACCATCAAGGCGCCGCTAGCATTCCTGGAAGCTTGCTGCTCCGCCTGCAGCAGACGGCGCTGTCTCCGGAATTCCGCGTTCGTGCGCCGGTTCGCTTCTCGGAGATTGTTGATGGTTGCATCTTGAGTTTGCAACACACCATTCAGCCGTTCGACCTCATCACTTTGTGTGACGATCTGACGCTGTAGATTATTTACCTTGCGGTTCAATCTGCGTGTTAGATCACGTATCTGGGCGTCTCTCTCGGAGATTACCCCTGCTTGGCGCAGCGACAGGTCCCAGCTTTCGTCTAGTTCTTCTCTGAGTTCGCGATATTCGTGCTCCTTCTCCGTGATTGTAACGGCTTGCGCTTGCAATCTTTCGTGAAGAGCTTGTTGGTTTTCTTGTGCTACTTCCTTGCACTGATTCATAGTGGGGCTCATAGCATCCAATCTAACTTGCAGTTGGGTCAACTGGCTTGATTGATTCTCTCGCGCGGTATTTCTCTCGGCCTCTGTCTGGGCTCGAATACGCTCTCGGTATTCTTGGAGACTTCTCTTCTCACCCTGGAGCTCACCTTGGGCTCTCTCACGTTCTTCACGAACAGCTTCCTTTTCGTTCTCGAGCTCATCTCGAATACGTTCTTCTTCTTGACGCGCGGCTTCCCGCTCACGCTCCAGGACTCGCTCCATATTGCGAAGATTCTACTCTCGCGCGACGGAATCCCGGGCCATCTTGTTCAGCTTATTCTCTAAGCCTTCCATTCTTGTCAAGAATGGGCCGAGCCACGAGAGTACTTGTTGGCCATTGATGCCGCCGTTACCTTGATCAATGCTGGGAATGTTAGCTAATCATCGAAGTCTTTCTGCCACAAGGCGGCGCATCTCTTGGTAGGATATCTCGTCAGCCATGATTCATCTGTTTTCTGGGAGACATTGCTTCTGATCGAATGTATTTCAGGAGAAGGTCAAGGTAGAAGATCTGTTTGAATGGTATAGGGATGTTTTAACTCATTATTCTACCCATGCTCCGAATACTAATCCACTCATATTGGAGAAGGCCTAGGCTTTATGTGTTGGTCGTTATCATCTACCACGTACCTATAGATGATATGATAGGTTGGGTCTACTTAGAGACCGTTCCATATAATCCTACCTTGATGTAACTTTACCTTGACAGATCAACTAACTGTCGCTGCCGCTATCGTCTCCCACTTCCGGAAGGTCAGGGAACATACCTCTGGACATCTCCAGAAAATCGTCCACCTCCCTAAGAACCTGCCTTGCCGCCTCATGCTGGGCCTCGATACGATTAAGGGTTTCGACAATCTCCACTCTCTTTGACTCTATTTCGGCCTCCTTCCTATCGTTCTCCTCTATTAAGGCTCTAATCTTCTCAATAGAATTCTCCACCTCCTGCTCGAGAATCTTATTGTAGCCCCATTGAAGGATGTCCCTATTTGCCGTTCGAACCTCTAGAGACCTCGTCACATTGTCCATAAACCAAGGGCACCTGACCCACACATGTTCTTTCATACCATCGAGGAGGGCTTGATTTACATCATTCGAGCTCGAGCTGGTTCCCGGCTGTATGACATTGAGCCCGTTCTGAGTGATTAGCGATTGTGATAGAACAGTTACTAAAACCTCGGATAGTTGGATCTGAGACTCTTCCCAAACCATGATTATGGGCACAGTACGCACGATGACCCTGAGACCTATATACTGAATGCATAAGATCAACAGCCTCCAGACGTTAGAAGACGATAACAAACTGCTATTGTCAGGATCGTGGTTAGGCATTGCCTGCGAGACATTATGAGAACAATCTGCATATGCCGGGCTCGAGACTTGAGGAACATCAGGATCGAAGTTCGGATTCACGCGTCTGCGGAGCATGGCGACGAGCGCATCGATGTTATGAGTATCCTCTTCGCCACTTATACATGCTGGTTGACGATAGTCGTCACCCTCTCTCCACTGCTTACTTTTGATATGGATATGATTGTCGATAAGAAGAGCTTTTTTCAAGTGGCCTTCCTGCTCCGGTGTGACATGGCTGAGGCCATACGTATCCTTGTTGTTCAACCAGACTTCGCAGCCTTTCTTGTAATCCTCTATATGCTGGATTACCAGATCAATCTCCTTGCTGGTTAGGAATGCCCCATGTCGGCCTTCGATGGAGATTCCTGCTAGATAGGTGCCAGAACCATTGGAATCGTAGACTACCTTCCAGTTGGGCGAGTCCTTCTCCGATAGGTCGTAGGGTACCATACCCAAGACCAACGATCTTAACATTTTTGGATGTAAGGTGTGGAATAGGGTTCGAAGTTGGTCGTACTCTGTAGCGTCTTCGTCTTGGAATAGCTTGATTACCTTATTAACTGGGATGAGCTGCTGTCTTTGCATCTCCTTAGCCATCTCTTTGACTAGCGTGAACAAGCCATCGAAAGGCGCATTCCCATCAAGACATTCGACGATTTTCTTTACGAGTCTGTCTAGAATTGGGATCTCGGTACAAACCTCAGGCTTAATCTTTTGAGAATCCATGGTGCCGTCGAATTGTCCGTATTAGCAGTTGTGGTTGCTGATGGAGTGATGCGGGAATTTTACGCAATTTGAAATGTTTTGAGGTTTGTGGGAGTATGTACCTTGCAGCTTCCATGGTAGCTACCTAAGTACCACATAGGCCGGCAGGCACAAGTCGGAAACCCGGTATCCGACAATACCGACGACATATGTACTTCAATCCTTCCTATCTACATGTACTTACCTGGTACATAAGGTATGAACAGAGAGTAGACACGTCGCATCTAGCCATGTATCCAGCATCATAATCATGCGTTCCATTTAAGGACATATTTACCTATCTTTAAGATCCGAGAGGTTTGTCGTGATTTCAATCCCCCAGAGATGGCCTCCGGGTGTATAAATATCTCTGATATCTATGATACAAGGCACCGAATGTCTATTCTGCGCAGACTGACCTCTAAATTGAGGACATCCTGATTTGCTCTTCTTCCAGCCCCAGATTCCTTAGAGATGAGGCTTATATAGATGTGACTATTCGTAGCGGTTCTCTCCCACTAAAACTAAGGAGATACCTACATTATGAATTCGTTGATATGAACCGCATTACTTTATCCACGCAAGATCTTTCAGCTTCCACAATATACAGCCACTAAACAGAGAGCCGTGACGATGATTAGCCACTGGAATTCTACGATTGCTACATCAGTGATTGATTAGGACAAGAGCTGTATAATATATGGACGTATTCCTTCTCATATAAAATCATCCACTAAATGTAAGCTAGAGTTGACCGTAGACTTGTACCATGGAGACTTTGTCTAGGAGAGTATGTCCCAAGTATGTTCAAACGAAAGGTTCTTCATAATACAAACAGACTCTCTGATGGGATATCATGTGAGCATCGGTCACACCAGGTCACATGACTATCTGATACATAACCCTTTGTATGACACTTGGCGGCATAATACCTACCTAGACCTTTCATTTCTTATGGCCCATAAGGAAACAGATTTTATGATACCAATCTCTGAGGAATTAGTGTTGGTGAGGCCAACTATTTTCACTCTCAAGTTCTCCGGCTCGCTGAAGACAGGCTTAGAAGGGAAATTGACCCGGGTAGACCCTCTTTTTGAACACCACGCTGACCCACGCTGTAAGGGAGTGGTTGGACACCAACTCTGATCAATCTTATCAAATCCACTGATTAGATCCCCTCAAACCACATCTCCGAGTTAGCTTCACACGCAGGAAATTTATTCCCGGCTCGTTCAAGGGGTCAAAGTATCGTTTATTTCAGTATTTGACCGCAATAGGCCGCGTGTTCGTCATTTATTACTCAAGCTTATCCACTATCTTCCCGATGTAAATATACATTAGAAAATGGTGATCACTCAAGAGATCCCGACTTCATAAGTTACCTGAGTTTTGGTAATCATCATTTGGATTCTGACACGCCAGCGTTATTTTTCCATATATCTCATATTAGGTACCTAGGGAATCATTTAAATCCCGTTTAGAAAAATATATCTACCTAGATAGTATATCCTGTTAGCACTCTCATTCGTATATCGTAAACGGTCTCTACGAGGGAAGGAAAGCCATGTGAAATAGTTTTAGGCATCCTAAACCGAAATGGCATCTATCACAACCACTTGTCGAGGATCCTTGTCTAGTGCCGAAGCTAGAGCCAGGGGCGATGCACATCACTACCTGTATAGTACTATGAGTATCCTAGAGTGAAAAGCGAGATCGGGCACAACCTCGAAAACATTTATATATATGGTAGCGCCGTGCCGTCTAATATTACGAAGAGTTAATATGACTCCAATAGGGTTGAGTGAGAAACCAAATATCCAATATGCAACTCTCACTCCACTTCATATGCCCTTTGGTAGGCATTCTTCAATCCCTATCAGTTTCAGCAGAAAACACTACTTGGCCATGGCAGACTTATAAATCCAGTTCTGCGGAACCGTAAGTATTTTCCAACCTTCGTCAATATCCATTGTATAAAGAGCATCTATTAGATATGCTACGCCGAAAATATCGCAGGGTCCAAAGGCCCAAAAACAACCTTTAAAATTCATACCATGCTACTATATAGATACCTACCTAGAACAAGTACTGACATCATATCCTACAGACCATCTCTGAATATAACGAAATATGGACCTACGTCTCCCGGATATCTATTTTTCGACCAGAACGGACAATATGCGCACAACTATAGCCTGTTCATCATGTCTGATGATAATGAACTCGTCTGGCAGAGTAGTATTGGTGATTACAGCGCTTTCCAAACGCAAACTTTCGAGGGAAACCCTGTCTTGACCTTCTTCAACGGAATCTCTTTACCGGAGCCATACGGCTGGGGCCACGGAATTATTCAAATTCTCGATGATTCTTATACCAGCATCTACAATGTCTCGTTAACCGCAGAGGAGGAACATTTCGTGACTATATCGGAACTCGATCCCAAACAACTAGTGTCATATATTGATATGCATGAGTCTAAAATAACGGCTCAGGATACTATTCTGGTAACAGCATACAACGTCACCCGATACGACCTAAGCTCAGTTGGTGGTCCACAAGATGGTTGGGTAACAGACTGCCTGTTCTATGAGTTGGACATCAAGACCAGCGAAATACTTTTTAAGTGGAGCGTCTTGGATCATGTCGACCAGATTCCCATTTCAAATGTTCTTCAGTTTTACCCCATATCGGATTTTGGAAAGAACCAGTCTGTTCCGTACGGCTACTTCCACATTAATTCAGTAGACAAGTTTGAAGACGGGTCATATTTGATCTCTTCAAGATACTACTGTTCCGTTTTCAAGATATCGAGAAATGGGACGGTGGAATGGACGCTACAGGTATGAAAGTCACCTTCAACACAAAATCGTTTATACTACCTAGTTAATACATTATACGTATGGCTGTAAACCTGTGCTAATAAAGTATAGGGCCACACCGGTGGTGATTTCCAACTAGACGGCCGCCTTTCCTTTTGTTATCAGCACGATGCCAGGATTCGCCACGATCTGGGGAATATTGTTCAAATTAGTATCTTCGACAATGACAACTCGGATGTCGAATCTGGGGTAAATCAGACAAAAGGCATTTTTATGACTCTGGATACAGAAACCAAGAAGGCAACACTGGACCAAGAATATATTGATGCTCAAGACCCAGTCTTCGCCCTCTCACAGGGGAATCTCCAGCTGCTGGATAATGGGAATGTTATCATGGGATATGGGTCGACACCCAAAATTCGAGAATACAATTCAGATGGATCGGTTCTCATGACTGCTCAATTCGGCCCTGGTGATGGTCTCGTATTCTCATATCGCGCCTATCGTAAACCATGGATCGGCCAGCCGAAGACGCCACCGAGTGTCTTCGCTTGTATAGATGCAGCCAACAACAAAACAACGGTATACATGAGTTGGCTTGGCTCGACGGTGCACAATTCTTGGAAAGTTTACGCAGGATCCAGCAATTCTAGTCTCATTCTAGCCGGTGAGGTAGAGAGAACTGGGTTTGAAACTCTAGCAAGTATTCATGGACAGTTTGCCGTAATCCAAGTCGAGGCTCAAGGCCCGGGTATTACAACCAATAGGGTTTCTCCCGTGGTAATTTCTCGAGACGTCTGCTGAACATTGCTAAATGGAGCATTTTAAAAAACGCCTATCTCAAGAATTTCCCTTCGGAGCCCAGGCCTGGGATATTATATAAGGAATATTACTCCAATGTACTTAAGAACACTAGTCTACTAATGATGAATATTTATTTCCCTGTACGTGAACTGCCATAAATCCGCTCCTAGGGTATTCGCCCAGTCTTTTTGATAGACCATTTATAGTTCCAACAACACTAAAATGGAACGTTACAATGGTGTCGTAGTTATTGCATACCTAGCTCTTCCATTCTAGTCACTTCTTTCTAAATTGCCCGGTACCAATTCCAGCTACAATGAACATTTTACTCTTAAGCCAAACAGTGTAGCTAGAGGGTTTATTGGCAGACAATATGGACAAGCATGTAGCTCTCTTCACAACTTTCTATTCTATAAATACCAAGTCACCTAATTAGACACAGTAGTCGTTAAATACCTTTGATTGTGCAAACTTAGGTAACATTGGGTGGTACCTCTTATAATAAAAAAGGTATAAGGTAGGTACCTAACTAGCTGGGATCGTTCATACCTACCTAGGTACCTAGATACCTAGAATATACTCGCCTGAAAACCACCAAAAACGAATAGAGAACGAGCCACTACAAGGTAAAGATTGAATTTGTGAATAGTGTCGTTACATGGTGGGATCTAAGTCTAATCTAAGCTTTTGATAGCTGATATCTGAGTCCAGCCGGAGAAGCAGCATTTCGCGATCCAATAATCTATGTACAGGTCCGACATCATCCTGCAGAGTCCGAAAATGAAACAAGGAATAAGGCGGGGGAAAAGAATGTTGCGAAGTGAAAAGTTACAGGAGCGGTTTCACTACACGCTCAAAGTTCAAAGTTCAAAGTTCAGCTTCTCATCGACAATGCCACTCCTCGAGCTAGAATCCCACAATGAACTCCAACTTTATGCTTCACTAATGCCCACAAATCAACTTTCATCATCCCCAATATCCCTAGCAAGCTCAGACGCCTCGCCATAGCTAGCAATTATTCATCTGAGTCAGCCTGTTTAAATCATCTCCGTCGCTGCTTAGGAGTCGAAAATAGCTCCGTAGGCGGGAACGCCACGGGTCGTCATACCATAGACGACTTTCTCGGTGACCTTGGGGTTGGAGATGATGAAGACAGCTTCTGCGTCTGATTCGTGGACGAGTTGGTATACCTCCCGAACAATGTCAGGGTATCCTCTCTCGTGGGTGTTCCAGATGACTGCGTTAGGGTCAGCTCGCCTAACCTCTGCCACGACACGATCACCATATGTCGCAACCGGCTCTCGGGTACTCCAGAAGACGCGGCGTGGCGTGATGTCGGCGAACAGTAGCGACAGGCAAGGGCCGATACCAGATCCAGTGGCCACCACAACGATTCTCCTGAACAATTTTGAGGTATAGAGGAGACCGTGAAGAGGGGCACCACGGACCCAGAGCTTTCGCTCGTTCGGCTTCATGATCTGCTTCTTAGTCCAGTCACCCGCATTGCTAACCACAACGCTGAAGCCGTTAATCTTTCCAGACTCGGGATCAGTGTCAGGAATGGTAGCGAAAGCGTGCCACTCTGTCAAAGGCTTGTCGCTAATTTTGAGACCGTAGAAAGGTGCCATCCCCCTGTACTTGAAATGCAGACGAGTAGCGTGGTCGCTCAACTTCTCGGGGTACACCGTCCGGTGCCGCAGGCGAGACCATGAGGCGATGGTACATGAGGTTGAGATGCAAATAAACCAGAAGTTGGGGGAGTGAACAAGAACATAGCCGAGAGAGGTTTCCGTCTGCCTAGCGGTGACTCTGGCAGAGAATATGTTGTGAATCCAAAAAGTCGTTAGAGCTGTCCAACCGGCAAAACGGTGGAAAGCCTCGAAGTAGTCGTGGAATCTCCGACGCAGGTCAGGGTGAGCCGATGTTAAAATGATTACAAACATTGAAACCAAGATCCAGCTGGTGATCATGTTTACCAACTGATCCGTCACCTTCTCATCAATCCAATCTTTGGTTGCCAATATAGTATATAGGATATACCATACTACCGCAGCTGTCCCCGCACCGCTATGGCAGCCGCCATAATGAAATACTTTGGCTAAGCGTTTTCGAATGGATACAGGCCACGAGTGAGGGACACATGTGAAGATTTCATACCAGAGGTTGACGAATTCCTCCTGGCGGAACAGAATGCTGACCATAAGATTTGCGGATGCGGCACTACCCACGTCTCGCGAGTTAGGCATTCCCTTATACACTGCCATCAAGGCAACGAAGACAGCCAAGTTGACTGTAAAGATGACACCGAATATCTTCCTATATGAGGAGGCGTATTTGTCTAGCTTAAGTCAGTCTCCTGCTTTACGTTCATGTTTTGAGATGGATACTCACGGCGAATTTGTCGACTCAACTCAGTCCCCAATTGGTCAGGAAGAATTGCACGCTCGGTAACTCTCTCGATTTGCTTCTCATCGGAACCTTTACCGGAGTGAATCGATGGAGTGGTCGTCCCCGTTGAAGGTCCGGTCGACGGCAGGGTCGAGGCAATCGGCGTCGGTGCCATATCCTCTTGACGGAAGGCACCCGCCTGTCTCTTTTCAGAATGGTTGGTGGTCATGGTGAAAAGAGAATATGGATGTCTTTCTCTAATACTTTGGTTGCTATTCTTGCGGGGTTGGTTGGCACGGGGAATTCTAGAAATCAGACGAAACGGCAGGACGAGAGCTCGAGATATAAGTACTCAAAGAAGGATGAGATATCCGGCTTCATCCATTCGCGACCAGATAGTGGTACCCCCGATCCAAGGGTTACTCATACACAAGCCATCGAACGATACTAGTCCTTGGATATCGCAAAGATCTTCAACGGCATGATCCTACATGGTAGGACCTCCGAGGCTAGATGGTCATGGCATGCATCCCCAGTGTCAACGATGATGGAGTCAACCGAGTTATCCAACTTTGTATCTTGTTTGCTTGACGAGCTACTGGATGGGGAAGCTTCCCATGCTGATCCTAGTCTGTGTCGCCTCAAATCTGACCTGTGAATCCACTATCAACCAACATAGTATGCGGGAACCATGTCTAGGGAGATTTACGTGGGCGACCATCTGCTGCTATCGCTGTGGAGATCGAGGTCCCTAGATTCAGGAACCGTCAGCTGCAACGCAACATACCTGCGCATATCTGCGCATCCATGGATATCTGTACGTCACATCGGCATATAGTAAAGAACCGGGTGTAGAGATTTGTGGTGGTTTACTGGGACAATTAACATACCTAGCCCTATCAAATGTGCGTTACCAGATCTTGGGTGCAAAATCCAGTCATCAAGGTTCAGGGAATAGCTAAAACTTACTACAACAAGCTATGGATAGCTGGTAACCTTGTTCGGCCCTAAGTTTAACCTTGAAAGTATCATCGACTGATTATATCAGCATTCAGAGGCGTAGATTCTGACACACTTTCCAGCCACATTTTACACCGGCGAAATTACACGTGGAAAAATAACCCGATGTGCGACGTACTAAGAGGTAGGTATGACGAATATAATAAAGTCCACGTTCCTAAACGTTCAAGTATATATATCAACAGCTAATACTTATAGATCTAATCTACTTTTCAATGTGCTCAAGATAAAATAATATCTCCTCAAGTCTTTTTTTTCCTTTTGCCCAGTTCCGGTCATTCGGCCAGAATTGATAATGGCATGCGGCTATGTCCATAGGTCACATTGGCGATGGACAGGCATTAGGTAACAGGTTGGTGATGGTCACACCTACACAAGCCTATCTATTGTTGAGGCTGAGAGACTACTTAGGCAGGTAGCATTGGGCTTCTATCTCCATGGTGTTACGAGTTTGATTTTCATTGGACTATATTGAATGGAACCCCCTGACTTTGCATCGACTACTAAGACATATGCCTCCTCTATAGACATTTACTTACTACATATGTGTATCGCGTGTTGCAAAAAAAGCCATATGCGAAATCACACTATCCATTATCCCGTTAATTTTCTAGGCAAGCTTCGATGTGGTTCGTCTGGTAGCGAGCAGCAAATATCTAGATTCGCTCCTTGTCAGGATAGAACCTAAACAGACAATGCAGTGCACAAATTATGTTACAGGAGAATACTAGACACTTCATTGGAACGGTAAGAACGTGGACTTGTTACGCGATAATAACCACCATAGGAAGTAGGAATTTGGTGGACGTTGAGATGTTGAAGTCTTGGCATTGTCGTTAATGTTGCCGCTACAGGGGCTAGGTGGTAGCTCACCATTTCCCCAGCTCATACCTATCGTAGAAGACATATATCAGAGCTACCCTGGTATAGTTCAGTGGCTTATCGGTTGGCTAAAGCGTTGGCGGCCTCCTGAGAGTCGGTGCAATTTTGTCAATTCGAAAGAGCACACCGTCAGGTGGCTAACTCCCGCATCCATACTGTAGATTATGAAACAATTCCGGACGAGTGGCTATGCGATCGGACTGATCGGCACTTTCGGGACGATCGGTTCGAGAATCCTCATCCCTGTATGCTCGATGTTTTTCATATCCTCAAGTACCTATAGATTCATCTTGTTGGATCCGAGAACCTGAATCTTCCTTACTGGACTTACCGCAGATTTCTTTACTAGATGCCTACAAGGTAGATGCAGTCCCCTGCTAACGGCCACGGGAATCTACCGATCGGATTCGGGTGTTGAACATCATCCGATCCGGAAACACTATTGGTACCATCTACTCGAGAAGCTCGCGTATGATTGGCCCAATCACAACACGCTTGGGGTTCTCGTCCGTCTCCTCCACGATACGTCGACTCCGCACCTTTGCAACCCGTACAAGTTTATCTGATTCTATAGGACGTTCCATCTTCCCTCGGCATCGCGCCCAATGACATCACGCTACCATTTGAGGAAGTCCAAATTTCAGGACCCTTATTGTTTCAATTCTAACCTCCCATATGATTCTTTCTCTCGTTCACATGCCGAGAGATAACAAGACCCCATCGATCCCATCTTCGTTGCCAACTGGGCAGACCGTGATCACTATACTTTACTACAAATCGTGGGCCTCGCCCCTCACACTTCCACTACGCTGCTTACACCCAATCCTGTCGCTAAAATGTCATTTCATAGTAAGCATCATTAGCATACCACTATTCATCTAGGCGACCATGCCGAGTTGAGAATCAGCTCCGGGCATCTCTTATTCCGCAAGTGGAAGCTGGATCAAATGAAAAACTGCTTTAGGTGGAGCATTCTTTTTTTTTCGGGAACTTTGCTACCTCAGAATGGTTCGTTCGAGAACTTCACTCAGCTTGAACCCATTCTACCAGCGGTCCCGATCGCGACTAAACAACAAGTTCTGGCGTTTTAATGCGTCATTCATCGATGCCAACCGCTATCAGCTGCGTCACCTCGAATGAAAACTATGGGTTTAGATGAACCTCTTGGACGCAGGGTTTTATCGCCACATTGATACGCGATGAATCGTCTCCGACTTGGCCTGCTTTTGCCATTATAATAGTTAGGTTATCGGAGTCTATAGGGTATTGAATCAGTTAGATGCCATATCTAGGCAGAAAGCCGTGTTATGACTTCATTTCGAGGACCAAATGACGACTCCATGAGTAGGATGCTGAACTTACGTTATCATACTACTCAGATCGATATAGCCGAGGAGTTAACCCAAATGTTTGAAGTCCCTAACTGTCACGTGGCGCACCTTGCATGTAAGAATAGGACGCGTTGTTCCGCGAGGAGCTGGAAACTATCTGGCTACGGCTAGGATATATATATGACTCTTTGTCCATGGTGTAACATGACACTAACACCACATTAGAGGTCGTGCTAAAGATTAATATGGCCACAGTCTATGATATATATTACTCCTAGTACGAGATATCAAGGACTGAGGTGCATCCATCAGTGGTAACGACCTAGATGTAGAAGATAAAATATGTCCAAAAGAACTATATCTCAAGACCTAGAATTCCTTCCCCGGAAGTTTAGACTTCATCATTGGCTATCTTAGTCCCCCTCTCATCCCAGTCCTGTGGTTAGATTATCTTCTTTTGGCAGATTCCAGATACGTCTCAAATTCATCAGAAAGATGATGTATTTTGAGACCTCCGAATGACATAGGTTCCTTCTGAAGATAACAAGTTGACAACCTTAGCTGCAGAGATAGCATTACAGGTCTAACAACCGCTTACGTCACGCAATAACATGGGATGCCATTGAAGGCTACCCCTATCTTGACACCATTCTCGAATCTGGATTCCTTGAAGTCAGGCTCAGTGCCTGATGTTTTAGACAGGGCACCAACTCCCTAAAACCATATCTTGCTACTGGATCAAGGTAAGATCCCCCTAGCAAGAGACAAGAGGGCCCTAAATTCAAGTTCTCATCAATTGTTCTAATTCGGTCAAATATTCAAATAAGGACTAAGACCCCTATCTAAAACCCCTAATGTCCATCATGGAAAAAGGGGGTGAAAACAGTCTCCCCACGACCCAACTACCGCAGTTTATCCAGGCATTCCGATGGAAGCACTCTATCGTGAGTTTTTTCCAACACCTTGCCTTCTGCTTCCAGGGCCGTGATATGACCATGAATTTGTTCATAGTCCCCATCTTTGGGCACACCTAATCTACCTAATAACTGTATATGTTCAAGACCCATATCCCTAAATGCCTGCCTACGTTAGCTGTTAGCAAACAACTCCAAGAGACCCTAAAGCGAAGCTTCTCTCTAAATTATATCTTGCTTATTCTAATATCCTCCTCTTTTACCTCTAAAGTCTCAGGGGGAGGGGGGTGTTAAAACATACATATCTGTATACTGTGTGTCTTTAGGTTGTTAGCAAATTCTCCTGGAATCGAAGTCAACGCTATCATTTCTTACGAATGAAAACAAATTGGAGCCGAGCATTACTTATACCTTAAATATATACCTACCTACCTACCTATATTCTTACTAGTAGCTACATATGACGCGTAAGTTGAAGATGTGATTCTAGAGGCAGCTTGCTAATCTAGGGTTGAAGGTAGGGGTTATAAAATTGTCATACTCCTTAACATACTCCCAACGATATGCTTCAGGCCAATAAATTATGGTAAGATATAATTACCTAATTATCACATAATAAATAGGTAACCAAGGAGGAAAAACATGATGCGATTTTCAGAGCTTCGATACAGTAACCCTCTCAAACGCCCTAACGAAGATTTTAGGTAATTCGATCTGTTTAATATCCAAGAAGACCTAGGATAATTCTAGAACGTCCATAAGATTAATAGAATAAGTGTCAGGTTCGACACCAACTTAAGTAAGTGTACCTATTCGGCAATTTCGTTTGTATGTAGTTCTAATAGCCTTCTAGAGACGATAAAAACAGGATTTGAAATCTAGAATGAGATTATTACTATGAGCTTTATCTATTCACCCATACCTGTCAGTAATACGACACTCTGAATAATGCCGGGGGGGGAGTGTACTCCCACTCATCCATCCATGAACGCCTGGGAGTATGTAAGGTATCCAGTCCAAGGAGTCCAATGTCGTTGCCATCCATTAAAAGGCAGAGATATTCCGCTCCAGTCACTATCTATATCTGCCTGTCTCGATTCATATCTTCTTAATCATTTGCTTTTATTACCTATGTCAAGTCGCTACTCCCCGTCATCCAATCTTTTCCCCAGTTCCCTCCCACGCTACCAGGGCTCTCGCGGATATCCCAATCGCGCTCAAGGCGCCATGCATCTTTCCCTTCGATACCCATAGCCAGCAAGTCGCACCCGCGATGTCCCCATTTGTCTGCAAACACGCGGCGTCCGGCATCAACCAGTGTTTCGAGACCGGAGGCGAATCCTTCGGGATCGCGATAGAATGGATCGGTCTGTCCACCCGTCTGCCGATTCTGCCATTCATTTCGCCGCAGGCCTTCGTCCACCCACTTGAGATCCTGCATGCGACCGGCGACTTCGACAAGGTGGGCGAAGGTTTCTCCCTCCTTCTCGACCCAAGGGTACATGTCCTTTTCGCGTTTCATTTCTGCCTCGTGGTGCGCGCGCTCGTCCTTGGAGCTGCCGTCGCTGGTCCCTATGTAGACAGGATCGCCCTTGAACGTGGCGTGTGCGCCGGGGACGCGAAACAGGGCTGCGATGTCGTCGAGCACAGAGGCGACGTCGAATATGAGGCCAGCCTCGCTCTGCGGTTGCCAGTACCCGGTCCAGTGCAGGCGCAGGTACATATCGCAGTCGGAGGAATAGTACGGGATCTGCGTGTCCCAAGCACCGACTTCGAGATACGCGTCGCGGTTAACGAGGGCGAGGTGGTCGAAAGCGAAGAAATGGGTAGCCCACGGCGGCATATCCGGACCGTTGAGGTACCGCAGCAGTCCAACGCACCGCTCGTAGATAGTCGCATACGGATCGTGGTCCCAGTCGTGGTCGCGATCGTTCTTCTTAACGTCTTCGTCGCTGAGCACCAGCACATCCATGTGACTCCACCAGAAGAAAAGCCAGTTGCGCTCCAGTGCCAGGTTCAGAAAGAAATTCTGCAGCTGTGAGAAACTGAGAAGGGTCGGTGTCTCTACAACTTTCACCCCGAGTATGCCCAGTGCCGTGTAGTTGAGGAAGAAGGGATTCTGCAGTTCCAGCTCCTGATTTCGATTCGCGTGAAACGTGCCCGTGTTCTCTACCACGTATATGTCCTCCGGAGGCCATCCCGCTGCGATATAGCTGCTCACACATTGTAATAGCAATGGCCAGTTCCTTGTGAAGCCGATCAGGAGCGGTGTTGCTTCGTCGACGTGTGGATGGGGAGGTAGGTTGTTTTCAGGGACGGGCGGCGGAGACTCGGAATGCGTGAGCCATGGAAAATGGTCTCCGATAGGTGCGTACGGAATCGGATCCGGCTTATATTTCTTGACGTGGTTTGCTCCATCCTCGTCGCCTATTGGTTTCTGAGGATTCTTCTCGTGGATACCTTCAACATGCGCTTCAGGCGCACCGGCAGGAATCAAGTCTTCCTCGTCCGTAGCTCTCTCGCCGCCAATGACGGGAACGTTACCTTTACCTTGGTCGTTACCTGGGCCGGTAGTATAGAAGTCTCCCTTGACTGCGAATGATATACTGCTGACGGCTGCGGTTAAGGGCTCGCGAATGACGTAGTAAACAAGCACAGCGGCTAACAGCACGGAGCCATAGCGGGCGGCAAGTGGTAAGATCCGGTTTGATACAGTTCGCATTGTCGTCTGCGTCACTATCTCCGAATCATAGAAGCTCTGTTAAGCATATTGGTTGGGACTCCTTTAGGCAATCCGTTTACCGGAGCTCTCTGAATCGTGGCTTTCAACTGTTGCCTGGATCACAATATGAAAAGAGGACGTAAGTAATATATGAACCTGGCAGCCCGATCAGTAGGCTCGTTTCAATTAAATCAAGCAGGATAGTGCAATCAAGGTGGGCAATACCACATAAAAGGTAAACAAGAAGATGGTAGGAGAATAGAAAAAGCCGACGAGGAGATCGGAATGCCGAAAGAGACAACGTAAGCCATCTTGCTGCTGATTCCACCCTCTTCAAAACACGTTGTTCATCCTATCTTAGAAATCTGCTTGCGGTGCTGGAAGAGGGATCATTATTCCCAAACTCCGCCAAGCCGGGAGATGGCGCTGGACTCTGTCATTCGCTGGATCAAACCGGGATCAGCAGCTTCAGTTCAGCCAACTGCCTTGCAACACCCCTCGTTCCCGTCTAAGATCTCCTAATCGCGGAATACCCCAGGCTGCCCAGGTGCGCCGCACCACCAGTCACAGAGCAACAATCATCGCAACGTCTACTTAATTCGTATAAAAAGGCCGAATAGGGAGGTTTATCTCAGACTACATCCCTTTAGAGCATATATTTGTGAGATAGAAAAAGGTTATTATTGTATTTTAATACTCATATGAACAAGAGAAGAATAGCAAAGAAATCGGGTTCAACATCTACCGGAGCGTCAAGCCTCCCCGAAGAACGGGCTTGCGCGAGCATCTTACGTGTGGCCGTCGGCATTACTCAGTCCCCCATTCGAAGTTTTAGTGCCCAAGATATGCTGTTGCTACAGAATATTCCTGTAAACAAACAAGCGCCTTATATCACATGGTAGTAGATTATCGAAAGCAAGTCCAGTACGCATCATTCGAAAACCCCAGCACTAAATAAACAAGAAAATGGTTTTCGCGCGGTGGAACTAAATGCACCTTAGCGAGGGTGTGCAGTTTCTCCCAACTGCTGATTCTAAATATCGCAACCGATCCTCGCCTTTCACGACAGCCGGAGTTCAATGGTGCGATCCAAATACTTGATAAATAGTCCCGAAAGGACCGTCGGACTTCCTCGGGGCAGACTTCTCACGAAATTTTGACTCTTTTTCATTTATACAGTATGGATGTGATCGGAAGACACAGCGCTGCCCGGTGGGACAACAGATGTAGATCTACGGCAGCTTTCTGGGTTGTGAAGATCGCGGGGAATGAAATGCCGAATGCATACATCAGATACCTAGGGAGGTTAGGTAGGTCAAAGATAGGTACTCTAAACTTCCGACCTAACAATCATAATTACCTATCATACTTACTACCTTGCTATCACTCGCTCTACATGACACATAGTAGGAGTTCTCAATGTTCCATTAATTCTTGATTACAAGCTATATACAATTCAGTTCCTATTAGAGGTAAGATAGGAGTCTGGCGATAAATCATAATTCTGACCATCTTTACCGTCAGGTTTTGATTACAGAATCGAAATCTCGTTGCCGGAAGTGTATAACTCTACAAATTTTCCAGGGGCCGAGTAGGAAGACTACCCTCGTCAATGGCCCGTATCGAAAAGACAGAAGAAAACAATACCTAGCAATTCGCCAACACAGATAGATGGCATCGATACATCGATACAGCAGTTAATTCTGGCGCCACTTCGCCTCCCCCCACAAAAATATAGTCCTGAACGCCAGCTTTGATCGTCAAGCCTCTCGTTATCCTGCTCCCTCAGATTTGGTATTCCCTCACCACAGTGTTGTTCATTGCGCGCTCCTATACCACGAATCGGAATCCTTTATGATGTTTACCTCGGTAGTATTATTCTTCGTTTACCCCACCCATGAAGAAGCCGTTTGGCTTGCTTGGCTTTTTTCCTAGTTTCAACAAGCTTAACCTCTTCTTCACCGAATTAAACCCTATCCCACCGTCGTTGGGTCTGTCAAAATCCCTCTCGAAGATATCAACTATCTCCTTACTCTTGCGTGACCGATCTACTGCCCAATCAGGCGTAGTCGGATCTATGATGCCGTTTGGGTATGGTTGATTGGATTGAGCGTATGGGCTCGAACTAATATTAGTGTCGCTTAACTGACTGCGGAATATACTTCTTCGATTTAGGTTATCCCTGCTTTTGCTTACTTGACTATTGGAATCACTATCATTTTTCGTTTGTTTTGAGCTCGGCGTATCACTGTTCGAATGTTGGGAATCCTTCTTCTTGCCTCCTAGGAAGCTGAGCCGTGTCCCGCGCTGCTTCATGGAGATCGGCTGAGCCGCCGCTGCTTCTTCGACTACACTGGTAGTATTTGCTGTCGACGTATTGGCTTTAGCGTCCGGAGATAGGCTCTCGGCAATGGGCGATGACCGTTGCCAGGTTGGTGACGTTGTGTTCGAAGCATTGTCGCGAGACGGCTGTGCTGGTGAAAATATTGCAATCTCAGGCGCGAACGTGGCCAAGAAGTCTATGGCATGTTAGTCAAATCAAAGGAATCATACAGCGATGACATACGTTTGTAGGAATCCTCGTATCCTTTCAAGAGGACAGGGTTCGAGCTACGGGCGAAGCTGGTCAAGCACCTCTTAATCATTATTGCGTGGTCAACAAGCGCCATCTTGATTGCGTTTTCTTGCTGGTCTAATTCTGGCTCTTCATCGTTTTCTGGCTGAGGAACGGGGAGAAGCTGACGGTAACAAGCAACGCTACTCTCTGAATCAGGGTTAACCGAGATGCTAATAGCATCTACCATCAGTTGCGCAATCTCTTCATCATCGTCTTCGGCTAGCCTCTTCTCGACTGCCGTCATCTCTTGCGTCTTTCGGACAATACGCTCAAGCGCTGTCTCCTTAGCGCTTAAGCGTATAGTACGGACATCTACAATCTCGCTACGTCGCAGTATCGTGGGGAAAGGCTCAGCTGTGGTATAAACCGTCTTCTCAGCATAGTGAGTTTCAACAGGACCATTAGTACTGCGCTTAGAGGATACCGAAAACATCTGTGCGTGAGCCGAGAGAAGATAATCCCGAATCGGCTGCGGGACTCTAGCTCGCTGGAATACCTGGTGGTTCAGATCGCGATGCGGACTGAGGGCCGAGATCACTAGGTACTGTCCTTCAACCTCGCTATCGACGTCACTAGACGTGAGAATCTGAGCAGCTGCGTATTGTTCCTGCATACGGTCCGTAAAGGCCGACGTGCGTTCAGTAGGCGATCCCTCATACACAAAAGCCTTGTCTCGCAGGTTCAAAGGGAAACCGAGACCCTTATAAACGACTTTGAAATACTTTGGCACCAATTTGTCGCCCTTTGCCAACTTCTCGTAGATGGTTGCAATGGCCCTTTCGGTCCTCGCAAGCTTAGCGAAATCAAAAATATTGGTTTCGTACTGAACTTGAAGTTCCTTATAGGCGGCAAGAGCATTGCTCCAAGCTTCTCCGTCTTCGAAATGCTTAATCATGTCGAAATATATGCGTTCCTTGCGCTCGAAATGCGACTGTTCTGGGAGATCAGGATCTTGCAGGGCAGGGGTTAATTTAGTGGGATCCCAATCGTATAGTTCAGCATGAAGACGAAGGGCTAAACCGGCTTCGGTGTGGTTTCTTGCGTCGAACTGCAATGCCGCAAGCTGATGGACATATCGAATGAAAATTTCTTCCTTCTGCATGTCTCTGAGGAATTCCATAAGCTGTAAGCGGTTAATCAAGTGGGAAGCTTCGCTGGTGACATCACCACTGTGAACAGCAACGAGAAGGTCCAAAAATTCTGCGATAGTTTCAATCAAGCCTTTCAAGGCAGAGTATAGCGGATCACCTTCGACCTGTGAGAGCGGCTCGAATCGTTCCAAAAGCTCGTTGATGAAGAGCTTCTGCAAAATACTCTCAGTCATAGTCTTGTCTTTGAAAAATCCGTCTAGGCAATCAATCATCTCAGTCTGGATGACGGAGAGGTCCTCGCTTAGAGTCCATTCGCTAGCGATCATAGTCTGGAGAACTTCGACGGCCATTCTCCTTAGCCCTTCGTGTACACTCAAGCAGAGCTCGACTATGGGGCCAACTAGTGTAGGCACGTATTGAACTTGGTAGCCGCCCATCTTCGCTAGCCCGTACCGTGCTCTTTCGTCGGGACTTGTCTCCCAGCCTATAGCTTCCCACGTCCGCCTTAACAGCTCGGCGCCATGTTCTCTAACATCTCCAGCGATCTTCCAGACCGCCCGGCGTTTCTGCTCTGAGAATGTCTCGAGGGCCAAGTGTCCACTGCCGACTAGCTTGAGCAATGTGCAAAAGAACATTCGCCATAGCTCTGTATCAAAGTCTTCAGCCTCATCAGGATCGGGTAGGAATGACTCCAAAAGGATACTCGCGAGATATTGTAGCGTTCTCATAGTAGATTTATGATGATATATGTATACGCTAAGCCAACGTGAGGGGAAAGCTTCGCCCTGCAGAATACTCATGTGTACATGCAGTGTGCTCTTCAAGAGACTCGTAAGATCTTCTGCGGCCAGTTCAAGCTGCATTCCGTTGGGCGAGTTAGACAGGGCAGATAAGATGGCTGACAACTCAATCAGAGCCTCGTCAAACTGCACAGGTTCACCAGGTATTTGTTTGCTGGGGAATGGATAGGTAGTGGGAAAGAGGAGTGAGAACCGATTCTTAGGTTTCAGCTCCGTGGCTTGAATAGACAGGTACGAGCCTACGATCTTCGGTATATAGTCGGGGATCTCCGAGTTGAGATGATCGACCTGACTAGCCAGGACCGAGCAACAGAGTCGAACTTGTTCTTTCCATTGGTCTGTAATATCGTCTGTTCGACCCCAATGTGGTGCAATCCACCTCACTGTATTAGCGCTGAGGGCAGATCGTTGCTCCGGACCAGCAAAGAGCTCCAGCTTTGAATAGTTGATAATCAGAACAAGTTTGTACAACACCAACTTGCCCTTGACTAGTGCGCACGAATCCATAAAGTCGATGGCAATGTGAAGGATCTCTTCAGTCGTGAGAAGTCCCGTGAGTTCAGGTAACCAGGTGTGAAAATGTTGCACGGCTAAAGTCTGGCTGCCAACCAGGACTGGCGCGGTACTTCGCATCATCGAGTCAAGAGCCTTGAATATGCTCTGGAGGTGTCGAGTAAAACCAGCAGTGCTACCTGTAATACCAATGCCGGCTTCTTTAACCTTTTGTTGACCCCTTGCATGCGTAATGAATTTGAGAATATGACGCACAACTTTGAGAGTAGCTCGAAGCTTCCGAGCGGTCTCGGACTCGGTTGGCTTTGTAAGTAGTCGTGTGAAGGACCTTACAAGGCAAGGCGTAGCAAAGGGATAGTTGAATTTGTTTTCGGCGTAATGGTCGACTAAGGGGCCCAGATTGAACCGACGGTCGTGAACTATACCCAAAACCCGAACAAGTGCTGTGAAGACAAGATCCTCGTATTCGTCGTTGCCTTGGTATTCAACCAGAATACCGAAGAGAGCGTCTAGAACATCGCTCAGTAACTTGACAACCTCGATTTCGGGAACGAAGATGAGCTGTTTCAGCAATGATGGGATTTCATCTCTAGGGCCTTCCTTCCATTTCAGCAAGCCAAGGACTATTCGATCCTGGGAAAACCTCGTACTACAAAGATATGTGTCAACTCGAAGCGTAGCAAGTGGACCGGTAACCTCGCTCGAGTCGCTACGAGCACTCCAGGGAAGAGATAAATACCCACCCCTGCCGGTAGGTCCAGCTTGTGCGGTCTGCGTGTATTCGTCAAGCTTATAGAGGAGTAAAGAATGCGGGCCGTCCCCTAAAAACGCTTGCTGGCCCCATAGCGGCATGTACGCGATTGCAAATGGTGCGCCTGGTAAGTCAGAGACAGTAAATACGACATGAGCCATGCTAACATCCGCAGGTAATAACGAAAGTCGAAGAGTCTGGTCCCAGTGTTCGCCACGCTCTACGGCAAAAGAGCGCCACGTAGTCAGGGGCTCCGAGTTCGAAGAAGGGTATATACAGTCTTCAATTCTCTCTCCAGATTGACGCCGAACTTCCAGGGAAACCATGAGATTTACACCGTGTACGTTACTAGATATAGTCGTAGCACTAGCCCCAAAGCGTGAAATCAGGTTCTGTCGAGCCAAGAGGGCTTCGGTGAGGGTCACGTAAATGTCAGACCGAGGCTTAGTCGGCGCACCGGAGAATCCCATTTTGTTAGTTTTACTGATACCTGCGAGTAGAGTAGGAGTCGCCTTGATAAGAGCATCCGCATCAGGGCTGTTAAAGGACTTTAGATGGATTTGTAACCGTTCCGCCCTTCTAGATTTCTCATAATGACCCGACTTGCTTTCCAGTAGGTCTCGAACCAAGCCGTTCCACCCTTCGGTGCTGTCGTACTTTTCGGCAGTGAACTTCGCGGATGGCGACCAGACTGTCACGACATGTTCCGTCTCTTCGCCCTGTTTCATAATTGAATTTAGACTTAACACGCCAATGCCCACCATTCTTTCAGCTAACATTTGGGTCGGCTGCGGTCCATCGACCGACGGGCGCGGTGCCTTCGAGCCGGCGGTGCTCGGAGGGAATCCTCCATCTCTACTCTCAAGGGTATCTGTTCTTGGTCGGTCTTCTGGCTGCTCGGATAGTGCGTCGAGTTTCGTTCCTCCCCTAGAAAATGCGGATCTCGTAGTCCCCCACATCAAGCTTCTCCTAGATGTCTTACCGCCGCTGGAGGATGAAGGCTTATCCTTCGAGAATGGTATGTTGGGTTGACCGAAGGATCCCGACCTTGATACCGGCTTCCCCATAACAATCTGTTGTGGCGATCGGACCTTGACAATTAAGTACAATTCCGAGTCGGCGGAGGGTCCGTCACCGATGTCAGCAGAAGTGAGATCAGTGAATAAAGTGCGCATCTGGGGATTTCGAGTCAGATAGCCCATTGTACCACCGGATGGTACTTCGATCATGTAGCTTTCCGAAAGCGTCGTCAGGGTTCCTCCAACCGATTTACTAACAAGGTACAAAACCAATGTTGTGGGCTCGTTCGACGAGCCGGCGAAGCTCCTGATATCGACCATCAGGTGGTGCAACGCTGACAACTCAACATGTGGCTGCGGGGGCTCGTCCAACAAGCTCATGACCGACTGCAGCTTGGTGATTTCCACAACCGAGTCATCTCCAGTTAGGACTCTACCTCTCTCGTTGGGATCGCGTACGATAACCTCTCCTCCACACAATTTGTTTCCCTTTACTAGGTCCCATACCGTCTTTTCTCGCAACGCGTTGTATTCGCGAGTCGTGAGCAGGTTATGCAGAAATTGCCGCCTCGACAAGTCCAGAGTTTGGATCAGTTGAGATACTTTATCGAGCTTGTTATATTGTCTGGTTAAGAGTAGCTCGTGAAAGTTGGTTGAGTGCCATTCGCGAAGACAAGAAGCGATTTCATCTATCAAGGGTTCCATAGTAGACGTAGGCGTCTCGTCGCCTAACCTTAGCATCGGCACAGGCGCAGCCGGTTTGGGTGCGCCCGGTTCACGTATTCTCAACTCAGGGCCCCTAGTGACTACTCCGCCTAGCGTGGTCCCGTTAGGTCTATGCGATCTGCTTCCATGCTCTAGGTCTCTACCATATGACTTCCGCACGCTCGAGGCCACCCCACTCTTCCCAGAGTCGCTACCAACCTGTGGCGCATCATCATCCCCTTGGTAGTTGCTACTGTTATCCGAGTGCTCGTCGCCGTCGCCCAATACCTCGCGGATTTCGACACAACTGCGTGGGAATATGCCAGAAAAGACGCGAGCTTCGAGGGGTTGACCCTTGACAGAGGTTAAGCCGGCCAGAAGCGAAGGAGGCGCCAATAGATATCCGCGCAGCCATTGGCCGTCTGCCGTCTCTTCGATAATATATAGATCATCGCCGATTTCTAGCGGAAGCTCGTTCTCGTTCTTGGTTTCGAAAGGGTAGGTCGCGACAGCGAAGGCGATACGAGGCAAGGGTTGCCAGGGCATTGGAGCGGTTGGTCGCACCGTAGCTGCGGGTCGGTCAACCGCATGAGGCGGCAACAAAGGGTGTATAGTTCGGTCTAGCTTCTCACGCGGGTACGTACGGGAAGCGGAGAGCTGAATTACAAAAATTCATTCGCTTCCAAGACACGGGCGACAGGTGATCAAGCGGGAGCTTGTTGCAGGTAGACTTGGGAACGAATGGATACGATGGTTTGACGGGCTGTTTCATATGACCATCCTGTTCTTATTTTGGATTTGAATCTGGTCGTTGCTAATCGTGATGTGTGGTTGGTACGGTTGGTATGGTCGGTATGAACCGGGGAGTCAGGGAAGAAGCATTACAAGATTCAAATGTTGCTAGAAAGATCAAAAGACGGTCGAAAGATGGGGGGTATCAAAGATCAAACAAATGAGATTTTGGCTGACGAAGGAAAGCAATTGTTCGGATAGTCAAAGCTTGCGGTTAAGACGAAGGCCAGAAGAAGGTTAGAAAAAGAGGGTATTCACACAATAGGGTATTGGGGTTTATCTCTCGTATAGGCAGGGAAGAACTTTGAATATTCTGAAGACAAAGTTTCGACAGGGGGGGGTTGCAGAAAGGCCGTTCCAGCGAACCATTTTTTTCAATACATGATAGGTACCTACCTTACCTGTTGAAGATAAAGAGGTACCTGTAAATTAGCGTAAAAATGCGTTTACAAGAGAAGTCACTGGAGGCACATTAGGAGAGGGGAGGACATTTGGAGGGAAGGTAAGGGGGCCACTAAAGAAAAATGAAATCCATTTTAGTGCGTCGGCCCCTGACGATACAAGAGCAAACAGAACCATGGCTTGCAGGGCTGCTGCAGGAGAATCGAGCCACTGAGGAAGCAGCCTGAGACTTGGAACATTATCCAATTGGACAATTGGGGGTTTACAGTCACGGTGTGCAAGAGATGAAGTACAGCGCTAACATAACACAACAATTGCCTAGCAGTTGAGATACAACGATACAGAAAATAGGTTAGTATAAATCTTCGTTCACACGTACATGTATGCCTCCAGTCATGATACTCAACTACATGTACATGTACATGTACATACATCAGCAGCGTCCACAGGTACCTGAATACATCTGTAGCTTCCGCTTCCCCCATTGGTCTCCCAGTACCATAGGGCCTAGAATAGGTCAATGCACACACACTAAGCTCTAAATCCACATGGCACAATTTATTAGCAGGGCCCGCGGAGGGGGATCGTCGACCATCAACTACCTACATGTAACTCTCCAACTAATATTATTGAAAAGTCCACAAAATGCCATCTTGACATATCCCAACTAATATCTGCAGTACCACTTCTAGATGCGAACTTCATTTAGAGCTACAGCCTTGGCGACCATATGGAGAATTATTCGCGATACATTCAAATTTCCTCAGGAATATCCTAGATAATCCCTGATAATGTCTCCCATTCCCACACTTCTTAACTCTACCGTACCTACCTACATATCAATAATACTACAGAAGCACAATGCTCGAGCCATGTGAATTTGTACCATCACTTTCTCTTTTACCTTTTGATTGAACACCTTCTACAGAAAGAACTTCTCGTCCCGTTACATCTGAATTGGCGATGATAGATCCCATATCAACTATATCATCCAGGGGTATTTTAGCTGAGGGCTAACGCTCACGCCAAGTCAAGACGAACTTGATCGAGGTAGTCTTCATGTTCATCTCCCTTTTTAATTATCTTACTACCAGTCATTATATGCTACCCTTATCTACCTATCTATGATCTACTCGTTCTCTTGCCCATCTACAGATTTAGGTACCTTCATGTTAGAGCTGAATTACTGAATAACCCTTGAGTAATACCAACACACCTCTCGTCATTATGTCATATATCACAACCCATCACGCGAGATCGGCATCGATATACGGCAGCCAGTCTCCCAATTGCTCGTCTACCTAGTCAGGACAGCTTATCCTCTACGTATGAATTGTTGTTCCCGTGTGCCGGCACATCTCATACACGCATCCACCTCAGGTAATAGAGACCCCAGACAAGACAACGACGCCGAATTCCTCACAGCGGTCGCTTTGATAGATCCATTATAACCACACCTCCATGGGTACGTCGATTTAGGTTTTGGTTGTGACCGATAGGCTTTACCAAGCAACCCAGGACTACAGATGCCGATTGGTGCATAGCAATACGGAGAATGATGACTGCAAATTCGCCCCAAGTTGCCCTGCATTAGTGTACATCAACTAATGACGAGACCCATCAACCTGATGATCTACCTAGGTAGTGTCTAGGTAGGTACCTAACTCGATTTATCCCCTAGCAGATGAGCGATGTCAATGGGGAGAATCATCGCGACACGAATGCATTTCGACGATGAGAGTGACACTAGCAGCGTAGCTGATACAGCACACAATTCGTAGAATTATCAACCGAACAGCTTTGTAATGCATTTCATATTGAGATACGATAATCATACAGCCACCCTCGACCTGGAATTACAGAAATTACAAAATTACACTGAACAGGTCACTTCTAGCAACAAAGCGTACGTCTCGAAGAGATTAAACCCAACACCCGTGCTTAGGTATCCTCTCACAGATCTAGGCCACGCAACTGATTCCCGGGAATATTGTTCTAACCAACTTTCAACTTTGACCTATAACTTTGAAGAGCGAGATATTTGGAATAATATCCATTAAGAGAATATATCATTTAGACTGCCGCTCTACACATTAAAGTTCAACGTCTCGTCTAATGTCTTAGGTTTTCGACCCGAGATATTCGACTAAACAGGCGAGACAGTACGACGTTAAATGAACTTTGCTGAGCCAAGAGAGAAGTCAATTACCTTCCATGGCGAATAGATCTAATCTACCTAGAGGTAGCCAGTACAAGAAGCAATTCTCATCTTAATAACGAGCGATTATTTCATTCCGTCATTTCAAATATTCGTTTTCGCAGCGCGAGGTGAAATAATTAGGAGATGGTCGTTGAAGAGAGTGGAAGCGAGATACCTTAGGTATCTACCTGGTATCCAACCGCGCGTCGGCAAAAGGAAAATAGTAGCCTCTTATTTGAAAATCCTCAAACCTCTGTCTCAACAGTGCCGCCCCTTCCGGTACTTGTAGAAGCATAACCCGAGTCTGACTCCTTTTCGAAAAACCGACAATCGCCAGAGTTCCCGAATTCAAATTGGGTAAAGTCAATATCGTCTAATCCACCAAAGGTGAAAGGCATGTTAGGCTCGAAGAAATACGAAAGGTCCAACGTGGTGTCCTTGAGTTCATCAGGCGTTGCAGTTGGTTGTTCTCTTGCAACAGGGAAGCTGGGTGTGCGAGCCCTCGGGGTTGCCGCTGGAGTTTCCGATGGTGACCGATCGTCATGCGGCAAGTCTTTGAAGATTTCGAACAAACCGTCGCGGACAATGTCGGGAAGACGTCTTAATACGTCAACCTCCACCTTCTCAAATGACTTCTCAACTTTCTTCTGTACGAATTTAGGTAGCTCCTTTTGAATCCGTTTCTTTGCTTTTCTCCACTCCTCGACACTCTTGGAGAACTTGAGAGACTCGTTGCTGTCGTAATCTTCCAATGCAGTTAGTACCTCCACGTCATCTCAACCTCTAGATTCTAGGTAGCTTACATGGAGTTGGCATGGTATTAGGATTGGCTTTTGGGAAGAGAATCATGTAAATATCTCTCCATCTTTGTTCGTCAGTCATTCCAGGGCAGTTCTTTTTCCTCACTTTCAACCTCGTTTCTGTGGCCTCGTCGATCCCTTGCAGCACCGGGACCACATCCAACTTCTCGCAGAGCACCTCAGCTCGAAGATGCTCGCCTAGGTCCTTAGAATCTTCGAATGGCTCGTTGCATCTAGGGCAAGTATGTTTAGGAAGTCGGTGTGCCCGGTATAAATGTTCCCTACGTGGCAACTGTCAATATGATAAGACTGGATGATGTTATTTAATACCTACTTCAATCGATGGAGAGATGGCCAGCCTGGCCCAGCACAGCTTCGGTGTTTGTTATGTGCTTTCGGGTCATGCTTGTAGAAAGGACAAGCAAATTTCCGCTCGGATTCTAGTTCCTTTTTCGCACGCTTACTACTACCACCTCTCTCTGGGTCATCCTCATCGCCACCAGCTGAAGAATTATCTTGATCATCCCCGCCTAGTCGGCGTTTCGATCGAGTTGAGCGGCTTGATTGGCTGTGTCCAGAACCACCGCTCCCGGACTCGACGCCTCCAGAGCTACTGGTGGAATTGCCTGAAGCTTCAGAAGCTTCATATGCATCTTCTCAATGTCAACACCCCTGCGCAAATTGATGTCTTGCATTCAGAGAACAATTTCAGGAGCCGGGAAACGAGAGGACGAGGAATAATTACATACTACAAATGCATTAGCCTCTTCATAAAACGACAATGACGCCGGTTTTTAAGGGAAAATATGCCAGATTGGCGTTATCATACTCACCAAGAAATAATCGCGAGTCTCTTATCAAACCACTGGTTGAACCTAGCCATCACAAGCGCCACAGCCTCTCTTTTCTTGATGGCCACGTACTGATCGGGGGTCAGTCCTATCTCACCTTCGTGGTTGCGTTGGCAATGGCTGAGTTGTCTAGCAGCGCCTGCCTTCCTTTCGCTATCCATAGGAGCGACTGATATGTGCTGCTTCTGTGATAGGTCCCCAGGCTTGAATCCGTCGCTGCTTGTGTTCAATTCTTCCGTGCGCACGCTAGACTCGGATAGACATTGCTCGTGGCCTTTATTGATAGACTTGATCTCCCTAACGAGTGAGTCCTCAGTTTGAGCTCGGCTGGAAGAAGCCGCAAACCAAGCTATTCCACTCGGCTAGAATTATGGTAAGAATGCTTTCTTTCCACTCTATATGGGAGCCTTACCGGGTCACCGGCGCTTGTCGGTCCTGGTAGCTGCGATTCAGTGATGCTATTCCTGAATGAGGTCAATTTCTTGACCATTCTTCGCTTGAGGCGATGCTGATGGCGAGTGTTGATGATCTTCCCCCACTGGGCCACGAGTTTCGCCTTAGTCGTGTTCCAAGTGATATCAAAGGAGGTGAATGAGTTGATCTTGTAGTTACGAATCGGTTGCAGCCGAGCTACGACGATATTTTGATAGGGATCGTACTGCTGAAGGTGAGAACGGTATTGATGAGAAATGGAACTTTCTGGATAGAAGTCGTAAGGATTTGATATATCTCGAGGTCTTTGAAGCATTTCTCCTAAATATGATGTGAAGTCATCACGCAGGTGACGCTACAGGGAGTCATTTATAAGCAGCATTTAATGAAAATCAAAGGGATCAAGCCGCGCTGAAACTGAAAATAGAAATAGCAGCAAACTGACTTATTCAACTCCTTGAACTTTTTATTATTGGTATTTTCGAGAGAAAAAGAGTCAAGACACGAGAGGGGGGAGATCGCAACGTTCCGCAGAAGCTTCCCCGACCAAAAACGCCAATATTTATGCCTCGCCAGTTCTGCGCAACGGCGCAAAACGAAGTGGAGTTTTGCGCAGGCTGACACCCTCTGCCAATCACGCATGCAGCGACGTGCTCGATGCTGATTTGCGTACGATACCCTAGGAGGCACAATGTGAGGGAACCTACCGATATCGTGCATTATACGCTTTTGCGAGTTCGGCACCTCAGGACTCGACACCGCGAAGTTCCAAGGGGTGCACCTCCTAGGAAGCGTCCACATTGCGCGGGACGGAATTGGGTTGAGACGACTTTTGTAGGCGCTCCAACACCCGAAAGCGATCAATATGACTTGAGCAGATCCTTAAGATCATCATCGCGCTTTGGCGCATCGAAGAGACGCCGTCCATAAAATGGCCTCGAGAACCGGGTCGATATGATGAACCTTCATAGATAATCGCCACCTAGACCCGCCAAATCTATCGAGTCCAGGGAAACGCTTTTCTCGAGGCTATTCGCACCCTGGACGAACATCCAAAGCCAGTCCATCGGTTATTTTCTCGCCGCACCTTCTTCACTGAGATCCTAGCTTCGGCTTCCAGCAAGATAAAGGCAATACCAAATGACCCAAGCTACGGTAAAACCAAACCAAACAGCCGGCATTCGGTAAGTACGAACGTGTTTGGATGAGAAGGGCTGTTCGCTAATGTGAAACACAGAGGCCAGCAAGCATCTTCCGAGATGATGAGATACTATCTCATAAGTCGACCTAGTACGACGACGGACAGACTTACTCAAGGCATTATCTTGTCCGATAAGGAGATCAAAGAAGATCTAGAGCGGAAAAGGATACAAGTAGAAGCGTTAGTGAAGTTAGCTAAGGGTGAGAGTTCTCGGTCAACTTAAGCAAGCGGGCATCTTATCCTATATGTGCGACTGTAATTTGTGAGACAAAAGAGGGAGAGATAGAAATGAGCGGAAACAGCGAAGAAAGGGGGGCTCATAAATATAGAGGAAATACGAGCATATAGAGAAGTGTAGAGAGGACCCCCAGATACCTATATACCTTAGGTACCTACCCAATATGGGTCTGAGCTCCCACACCGCCATTTTTCGCCCACGATTTCCCTTATGCATCTTAATCCTTATTCTATGGAACCTATGGAACCTATTAACATACTCTAAAATTCGATTCTGGAGGAAACGAAATTCTTAGCACAAATATTCAGAGCGAATCAAGCAATTGGTAGTATTCCCCGGCCCCTTAGTCGTGTCCGATCTCCCAACCAATAGGTTCGGAGCCCCACGACGAGCAACGCGGACATTGGAGGAACCGAATTTTGGGACGCTTCCTCGGGCATCATAATATGTTTTTGTTCATCGTCTCCAGGGTTCTCCTTCAATGGACCTATCAGTACGGCGCCACTTGGACCAATGGCCGCACTAGGTACGCGGCAAGGGGCGCAACAAATCGCACTTCTCTCTTCATGAGAATATTCAGTTTTCTCCTACACATTTCTTGAGCTGGCCATTGGTTATCTACTCAGGGGTCTTAAGCCTCTTACCAGAGTCCCAGATTTCCCCTCGGCATTGAGACTTGCTCTGCGTGGGTACTTCACTAATTTATAGTTCTTATAGACCGGGCAGGAAATTAATACAAGACAAGTGAGACAGGAACTTGCCAGGCTTAACGTCCACATCATGGAGAAGGTTCTGCACCCGCATACTCATTTTCGTTACTATGTCCTCTTCCGTATCGGCCTTATCGGGATGCCTTTCTCTCCATCGCGTCACCGGGCTGCCTGTACCCAATACTCTTACAATATCTCCAAATGTGACAGTCCTCCCTATGCCGAGACCCGTGTTATCGCTCTCTGCGCTATTCACGCGATTATCCCATTCTTTCCGGATGAAGCTCATTTTGTCAAACCCCTCTACCGGGACCTCAAGGGTCCAAGGAAGCGGTAGGTCGACATAGAGATCGCGTGATAATTTGTTGCCTAGATTCATATATGGCTCCAGCTCACTCAGCGTCTCGTCCACTGCGGCTTTAACTGCCGGCCCGTTTGGCGTCATGATAGGATCCACGGACATCCAGGTTCTTGCCCAAAGTGCAACGGTACCGCCGGGCTTTAGGACGCGTGCTGCACTAGACCAGAAGCGTTCCATCTCGAACCAGTGAGCAGCCGTGGCGGCGGTAAGTAGATCGACACTACCATCCGTGATGGGCGGCTCTAGATCAGCTCCAAGGACCTCGGCTGCCGATACTTCAAAGCGTATAGGCGAAGTTACTAGCTTGGAAGGGGACCGCGCAGTGCTGATCATACCTTCCGACGGGTCAAGGCCAATGGCATTGGAAAAATAGGAGGCCAGGTCACGAGTAGCTTGCCCCGTCCCGCAGCCAACATCAAGTACGGTATTGAGCTGGCCGCCCGTAGAGGTATGGTGGTCAATGATGATTCTGAAGAGCTCTGGAGAATATCTAGGTCGATCGGCAGCGTACGTCTCGCCTTGTGCTTTAGTGTATGCCAGGAAAGTTTTCTCATGCGCCATGGTAAGTGAGGATTATTGGTCTTTCATCACATATGATAGGAACGAGGAGCTCGCGAGACATGAAGAAGTATTTACACAAATTGGGAACGGAGCAACCGGAAGGGATGATACTCCATTGGTAGAGATCCCCCGGGCTTCTGTCCTATTCTCCTTTTCCCCGTCGGGATAACGTTCCCAGGGGCTATCCCGGACTTCTACACTACTTCCCTTTCCCGCCTCCGAGGCTTGACTCCGGATCTACGAGTGTGGCGTCAGCACCAGACATTTTATTCTCAAATAATTCGACAAGCCTGGGCTTAGTTTACTACCTAGGTAGAGATAGATAGGGACCTTCTCTCGACCATGCCACATCCCCTTCAAACCCTAGCCCGTTTCTTTTCGTATAGGACCAGGCGATCCCAATACTATAAATAACCATTATAATCTCCCGCTCTCTTACGATTATCATGGAGCTTCCCTTGACTACCTATACAATCAAACATATACAAATATGCTCACGGGTAGGTACCTAACCTTCACCACTCCTGCTTTTAATATTTATCTCCTAGCGTCTCATGGTCCAGCTCTTTGACAAATATGGCGGATCAACTTCCTCCCCCTTTTTCTTTATCGTCGGCCCCGATAATATCCGCCATAGGCCCCTTTTCTCTCTTCTACACCAGGCCCAGCACCCCAGCTACCCCAGCTCTCCGAAGTCTCGCGATCGTACGGCTCTGTTATATCGCGGAAGTCTCTCGCGGATGATTGCATATGTCCCTTATGATCTACAACTCCCGATCGGGAAGCCCTGAAGTCATGGGTACCGTCGCGGAATGCCAATGGTCGTATAGAAGGCGGCACGGGCGAGCTTGAAGGTGTTATAGGAGAGACTGAAAATGTGGGTGACGCTGGGTAGTACGGAGGAGGCGCTGGAAGGGCGCGGGTTGGTGGCGGACCAGCAGGTGTGACTAGATGTGGAATATCCAGAGACCCGTCCCTGGGTCGTCGGGGACGGGTTGGAGATAAGGGCGGTTGTGAGGGCGTATCAGTACCAAGAACAGCCGCCGACCGATAATGCTCTGAATTGGCTTTAACAGACGCAGTTGTCAACGTCGATGCTCTCCCAGGCCCGCTGCTGTACGAACTACCGCTGTCACGAAGAAAACGAGTTGCAAGGTGTACAGCTGCTAGAGATGACGGCGAAACAGGAGACTTGGAAATATTATTTGGGGTCGTCTGGGGTTCGTGTCGCAGCATACCTAATTTTTTTTCCGTAGCGGAGTCGAGAGCAACAGGCAAGAAAGCACCGTCGTTTACGAAGGTTGAGCGCGGTGTATCAACCTGCTTGAGAGAGGGCAAGAATCTACGATCGCTCAGGCGCGCCGGAGGCGTCAACGGAAAGCCCTTAGACGATGCTGATGGTGGCGGCGTAATCAGAGGCGTCTGCGAACTACTCGGTGGCTCGGAAGACGAACGAACATGACGAGGCGCATTCGAGGCACTGTCCACAAAGCCTTTTGGGTGCGATCGTCGCCGGCTTATAAGGAAACCCAAGAGGAAGATAATTGCGATTATCGCCAAGCTCGAGCAAATACCTATCGCGGCCTTGCTCCCTTCCGTGAGGCCCATCGGCGTGCTTGGCATCGAACCAATATCCGACGCTGTCGAATTCAGTTTGGAACTCAACGACGTCATTGCCGCTGGAGACGATGAGCTAGACAAGGTAGTCGTCATCGCTGATGAGATAGTTTGAAGTTCATCTTCCCCATGCCCTTATCCCGTAGACTGAATTAGAGGAAGTAGTGTAGACACACCAAAAGGAGACTCACCACTCGCAGCAGAGGCGCAGTTGAATACATTAGATGAAGGAGGTCCTGGATCGTAAATGAAGTAATTACCGGTGCTAACAGATGTTAATAGTTGACTTAAAGCGGTTGACCCGGTTCGGCTTACTTTTGGCATCTGTTAATGATAGAGTCGACGCTGGCTGGCAGGTCGAGTTAGTCTAAGGTCAGCATATAATTCCATGAGAGAAAAACGAACGACTTTGCCCCGTCTGCTCCGTCTTCACACCACAATTAGTCGAGTCGCAGCAATATAGTTTCCAGAGTTCCGTGTTAGGCCCAGAATGCAATGATAGTTGGTTGCAAACATCTTCAAAGCTCCCGTGAGTCTTCCCTGACCACTCATCCACGAACTGATGGAAACACGCATCTATGCAAGCCGTTGGATTGGAAAGCCCGATCTTGGCTGGAACTGAGTCATCCTCCTTTTGTTCTCGCCGTCGATTCTCCCTATTACTATTATTGCACTTGTCGGGGTCGTTGCTTCGGTGCCGGTCCATGGTAAACAGATTGAGCTCGGATTCGCTTATCATGGATGTATATCTACGTGCGAACGATGACATGAAAAGAAAGGCATACTTAGAGGATCAGCTGGTAGATCAATATTAGAAGTGGTGAAGGCTTAAACGAGCGTGAAGAAGAATGAAGGACCTTGCTGCAAGAACGAGGTTCCCACCCACACAGTGCTGGTTGCCGGTGTTGCGTCTGCAATATATCTGCCATGTGCGAACATATATGTCCCGTTATCAGCCCTCCGGCTATTGCAAGCTGTGGCACAACGCGATGGCGCTTCGCACGACAGGGCATCGTTATGCTGCAGATACGATTTGGGATAGATGGTGTCCGGGTTCCCAGTACCAGTAAGACAGTGTGCGTCACACATATCCTGCCTCTTCCCGCACCGGACGATAATGAGTCTCGTATGGGAGCAAGGTGATGGCTGTACAACTTCGCCAATGGAAGTTTGAGAAGGGCTGCACATATCCGCGGAATTTCTCTAGAAGAATGGGCTAGATACAGCCGGAAAGCAACAGATTGCATGTAAGCGATAGATACTACATCATATCATGTAAAGTGCCGCGGAGCTGATCGGTAGCTATGCGTTCTTTGGAAGATTAGAATCTGTTTCTTCGATGTTGAAACGGTGCACAGCGCAGACAGAGATTTCTGTGACGGCCGAGATGGCCCCCGAAGAGATCAAAAGATCTAGTCAATCGATGCCGCGCCATCTCAGACCGCAGGCATACGAGATTCGAAGACTCGTAACATTATCTAAATCGAGTTCGTCATTGAGATCTCTTATACGTTCGAATTTTTACGAACATATCTTATAAGTATAAAAGCTAGATGTCGCTTCTTGTCGGATGAGATATTAATAGCAACAAAGTCGATCTGAATCTTAATGCTATTGCCCTTGTTGTCCTAGGCAAAGGCGAAAGCGAAGTTTTAGCCGAAGCATTGCCTCAGACCTGATCCAGTTAGTCCTGCGGTGTAGCCACGGAAACAGGCATGCGCAAAACTTTAGGTTGACGACTGGGAGAAAGATCCAAGAGGTCTCCCGCTGTCCATTTGAGTAAGAGGGAAGGATGATGAGCTTAAAGTCGGCCAAAGAGACTAATGGTCGGGTTCAACAAGGACTGAAAGCTGTCCATCCAATAAATTTGCGAGGTAGGCGAGCAGCCACAGGATACTGTGATACATTATGAACCGCAAGTCATTAACGTTGCGTCACTACGTGATCGTGAACGTTTTCCCCAAAAGGGTCAGTGGTTTCTATGAATGATTACCCCAGTATATTCTGGCATGATGCTCACGGTAGGACGTAATAAATTTCTCAAATAAGGAATCTGTTCATGTTTAGTAATATGAGAGAGGTGATAGTAAATATTAACTGTATAAACTGTTGTCTCGTTAGTATTTTCCGTGAATGTTGAAGCGATGTATTCGGGGCTGTACGATCAACATTCAGCATTGCTACCTCTAGAGGGAATGCCAATTTCGAAACTTGAAGCTACGAAGGTGCCAGCCGAAGACGAAGCTGGCAACAGGAGGGGGACTTCGATTCGATAGAGGAATGGCTCCATAGTCTCATACCAGTACCAACGGACAAAATCTGTCTTGCGTTAGGGTTGGCCATTCTTCATCGACGGCAAAAAGCCCAACCTTAGCCCAGTTTTCCCAATATTGATTGAAGACGGGCTAAAGAAACTAAGATAGCAGGTGCGAAAGTCGGGTATGTGTCAGATAGTCACGTGACTGTCATGTGACTATTCTCTCTTGTGGTGTCACTCACGTGACACCACCAGAGAGTGCGTTTGTAGAATTATATTCGTTTGTATCTGTTGTCTGTTCCAGACAACAGAATTTTCAATCTAACAACTATTCTCTCAATCTTGATTCTGCAGTGTTATGTGATAGTATGTAATAGCAGTCTCGCAAGTTCGACTATTCGGAAAGGATGCACCGACACCCCTCAGAAACAAACCACTAGTTGATGGGATTTGGGGCCTATTCGGTTTTAGATTATGTTCGATTTTTATCAATTCTCGAAGTGGACTACGCCCTAGCACGGTCACAATGGAGACATTGTGGTTCCCGGTTTGGCATCGAAGTTTGTATTTTGTCCTATTCTCTGTCTGATTTTTTTGAGCTGGTCGAAGTAGGATGGTGCGGCAACCAGAAAATCATCTAGGAAAATAGGAAGAAACTATTCTGTACGCCTAATGTTGAACATGGGGTTCGGCAGTGAGTAAATATGGGTAAATAATTCCATAGTATATGATGTGGCTCTCTGAGTAAGAGTTCCATTAACTTAGGTGTCTTGTAAATAGGTTCATGTTGTTGAAAAGAACATTGAAGCGCCTTTAGGAGGTTACCTAGGTAGGTACTTCCATTACGTGTAGTGGGGTGGGTGTCTAAAATTAGAGCATGTCGGGGGTTGCACTATGTACGGTCCAGTGCGGTACACGCGTGCGGTGCCTAGGTACAGTATGTACCGTAGTATGGAGGTAAGCTTCAGGCATCTACCCCACCCCACCACTCGGTGTTAACAACCGCCGGGTTAAGTTGAGAATTATCGATAAGATATTGACTAATACAATCGCCGAAACACCTATCAGAATGTGGCTTACTACCTTATTCCATTACTATCCATCACTGCCTCACGCCGTCACTCTCATTTGAACTTAACATTTAATTCCAACTCACATAAAGAATCTGTTCTTTTCCAACGTCGGCGAACTCCTCCCGTCAAATATTTAAAACCCCCAGACTTCCATCTCTTCTTCGCCGACAAGCATAGCCATCGTAGTCATCCATTCCACATCATGGATCCGAACGGCGCACCAGAGCCCACCCTGCCGCCGCAGGAGCAGGTATGCAATGATGATCAGATTGAATTATACTTTACAAGCTAACATTTCTCGTTCCTAGATGCGCCAGAGGCGCCTCGCAAAGCTAGGTGCCCTCACATCAACAAACAACTCCAAACCCGACGAGGCCACCAAGTCCGACCCCTCGGCATCGTCGACCTCGACCTCGCCTGCACCTGCATCTAATGCGCCCGACTCTACCTCGCCCAACCAAGAGAACACGCGACCAACTTCCCTACCGAACCACCAGGCCAATCCAACATCTTCCTCCTCATCTCCCACCCAAACTCAAACCCCGCCATCAAATCCATTCTCTCAGCTTGGTGTGAAAAACAAGACGGAGTCAGGCAATAGCGCAGCCGGGAACTCAGGTAACATCAATACCTCCAAGAGGCCAGTCACAGCTATTGACTCAGGCAAAACAACAGCCACGTCATTCAAAAAGATGCATACCGCTCGGGAGGAAACGCTTGAGGATTGGTCGCATCGCGTGTTGAGCGACATATTCCGTGTCACGCTAGACGAGACTCAGACTTACGACAACAGAGGCAACAGATTGACCTACTTGCCAGAACTCAGAGCCGAACTGGAACAATCCGGCGACCCGATCAAACTGACAGCCTCGTCGATAGATTCGGCTATCCTCGAAGCAGCCCGACAAGTACCCACGAACAAGGCGCTGCTAGACTATCTGCTACCATGTTGGAAACGTGTCGTGAGGGCTAACAAACCCGCAAGACCACCCCCGCCAGAGAAGCAAGCCGTCTTGAGCGAAGCCAAACGATTATGTATGAGTAATTGCATATTCGCACTCACCATGCCGGAATACTTTGGGTACGTCTTTTCCGCGGAATTATGTTTATAAAGCTCCTCATACTAACGACTATAAGCCGTGATCCCAATCCCGAACACGACTCGCTAGTGCCATACCTGCTCCGCCACCACGATAATGAAGACGGTATCTGTCTGGATTTCTTCGCCGAAGCTGTATCTCGCATCCCAGAAGACGATAGCGTCGCTCCTATTTTCACAGATGCCATGGTTCACATGAGTGAAAGACTTGCTCGCATGACCATGAATGACGATTACAAGCCGTACATCAATGTAAGACCCCTCCCCCCCCGGGCGGATTCCTTAGGCCTTCTATATACTAACAATGCCAGTGTCTGGTTACATACGCGAGATTCCCTCCCTTACTTAATGCCCTGACGCAGCATCCTCGCTTTCAAGTACATCCATCTCCTGATATGTCGAAGGAGCAAATAGCTGTAGCGAGTGAGACTGAGACCATCTTGGGACCGTTCTTCCGCATCTCACCACTACAGGCCGAAGTCACTAAGACGTACTTCGCGGGCGCACGAACAATCGATTCTGGCCGCGTGAAGTCGTCGCAATCTGCTTTACAGATGACGCTGAAAGCTCACCAGAGTGAACTGGTAAATATTACGAATGCCTTGGTTCGGGCTAGCCACGGGGCCCGCAACAGTACCCTCGACTGGTTTGCATTCATCGTAAATACGAATCATAAAAGGCGTGCTCTCCAGGTCAAGCCTACGGAAGTAGCATCGGACGGTTTCATGGTTAATGTAACAGCCATCCTAGACCATTTATGTGAACCTTTCCTAGACGCGTCTTTCTCCAAGATAGACAAGATCGACGTCGATTATCTCCGGCGCAACCCTCGAGTTGACATGAGTGATGAGACGAAGCTCAATGCCGATCAGGCCACCTCAGATGCATTCTACAAGAAACACGTCCCGGGCACATCCAACTTCATCTCGGAAGTCTTCTTCCTGACCCTGGCTGCCCACCACTATGGTCTTGGCGCGACAAACTCGAAGCTCAAGGACTTGGATAAGGACATTAAGTATGTTGAGAGTCTCATAGGAAGGATAGAGGACGAGATGCCTAAGTTGCAGCACGTGAGTTACCCCTCATAATGGGTAGAATACTGTTACTAATGCTCCTCAGGACCCTATCCGTCTTAGGCAAGCGAGAACCCACCATCAGCAAGCCATTTCCTCCGTGGAAAAGTACATCGCATTGAAATTCGCCATTGAAGGAGTCGTATTGGACGAATCTATGCAGACATTGTCACTCCAGTTCATGAAATACGTTGCTGTTTGGCTTCTTCGAGTTGCCAGTGGAACGGACTACAAGCCAGGCAAAGAATTCAAACTTCCGCTCCCGGACGAGGAACCCGAGGCTTTCAGCTGCCTTCCGGAATACGCCCTCCAGGATGTCGTCGAGAACTTTAAATTCGTTTTCCGGTATGTAACTTAATCGAGGGCTATCTATATTGGCTCATTGCTTACTTCCTTCTAGCTTCCTGCCTCAGATACTAATTTCTGCCATTGGAGATGAGATTACCACCTTATGCATCACGTTCTTGAGATCTTCCGAATATATCAAGAACCCCTATTTGAAATCGTCCCTTGTCACGTTACTCTTCTCCGGCACATGGCCAATTTACCACCGGACCAGAGGAATTCTAGGTGATCTCCTCGTTGGAACAACTTTTGCCAACGAGCACCTCTTGCACGCTCTTATGAAGTTTTATATCGGTAAGTTCCCATAATCTTCCTCTGTCTGTTAGATACTGACCATTAGCAGAATGCGAGCATAGCGGTGTCAGCTCAGCATTCTATGACAAATTCAATATCCGGTATGAAATATTCCAGGTTATTAAGTGTATCTGGCCGAATAGTGTGTACAAGGACAAGCTCAGCCGGGAAAGCAAGTAAGTTAAAACAATCTCAGCCAAGCCAAATGTTTCAATAATTTAACCATGGATACAGGGTGAACAAACAGTTCTTCGTGCAATTTGTCAACTTGCTTTTGAACGACGCAACATATCTGCTCGATGAAGCATTGACTAAGTTAGTCAAGATACACGACTATCAGAAGCAGCTACACGACAACACGCTATCAGCCGAGGATAAAGACAAGGTTAGATCCGACCTAGAAGCAGCGGAACAACAGTGTCAATCATGGATGCAGCTGGTGAATGACACTATGGGTATGATGAAGCTATTCACAGCAGCATTGCGTGATGCGTTTACTATGCCTGAGATAGTAACTCGGCTGGCTGGTATGCTTAACTACAACCTGGAATCACTAGTTGGACCGAAACGAGGGAACCTTAAGGTGGAAGATTCTAAGAAATATCATTTCGACCCTAAGGCGCTTTTGTCGGACTTCATTGACATCTATCTCAACCTGGCGCCGAAGCCCGCTTTCATCGAAGCAGTTGCAGCTGACGGCCGCTCGTATAAACCAGCCAACTTCGAAGCGGCCACCAAGTTGATGGAGAAGCTCAACAAATCTCCCGAAGCTGTCAATCAGTGGAAGACGTTAATAGTGAAGTTTGCCCAGGCCAAGGAACGTCAAGACCAGGCCGAACTCGATTTGGGTGAAATACCTCCCGAGTTCGAAGATCCCCTTATGGGTGACTTGATGACTGACCCCGTCATCCTCCCATCGCAAAACATTGTCGATCGTTCGACGATTGTCCAGCAGTTGCTCTCCAACCCGAGAGATCCCTTTACGCGAATGCCGATGACTATTGACGACGTAAAGCCCCACAACGATCTACGTATTCGAATTGAAGAATGGAAAGCCGAGCGCATTGCAGCAGCGAAGTCCAAAGCGTCTGGCGAAGTCAACATGGACACAACAGAAGGCTAGAGGAGATTCCAGCCAACCCCCATCCACTTCACACTTCTTGTACAATTAGTTCGCCCATAATTGCATGATTGCAGGGAAGTACATGCAAATCGCTTTCGAGGGCCACAGGTAGAGGTGGCGTTGCATTCCGAAAGCACACCAGGCGTCTCAACTGGCTTTTTTTTTTCTTCTCATTCAGCTTCATATGCTGACATCGCAAACCGATGATAGACATGACAAGGATAGATGAGGAACAACCGGAATTTTGAACCAGTAAAATACATTAATGTCCCTTTCCTTTTATGTGGTAATCAGAAAATGGTATTTTAAACGCTGGTGATCGACTTAAGGGAGTCTTTTGCATCCTCGATCCACATTCCATATACACATAACTACTACCCTATTCGTAGAAGGATCCTACGCATGAACATTCGGGTAGATGGTTTGTACATGCTATGATAGACCTGCTACAGAAAACGACCACAATTTACATAAGAGTTCCGAGGTTGGCAGAGTAATATACTAATATACTAGTATTTAGTACGTACCCCATATCACCATATCACGTAATCTCTAAGATACCTCATGTAGGTAAGCGCTAAGTACATGTATTCAGTTCTATATTGAAGCTTCAAATTCCCTCCATTGCCCCTCTTGCCTCTTCCACTACATAAGGTACCAATTAACTACCCGGTCATCTCATTCACTCATTCAGGAGGAATGCTCAACAGGCTCTTCACCGTATCAACAACGCTCTTCTCGATAGGGATCCAGTCGATACCCAGGACTTTAGTAGCACGCGAATTGTCATATTTGTACGTGCCCTCAGCCGGCAACTCGGCACCCTTGGCCGCAAGCGTGCTCTCATCCGGCAGCTTGTCAGCCAGATCAGGGAAAGCAGCCCGCACGGCAGCCGCGATTTTCTTGTTGTCATAGTAGCCCGCCGTCGTGAAGAATCGTTTCCCGCCCGCCTGGGGCAGCTCCATGGCGGTTACGTGCGCCTGCGCTACGTCGCGGACGTCGACCCAGAGATATACGCCTGATGGAGGGATTTCGCTCTTCCATTTCCCTTGGATTAGGTCTACAAGTCGCGAGTTACTCGTGTTGATATCTCTTAGGGAATCTAGGTGGTGGGCTACGGGGCCGAAGACCACTATGGCGATAACTTAGCAACACGGCTTTTCGAGAAGGGAAGGGGAAGAAATATGATTCTTGATATATATTACTTACTGGGTGGGCAGATGGTAGCAAGATCGAAACCGGGCTTCTCCTTCTCAACAAAGTCCCAGGCGGTTTTTTCAGCATACGCCTTCGAAACACGGTACGTCGTGGCTGGGGGCCCCTTAAGTCCATCCTCGTACGTGCTCGGGTTCCAGTCTGCTTCGGAGAATGTTTTGGCGGGGTTGTTGAGGTCGGCCTCGGAGAGGATGGCAGCGAAGGAACTGGTCACAACCACGCGTTTGACGCCGGGCGCATACTTCTTGATGGCCTGGAGGACTGAGTTCGTGCCGTTTATTGCCGGTTCCAACACCTCTGTGCGCGCATCCTCCCATTTGAAGTGGAAGGGCGAGGCCGTGTGTTGCACGTAATCGAACCCGCCTGCGTTTGCGATCACATCGTCGAATGCGTTTGGCGCTGCGATGTCCGGCACGATAGATACTGTGAGCTTTGCGCCTGGGTACTTATTACGGATCTGGGAGGCTTTCGTCTCAGACCTTACTGTCGTAACTACCTCGTAACCCTTCTTGAGGAGAATGTCCAGGACGTGTGCTATGTGGCGTTAGCAGTGAGGTGCTTTGGAGGTTTTTTGCGTTGCGTTATCATACCGGCAATAAAGCCCGATCCACCGGTAAGTAGTACCTTGGGCATTTTAAGTAGGTGTAGGTATGTACCTCAAATATTTATATCCAATGAACGGTGTTGAGAGCGTTGGTTAGGATGTATAAGTGAAGAGTTTCAAGGACTACTAAATACTATGTAGTTGCGAGTTTATATAAATTTCACTTGACTGAATCTTCAAGGTCGATTCGGGAATGCATACGAGCTTGCGCCAGGTACATATTTATCCCCAGGATCTGCTCGATAGACATTCATCCGAGGGAATTGAGACTTGCATGACAACATCGCGGGGTTATGTAGGTAATAACTGACAACATTGAATCTATGTAGGTACCTACCTAGGTACATACCTACATGTAGATACATTACATGTAGATGGTACGTTGCTCTTCGGCGATAATATTTAGTATTATGTAGTCAACATCACCAACGGAATCTCCCACTCGGCCTTAATTCGCGATACTACGGTGAATCGTTGATATTTCCTAGATAAGGTCATTGTTCTTGGTTTAGGGAAGCTCAGAAGCCAGCCCATCTCGATCCAAGGAATACTATGCATACCTGGAACCTTGTAAGACATGTTCGAAGCAGCCTTTAAAGCCGATACGCTAATAGATTAGCATCCCGGCTACAAGGGTGCCTCTTCGGCGTCGTATTTCGGCAAACGCTGCTAGAAGAATGGTGCAGTAGCCAACGACTACCCCCATCAATTGATTTCGGCGTTTACGATCGGATACATAGTCCGCTGCTATTATAAAGTCTCACATCGTCAGAATTATGTCAAACCCAAGTACGCGGCACCCGCATCCTAGTTCCTAAACTCCGTCGCATGTTAACAAGTGTGGACTGGTCTTCGTATTATCAACTGGCAAGAAGAAACGGAAGAAAAGGGGATCGAGAAGGATTTTATGTTGATTACTAAATATCACGCGAAATCACCACCTAGGTACCTACATGTAGTTAAGTTATGTGTATTATGACAGGTGGAATCTCCAATGTCAAATGCGTTAATCGGAATTTGCCCTTATTCTATATTATTTTCATGGTGTCCTCTTCTAAAAACTCATTCGAATATCAAATTGTGAAGCAAATCTAGTACTAAAGGTTCACGAAGAAGCCTAAAGCAGAGGATGGAGTGAAGGGAGCAGAGAATAGAGAGAAGAAGTGAAATGATAGGCACAGGAAGTGGCTTGATACTACCCACTCGTTAGAGGTACCTACCTAGGTACCTTCGTGCACCCAAGCCTCACTCCGAACCAATACCTTATGAAGGCGAATGGGAAATTTCATGTCGTGAGTTTGGTATATTCACTGAATGGCTCGCAGCTGAACCACTACACCAGACCTTGAGGATATATCTGCTGCCCAATATCGCTTAACTTTGCCGCCGTCATCCTCTCCGGACGAATGAGATTTGAATTGAAACCAGGTACCCAATACCAATCTAACATGGAACCGTAACCCAATAGCCTTCCACTCTCATCCAGTAGTACCTAGGTAAATATACTTTAAGAGACATTGGGTATAAAGAGCCAAACATTTTCTCCTTCCATATGAAAACCACAGCATTGCTCGTTCATTAACATATAACCAGATATGCTATATAGATCTAAGAAACCGAATCCTCGCTCTTTTGTGAACACGACAATAAGCCATGGTCGATGAGTCGAGGCTTGTTATAATTCTGGGATATTGGGATCCTTCGTCTCATGAACAACTTCGATTCCGAGGCCCCTAGCAGCGATAGAATGCTTCCAGGCGCCAAGCAAAGGTTTGCTCGGCTTGAATCCTCTGACGCGTAGGGTCACTTGACCAGTATGACGTTCGTATATAAGGACGAACCACTCCAACTGACCATCGGTGAGGACGTACTGGCAAATGCGAGCGAATGTCAGCTCTAGCATACGAGAAGTAGCCCGACCTATCGCAACGAAAACTCTGTGAACGGATGCCAAAGCTTCGACCCTGTTGGCTACTCGCAAATACGGCGTCTTCATCATATACGAGTTACGGACGTTCAACCTCTTCAGTCGCACCCATAAGGGCACCTCCTGGCTCCTAGGTGACTTTTCGAATACGGGTCCTACGAGGAATGGCGTGAAGAACTGGAGAGCGTCGATGCAATCGTCGAACTCGAAGGATTCACACTGTTGGCTGAAGGCTCGCATATGGACATAAAAGTCCGACCATGGTTGCCTCGGGGGTGCAGGCGCCGGCTTTAGCATCGGGCTAGGACGACGAAGGCTCAGGACTCTGACAGCTTTGGCATGTTCCTCAAGACCCATAGCAAATCCTAGGTAACGATAATATAGTGTCAGGCCAGTATCCAAATAATGCATACAAATAGTAAATTACCTCTAAATGAGTCACGACAAATAAATCCCAGAAACCAAAGGAAAAGGGGGGGAGCGGGGGAATATTGATGTAATTACTAACGATTCCTCTGATAGACGTCTCGATGGCGGGTCGAGTCGTGATTGAGCTCGACATTGAGGTATTCCAGCGTCCGAAGCTTAGATACGATAGCTAAGGTAGATGTTGGCTGCAGATGTCTCCCTGTGCATTTAAATCCGCTGAAAACGTCGATATCCGTGATTGAAAGGGTCTCGAGGTCAAGTTTTAGGTACGACATTAACGCTCGCCCTGTCACCAAAGGTCCGCCATTCTTGCCGGCGAGTGGCGATAAATCACTAGGCGATTCGACAAGGAGATGGAGATCTAGTCCCAGAGGCGACGTTTCGCTTTTCTGCCAATGGGTCATAACCCGAAAGAAGTTGCCAAGTGCCTCCGTTAAGATCTCAGTGCTTCGCTGCCGTTCGGTTGGTGTTTCTTGCTCGCCGTCTAGATGCCGTTCATATTTATCAAGGAAAACATGGAATCGAATGGTCTGAACCAGGGCTCTACGTCGTGGGGAAGCCAGAATATGGCAGAAAGCCTTGAGGCATTTGGGGGTTACCCGGATTGTCTTGAAGGTTAAAGGCTCAACAAATTCTTCTTGCCATGTTCGCGACACTACGGCATATTGAGCGATAGTCGGTGCTGAGTCACGACGTCGGTAGGGAGAGTTAGTTTGTCGCCCTACATAAGAGTAAATTGTTTGGCGTACCTCGTACGGTAACGAGTTTATCGACGGCGCTGGAGCCATTGGGTATTATTCTCAAAAACAACGAGCCGTATAAATACATGTACTTGAAAAATCGTGCAAAGTCACTCATGGTAATAGGTAAGGGGTGGTGATTTTAAATATGGGGGAGGGGCAAAAGAATCCAACATGGCATTTTGAAGATTCCCATGTTCAGATAAATGGGATTCTGACTTTTGCCACCCGCCCCCCCTCAAAGAGATTTCGCGTGCTAACTACAGTACGGTACCCGCCCTTAACTCCCGGTTCCTAGAGGATGGGTAAGTCGCCACAGAATTACTAGTGTAAGTTAGGCAAGGGTGAATTATGTACCTATAGGTTCCTATGGTAGCTAACCTAGTCGAGAGTAGGTATTTTACCAATGACAATGACGATGCGAGACGATAACCCAGGCTAAGGATAACGGATCTCACCTCTCCCAGGGACAGCTACGAAGCAATGCATATGCATGTACCTAAGCTTATGCTGTCTTTGAAACATACTATTTTACCGAGTCCTTTAGTTGATATGCTCCGCAGTAACAAGCAGTTTACTATGTCCTCCTGGTTTAATCTCCTACCGTCGTTTCTGCATGATGACAAGGGTAGATTCACGACGGGAATATATCCAGACTCTACAGCTGGGACAGAATGGTTAGGTACATGTAGGTAGTCAGTCTCACCGACTTTAGATAGCCCTATGTACCTAAGGTACCTAACTTCAATGTTACTTTTCCCGGCATTGAATGTACCTAATGTCAATGTGTACGTACGCAGTTTTAAGAGCGGGGAAGATCTACGGCATCGTAGAGGTGCCAGTGCCTTAAAAAAATGGAATCCAGTCTACTTGGTAGGTACCTTCTAACTGCGGGGGTTCAACGGATTACATGCACGTGGCCCGGGATGCTGGAATCCCTCTTTTATTTTTTATGTTTCTCGGCCTCCAAAATGCCAAGTCACGCCCACGTTAACCTATAACCTATTAACAGGAAGATTGGAAAAGCCTCATGCACCGGATCGGTGAGATCTAGGTAGCTTAGTAGGTAGCTACGATACGACTATGGCTCGGGTTGATGCGATCCGAATGGGGCGTTCGAGATAAGCCATCGAACTTTGCAGCTTCGAAAGACAGATACCATAAGCTGTAGTGGGAATGACGGAGCTGCGCGAAGATAAGAGTAATCCCGCCTTGTCGGTACAGATATGGAACAAGGTATAAATCATGAGTTGCCGTCATGCTAGCCCGACCTGGAGGTCAACCTCTGTCGTCAGCGATACACCCAGGTCGTCTGGTTCAAGTCGAAAATGGGTTTCCTAGATTCTTGGTTTCGAAGTGCAGCCCTTCTGCTCTGTGCATCCTCAGCGCTGGCGGCACCTGCAAAACGAACCCCCTGGAAACACCTGCAGACGACGCAGTACGGCGGCGTCGCGTTTGGACTTGGTAACCAGACGTACCTAGCGAACATTCAGCATCCCAGAACTGTCCTTGGCGGTAACTACTCGGCTATAGCTGACCAGCAAGGTTCTCTGCTGCCATTCACCATCATATTCGCCGACGACGCTGTTGTGACGGGTGAGTATCTGCAGCGTGTCATTACGAGTTACGTAGAAGGCGATGACGTCTTCTCCGAGGATTTCCTGGAATGCTTGTGCATTGTGGATAATAGTACAAGCGGAAATCCGATTCTCGACACAAGCGCTTTAACGTACTTGAGCGGCCTCGCCCCCAAGTACGTATTTTTAGACAACCGCTTCGATAGGAGTCAACGTAGGTTTTGGAGCCTTTTACCTTGGCAGGCCGTATGCCATGTACATGAAGATCAGAAGTTGATGGTTCCTCTAGCCTCTTCAGATATCCTAGTTACCGACATCGCATTTCCCGGCGGCAATCTCACAGCTGGGCCGTACGTCGCATCAATATCAGAGACCTCGGTAGCGTTTAGCACAGTATATCGCCTGTACAGGGACTCATACCGCAACTTCCTCTACGGCACGTACGATTCTAACAATGGCGAAGGAACATTTAACCCTGTAGATATATTCCAACCTAGGTTCTGGGACCCGATGATCCCCGTACCCTCCCGCATCTACAGCTGGAGCGATCCGAGGCCGTTCGCGGGGTACCGAGTCGCGATTAAAGACTTGTTCGATATGAAGGGCCTTGTCACATCGGGTGGCAGCCAGGCATGGGCAGAGATCGTCGAGGTTGCAAACGAGACCGCGCCGTCTGTCCAGCGGATCGTCGACCTTGGCGGCGTGCTAGTTGGTAAGTACAAACTAGCACAGTTTGCTTCAGGCGCGGATCCCTGGGATTGGCAGGACGAGCATTATCCGTTTAATCCACGCGGCGACGGCTGGCTCACCTGCTCGGCTTCTTCGTCAGGTGGCGGCTGTTCCGTAGCTGCATATGACTGGCTCGACTTGGCAATTGGCTCGGACACCGGTTCATCGATGAGGCGACCTGCGGCGGTTTCTGGCACTTATGGAAATAGGCCGAGCCAAGGGATGATGACTCTGGAAAGGGTCATGCCCCTCGGTGCCGCAACAGATACTGCAGGCGTCTTCTCGCGAAATGTACACGACTGGGTGCATTTCGCTAAGAATTGGTATGTCCCCGAGCTATGTCAGAGCTCTTCAGTCACGGGTTTAAGCCCCCTCAATACGTCCGACTCGTATGGCTTCCCCAAGCGAATCCTCTACCTCACAGACTACCTGCCACTGAGGAATCCGGCTGCAGAAGAGGTGCTGCAAACATTCATCCGTAACATGACGGCGATTTTCGGCATGGCGGTAGAGAACTTTAATCTAACTGCGGTCGTTGGCAACACGACTGACGAGATCCCCAAATACGGCGCCCTAAACAATGCGACGGGTGTCCTTAATACGATAACGCAGTACAAAGTGGTGGGGAAGCCACTGCTGACGGCCTGGAGCGAACAGTATGACGGTCGCTTCCCGCCTATCGACCCAGCACGACGGTTGCAATGGGGTAACTATAGTGAGGCTTACTTCACGGACGGTCTATACAACCAGTCTCTTGCAGTCAAGAGAGCGGCAGTAGACTGGTTCGAATCGGAGATACTATACTCAACGCCGGAATCATGTAGCGAGAGTATAATGCTTTGGGATATCGGCACAGGCGGGCTGCCGAGTTACCGGGAGGAGTCGCTAAATAACAACCCCAACAAGACGGCCTTTCTAGCAGTCACACCACCGACTGCGGGCATCAGCGGCGCGAGTCTATGCCCCATCTATGGGTGTGTCGACATGACGATCCCTATCGGGCAGGTGCCGTATATGAGCAACGTGACGTTTGTCGAGGAGGTGGTGCCGGTCACAGTGAGTGTTATCGCGAAGAGGGGTTGCGACTTTATGCTATGGAATATGTGGGAGAAGCTGGCGGACGAAGGTGTGCTAAAGACTATCAAAACGGGAAGAACTGCTTTTTAAGTGGAACGAGTGAAGACTACTGACTGCAAAATATAACATTGATTATGTGCCTTAGGTACCTAAGGTAGGTAGTTCATAAAGCCAGTTACAGCAAGGTTTACAACTCGAAAACAAAAATTTATCCATACCAAGCCGTATGAGTTACATGCAAGCTCCTTACCAACCCCGTCTTACTACGCAGAAGCAGCAGGCTACCAACCCGCTTGCTGCCGGCCGGCCCCTATGCTCATGTGGCTGGCTGGTTAACTACTACCTCCCTACCTACCTCTTAACCTAATACAGTTTACGTATATCCTTTACTATCGTAAACATGCATTGGCCTACTTCGGTTGTAATAAGCAATCTTTGCTGGCACTTCATGTACGTTATGAGTACCTATTGCTGACTTCGGGAGTACAAGGCATGCAAGGTACCTAAATCGTACGTATGGTCAATATGCCTAAATGAATAGGCATTTCTCATAGGAGTAATGTAACAGTTTCTACCGCGTCAGCACTTGATGGATTAGTCTAGGTATGGCACCATACATGATGAGTAGCTGGGTACCTGCCTACCTTATATAGGGTGTATAGGCGCAACACTATTTACACCTTACGCGACTAAATTCAGCGATAGGCCGAAATGGGACGGGATGGCGCGATGCTGAAGTACATAGAAGGCAGTCTATGGAATTATGCCAGTCCAATTCATCATTCGGTCAGCCATGTATCCGGCCAAGAAATTGAAGCTTCTCATTCGTCGGGTCGGTGGATGAAACAACGTGGAGAGATCGGATGTCGTGCTGAAGGATGTGGGATTGCATTTTCAGCTCGTCGGATGTGACCGTGTGTGTATATTTTTATATTATATTTAGACTTCTCATGCACGTCAATATTAATATAAAAAAATAGGATTCGGTAACGAGTGAGGACGAATGAGATTGTGTGGATGGGGACATTCCACCGAGCCTTGCTTTTCTTTTTTCTTCTTCCGTTAGCTTGCCGTAATCCCTTTTAGTCTTTAAAGATCCCGCAATTTCTTTACTGATGCTCTATCTACTTGACGACTACATTCTCGAAGACAGAGCCCAAAACTTATATCGACAACCACATCAGTGACGAGGAAATCCTATCACACAAGCATATTAGGAGAGAACCCAGTGGACTTGTTCTGAAAATATTATTGAACGCATTCCAAGCAAAACTACACATATAAACTATCGTACATATATTTTCATTGCCGACACTCCCAGTTAGGCATGGACTACCTTTGCGGCGACAATACAGATGCGCCGCATGTTTCCATAACGGCGCAATAGTCCCACAAAGCTGCCCACGTCCCTATGAAACTGAAAAACCCCTGGTCCTATTAATACAGAGTTGATAGCGGATACGCTTCAACTGGCTTCTCGACATACTCGACAAATGCTTTCCCCATCCGCGTCACTGCATCTATTGTCTTCCCTCAGCCTCCCGTCGGGATCTGGGGCACGTTCCTCCGTCGAACAAGCTAAAGTCGACGGTCAGATAACCGTAAAACCGCATTATGGTTTGTCGTGTCGTCAAAAGGAAATCGGGACGTCGTCAGAGCTGATAATTTTTTTGTTCCGAATGGACAAACCAACAATTAGGAAATTTTATTGAATGTAATACGGCGCAGTTGCCGGGGATCCCCTTCTCTCCTCCCTCGGATTCTTGTTTTTTTCTGATCTCCTCCGCTGCCCATCTAGATTTAGATCGCTGTTCCTATGATGCTATGCGCCATGCCCGCCCCTAGTGGATGATGGGTATGACCATATTATGGACGCGTTGGACCTTGATGTCGTTGCGTTTTCGTCGCTTTATTCTTTTCCTCGGGAGTCGATCTGTCGGAGCTTGTGACATTTCCCCTTGATTACCGCTAATGGAATTATTTAAATACAGACTGAGAAATTGTGACATGGCCGCTCGTCATACATACGGGACTGAAGGAAACGATTAAATGAATAGCCCATACGACGTGGTGGTAACAATAAAAGGAACGGTTGTGTCGTAACGTGACGTGGCATCTTAAATTCGGCCGTGGCGCGTGAAAGGTGTACCGCAGAGCGACTTGACAGGTCGAAAAGTTGACTCTCGAGGCATCTTCGATTGTATCTCGTTCGAGCGTCGGTTGTTGCGGGTGGTTGAATCGGTCGGACGAGTCAACTTCCGCCTCACTTGGGACGCAACGAGTAGGACGAGGACCGCTCGTGAGGCCGCCGCGTGTACAGGGGGGAAGTTGAAAACCCATTAACCCGGAGAATAGCAAATGAAAGGGCAGCATTGCTTTGGTGGTATCACAAAAAGGCAACATGGTTTTGTAGCCACCCCAATCTCCATCGATACGTAAAAGCTGGTCCTGTGAGCCCCCCTACCGTGGTATATCCTATTCGACATGGAAAGACAAACGAGATGTTATAGTACAAGAGCAGGTCGGAGGCTCATAACGGAATATTAAGGATGCTTGATGATAATGAATTAGAAAGAGAGCGTGTGCTGTGTAAGTAGGTATTGAACTATACGACAAGGAAAGAAGTATGTTCATATATACCGAGTCTGATCGATTACATGCTATCGATCCTAGCGCTCGGCATCTGCATCGTCGGGTCGTCAAAATCGGGTTTGATGGCCCATGGGTCAAAGACACTGGATCCGAAAGATGGCAGCTGGCCGATGGTGCCGACTTCAACCGGGGCTTGATAAGGTACCGTGCTATACCAAGGGTCTTCGGTTTGGGCCGGTGCTGGTTGGTACTGTTCTTGGGTGTGATGAACTTGCGGCGCACTAGGAACCTGGGGTTGCACCGACTGAGGATGAATTGGCTGATGGACCTGCTGAGCGTACTGCACCATGGGTTGCTCCACGACAGGCGACGTCGTATTCAGCGCATACGCTGTCGTCTGTGGGGGCTGATGCGTGTAGAAGCCGTCTTGCGCGGATGGACTTCGACCCGGTGCCGCGGCTGAGTATGTACTAGGACTGCTCTGAATCGATCCCGCCATGCTGGCGCCGGTATATGGGATCTCCAACGGGAGTCGCTCGGGCTGCTGTCTCGGCATCTGGTACGACTGTATCGGATTCGTGTTCATGGTCGCAACTCCAGGATTGTTCTGCTCCGTCACATAATAAGGATGTTGAGGCATACTGGCTGTTCGATGGAGCATATGAACACCAGGATGTTGTTGTTGTTGCTGCTGCGGTTGTTGGATCACTTCGCCATGATATTCATGAGAGCCTCCGGCGGAAACGCTATGACGGTGGTTATACTGTTGTTGGACATTATACTCGTTTATATGTTGGCCAAAGTCGGCAAACGATGCTGCTCGCTGGATGGTGTGGCCCTGCAAACCTGGATGACCAGCAGTGAGGTGACTGGTCGACCATGACAGGCCGGCTGGCCTGGGGGTCGACGGGGACTCGCCACCGTCTGACTCGGAAGAGAAGTCGTCTATCTCTGACGAATGGATACCCCTTTGGTGGGAGCGCCGCTGATGTTTTACCATTGTCGTCTTCCGGCAGAAACTACAACAAATGTTAGTTACTGCGTCTGAGAATACTTGCTTCCATATGCTACCTCTTAAGGCACCCATCATGGGCGCATTTATAAGGGCGCTTGCCCGTATGGATGCGTCGATGTCGAGCTAAACTCGAAGACTAATCAAGTTAGCAGATCCGATAATTTCCGCTGGATTTAACGAGAGGCCTACATCTGAGAAGCGTTTACCGCAACCAATATGTTGGCATTGGTGAGGTTTCTCGCCGGTATGAGTGCGGATGTGAACTGTCAGGGCGCTCCGTTGTATGAAGCTTTTGCCACATCCGGGAGTTACACAGGAGTACGGTCTTTCATTCGTATGTATCCGATAATGTCTTTGGAGGTCAGACTTGCGGTTGAAGCTCTATTAATTCCGTGAGTGACTCGGACGGCGACTAAGCGACGGTGACAATGCGTGATCTAATGAAGGTCGAGGTCTGGGGCAAGCGACGGCGGCACATACCTTGTTGCACGATTGCCAGTCGCACTGAAAGGGTCGAGCCGTCGGCTCATTGTCAACAAGTTCCATCAACTCCATCTCTTTTGTGACCCCAAGATCTAAGTCCCGGCAGCTGGTTGTGTGAGTTGTGCGAATGAGAGTACTTATATGTCCTACAGTGCGAGCCAAGAAACACAAGGGCGTTGAGTAGAGTGGACCAGGCACCGTTGTCCCTTAAGGCAAAGAGACAAGGGTAGCGTGGGTCGTTCAATGGCAGCCCCAAGTGTGGATGGTACCCTTGCTCGGAATGGTATGTATGCGGAATCTGTTCAATGCGACGCCGAGATTGAAATCTATGCGTGGAGACGACTTGGTCCCAGATTATCGGCTCAGGCCGATATGAGTAATCCAATGCGAACGCTGAATTAGGGATACGAGATTCAAGACACAATAACGAGCGGCCAGCGCAAGAAAAGAGGGCACCAACAACTTGATATTGCCCCGGGGTTAAGGTTGTGTTGAAGAAAAGGGGATAAGCGGGACGGGGAGGCTCCCGTGATAGGGCAAAATCAAGCTAATGTTAATGACAGAGCTGAGAGTTAATGAATGAAAGCTAACGAGGGAAGCCTGGTACTATCAGCCAGGTGTCAGACGCAGATCGGCCTGATAGACGACGAGAAGAGTACAGGTACGGGAAGATGAGACCGTCGTTTAGGGAATGGGGATCGCTAACTTACCAGGAAACAAAAGGCCTCCGTGCACAACCAGTCGAGGTCGAGAGTTAAAGAACGAAAATAAGAGTTGCTTAGCGAACGAGCTATATCATCTACTAGTCTGTGTGGCCAAGCAGATCTATATCCTTACAGCGGAATCAACAACGCTAGCAGGATGAGAGAATCGAGTAAGTTTGCTGGCTGCGTTGAGCTGTACTCCGTTTCACATGTGTCGGCCTAAGTTAGGTTTCGAATCCTCAAGGACAAGCAGGAGCCAAGTCGATCGATGGGAATTCCGAGCACCAGGGCAGCTCAGGCCAAATTCGGAGGTTAAGACCAGTGTCGAGACCAAATTTGATGTATTGTTGAGGCAAAGTATGGCCGTCAAAAAGTCGTCTCACCTCGTCCTTCCCTTCAGATGCTCTGCTGCCAGCGCACAGAACTTCTCCCAGGTACGCGGCCCACCTGGTTGGTTGTATGAGTCGGCAGAAACTGGCCTGCTACTCCAAATCAGAATCCGGCTCCTCTTGAGGGGTCGAGGTCGTCACGGGTCTAACAGAATACCGATCCAATACGTTGATAAATTTGAGCGTCTGCTTTATTGACAAAAGACCTGATCCAGCAACCCAAGCTACAGCATATAGATAAGCCGGCCAACACAAACTTAAAAGAAAGGGATTCAACACAATACAGAAGACTCAGGCCGAAACCTCCAGAGTGACGACAGGCCGGGAGGTTATATGTCAGAGCCAAGTGGTAATACCAATAGGTGGCCAAGTGAGGACTATCGTAGTTGGATTAGCGAGTCCCGTCACCTAAGAGTGGTGTGTATTAAGACTGATATTATCGAGGTTGATTATTACTCCCTGGAGCAGCCGGGAAGCCGTATGAAGATGGGATGTCTTCCTTTCCTGGTTGTGGAGTCCTGGGTGATGATCGTAAAAGGGAAAGGAGAAGGCTCGAGCACATCCAAATTGAGTTTGTAGCAACGGGTATATGCTACAGAAATTGACGAGATCGCAAGGGGAAGACCAGACCGGCGATCACTTCAAAAAGAAAAACGAGAGGCCTGGATACCCAAAGGGTCGAAAAGGGCTAGTGTCGATATAAAAAGATATAATGGCGCGAGGTAAAATGTGAGGGTTGTTGCGGTGGCGCCTCCCAGCGGTTTCGTTCCTTACTTTGAACTGCGTTGTTAGAATAGGTCCGTGTTGATCAGAGTCCGTGGGTATTCCGCATGTACGAGTGTATGTGCGGGATTCGCTAACATGGGAATTCTAAACCAGTCAGGCGAGCCGTTCAGATTGGGCAACCATAAATTAAGCCTGCTATACTGAACAACGTTTAGCTATATGTTATGTGAGCGTCTCGGTTGGTGTACCGAATAAGCCGTTAGTTGCGACGTTGAAGACTAAATAAAGGAGTTTAAAACAGACAATGGCGTTAATCAGACTGAAATTCGATGGGAACGTCAGGTGACAGCGCCAGTCAATTGGAGAATCCGTGATAGATGGTGGTGGGAGAGGTAGCAGTGGCGGTAATGGTAATGGTTATGGTTATGGTTATGGTGATAATGGTGGTGGCAGCGGTTTGTGCGGTAGTGATGGCGATAGACGACAGAGAGACGGAACAACACAGATGACGACGGCCAGAGCAAGCTTCTTTCCACTCTCTCGACTGTCTTGACTCTTAGGTTGACAGGTACCCTCAAGCATCGAGTTGCCCCTGCACTAATCCCCATGAGAACTACCTTGCTCGATACGTTTGTCATCAACGATCCCCGGGTACCGGTGAAGGTACTCCTGTCTGCACACGCAAATTGTAGCTATAATACCAGCGGTAGACCTAGGGGGTGGGATATGTCGAAAAGAGAACAAGAACCTGGGGGGTTGTTTTTCTCAGGGATCAGGGGTCATGGATCATGGATCATGGAAGAGAGAAGGGCATGGCCCAGGTTCTGGGATGTAAAATGCACGCTGACAATGACATGGATAAGGGTACATAATAATGAACCACCCCTCCAAACCCCCTGCCGTAGTGTAGAGAGCTCCGCAACGCTCCGCAACGCGTACATTACATACCTAAGGTACCGTAGGTGTCAAGAAGAGAAAGCCCTGTATTAAGTTGTGAAGTATTACGAATATTACCTAGTTAGGGCTGGACTGTCAGCACCAGCTAAAATAGGTCAACGAGATTGATTTCACTAAATTTCGCCGCTTCTACATAGTTCCCCTTGATCCCCTATTTTTCTTTACATAGTGCACTAGAGTAGTCCAGGTACATACTTAGGTAGTAATAGTAATTAAGGCCAAGCTTGTTTAAGGTAATACACTATAGACTATAACTGTATTCAACGTTAGGTTGGAAGTTTCCCATTCACAGTCGTCTACCTACATGTACCTACTCCATAGGATTCAACAACGTACTTGCGCTTAATACGACTACTGAGGACGTCACTGATTAGTTTACGAGCTGATCGACTCACCTGTTCGGTATTTGATATTTCTTTGAGTATTGTTGACTCATGCGAAGATTTCGAGTATTCCAGATGGCCTTAATTTCGCCGAATGTTTCTTGCGCGTGTAGACGTGTAGACTTGTAAGAGATTAGCCATCTATATTCAGCGTGACGCTATTTAACTCGGCGTTCCTGCTTTACCTTCTCACTTAATGATTAGCGCAACAACAACTTTAACACGTCGTCATGTTACTCTCGATCGTGATATTCTTGTGCATGAGGTTGCAGATGGCGTGCAGTGCACAGAAGACCACCAGCAGGTTGCATTCACATGCGCTTGGGAAAGTCAACCGGTTGAGCCTATGTTTTCTGAGGCGTGCCTTCGGAAACGTATTATACTTGATGCGTAGACAAAGTATGTACGAATAGATGCAAGCTTTAGTTAATGACATCCGCCATGCAGGGTGAGGAGGGGAAGGAAATGGTAAAGGAGGGGTAATTTCTATCCTAGATGGGAACCACGACGACAAGGTACGCCTCCTACATAGTATGGTTCGGTATGATCTGAATGGCGTGGCGTGGCGTGGCGTGGGATAGCAAGGTGGTGGTTGGGAGGTAGAGTCTCCAACTCATTCATCTTGTCCAATCTCACAAGTCATCAAATCGCGTGAGAATTGGGGAGAGTTTAAGAGTCGAATCTCAGCGAAAGTGGAAGACGAATGATGAACTCATTTTCTGAAATTTGCATACATACTAGGTACCTCATACAGGTACCTACCAGGTAGGTAGTCTACCTGTAGTCTACCATCTTTGCAACTTGAGAGAGTTGGGAGAATTAGAGTGATGCTTTCTCCAATGCGAAAGTTGCCCCAACTGATTGACTTAGGTACCTAGGAAGTAATTGACTGGTTGGTAATTGGGACAGCACCAGCTTCACGATGTATGAAAGTGTCTTACTTGGCTATTGCAACCCATCAACTTCGTACATTGTCATTGCAGCAGTGCATATCGCCGACTGATCGGGCAAAGATCAATAATAAACCACCTACCCTACCCTCATAAATTGTCATATAACGTACCTAATCTGCTAATGTAGGTACATACCGTAGTGTATTCTTCAATGCCAAGGATTATGCTTGGCGCTGTTAGCGTGCCAGCCAGAAGTAAGAAAAGAAAAAAAAAAATAATAAAATAAAATAAAATAAAAATAAAAAAAGCCTTCTTGACTTTTGGTCGGCTCGCGCCGTGTCTAACCCGGAGCTTTACTATCCCGGGCGCAATACTAAAAGATGATGATGACGACAACTTCGCAACTCCCATTAGGTCAGTTACCATTCTGGTGGGCTTCAAGTAAAATTCTAAAAGCAAACAAAGTTTTCAGCCTCCTTCCCATCATTTCCCATGGGATGGGTGCATACCTATGTTCCATCAGAAAAATACCGTTATGACAATGGCGTTGCATGCTTTGAGGTATGCTTTGTATGCTCAACCCTATTTTATTTTATTTTTACCATCCATCACCTATGTGCCACGTAGGTCATTATTACTCGTCGTTAACACGAGGATTTCGTTTGAGAATGAGGCCGACGGTAACAGTGATGGTGATAGATAGCTCAGTCTAGCCTCAATTGATAAATAAATACATTCTAACAATACCAACCTATCAATCCTCAGTATGTATGTATTGGTCTGCATTTGAAGACAGACTGATACATGCAGATATATGTGGTTGATGTATCGTCGCATTAGATGTGGCTCCAGAAGAGACCGGGACTCTGTTCCGAAGTCGTGGTACTAATCACGCGAAGTGACTTCGATCCAGACTGTTTCAGGGGAACCTCAAAACTCAACCCTCAAATCGTCACTCGCTTGATGATTCCGACGAGTGACAATCAGCCCCATTGTTTCAGAAGCCTGAATCACTAAAGACCACATCAAGCTGCTTCAGGATTAGGCGAGTAGATTTAGAGTAGACTCATTCGAACGCGAGGGTTCATCTGACAGTCCGTCGCATCCAATTCGCCGCATACACTGTATTTTACCAAGATTTAGGTAGGCAACCTGTAGGTCTCACTAATGCCCCTCTAAAGAATCCAACAATATGCATTCAAGCTTGTAGAAGCCATCACATTCATCAACAACTCGCCCCATTCAGGTCGCCTTAGTGGTCATTGCGAATATATGCCTCCTGGACGCATGCATACATGGCGTGTTTTCTAAGAATTTCGCGCGAGAATTTCATTACGGATTGTTGATGGGAATAGAATCCCATCTCGGAATCTTCCCCCGTGCAAGTTACAAGCCACCGCTGTCTCCATAGCTACCGTCTTCCTTTAAGGCTTCACGATCTCCACATTTGAACCCGCTGGGCACTGCACGCAAGCGAGCAGAAACGAAGCCTGACCCCGGCGAATTGACAAGCTCCAGACACTCCTAATTACGAAATTCTTGATCTGAGTCATGGAATAATCTATCGGTGATGGCGACAGTATCTCAGTTATGGATCTCGGCGATGAATCTTCAACCCCATAATGAGCGCTACCTCCTCGCGGTTGAGACGAAACACTTGGGACCCAGAAACAGGCCCCCGGATGTCGCTAATCACGATAATTGAAATAACCTCCTCTTAAAGAAGGTGAATTATCGCGTCCGAGCTACAACCAATTTTGTTGGCATTCTGGAGCTTAAAAGAAACACATATTATTGAAGCCAGTCAGCATTGCTGTTTAGGGACAATGATAGCTTTACCGAGGCCTTTGAAATGGTCACCTACTGGAGCTATCTCGGAGATACCGCTCAGAGGGTCTCGAGAGGACTTGGACTTGTTATTCCCAGTTAATACTTGGGTCATTCAATTGCAAAGGAATGAACATATAATGCGAACGATGATCATCTGAACTACCCCAAAGGCCGATGGCACCGCGTACCAGAGACTACCCATCCTCGCCGCACCGCAATTTTAACTACCAGCCTCCTTTCCTCTAGATTGACTTAATCCTTCGTTCTTACCCGAGGCGACCGATATGACGACGTATCGAAACGACTTTAAGCCTCCTTCAGTATTAGCAATGCTACGTAATATGTATTATACGAACGTTGATTCCCTGTCTTATGACATTTGATAGCTATAACAACTTTTCCAGATTCGATCGACTGGGGCGGCCATACCTCAGTAGTCATTGGTGGAGTGGGTGGATTGAAATTGAGCACTCAGGGTCTTACACGAGCTCAAGGTTCAATTGACCAATGGGTTATCTAATGGACCATTTTGTTTCGAAACATATCAATTACACTCCTTGATAACAGTTAACAAACCGTGGACACGTAGCAACGTATGCAAATAACGACTCACGAGCACATACAGCACAGAGGAGGGTTCTGTCGGACACACACCTGCATTACAGCAAAGCTTAGCAGACCTCTTAAGCATCAGTCACATTTGTCTCTATGGTGCAAGCTTGCAGGTGCGACAAGCTTAAACATGACAATTTTTCTATTTTGATTGTTCTGCGTAGATGATCACACACGCCGAGGTGTAGGCGAGGCGATTATCGTCTCATATTTGACCGTATCGGCACGTAGTTGATGTTTTCCAGCTATTGCGCCACCTGATACGTATAATAATTTACAGCAATTTTCCATTATTACCATCAGGTCGCCGATAACCCTACTTACCTACGTATTATTACACTTTTGGGGGGGAGAGGGGGGGGGAATGAGTGACTCCCAAATATCATGTATTGTTATATAGTACGTACCTAGGTACTCTGGTAAAACTCCGCGGGTCGACGCTAAACTCCGGAATTCTTACAATTGCATGGCCGGCAACTGACTACTACGTATGGTACATCATTAGCTCTTCTTTCTAGCATGTATCCACTTCCACAGGAGATGTCAGAATATGAAATGCAAGCAATCATTACTTGAAATCGCTATAGCTCCTGTCAAGAACTCGTCAGTACTCGCAATCGTGCGGCGACACCTCGTGGAAGTCAAGGTTGGCTGGCAAGGGTCACCTTGTTCAACCTACATTCCCAAAAATAATGTGCTTTGCGAAAAACGCCTTTCAGCCATTCTTGAGCAATTGACGCGGTAGCCGGCAAAGTGTTATCGGTATTCGTGGTGCCGACGGCAAATTCCACCTGAGCTAAGCGCGACAACTCGAGACCCAGGTGAGAAGTAAGGCTGCTAGTGTAATAAATTCAAGTTATCCAAAAGGTATGCTAGCCCTGATTCACATCCCTTTGCTAGGGCATCTCTCTTAGTGAGTGCTTTCAAAGTTGAGTCTTCTAGATTATGAGTTCAATCCTAAAGTGACTCCTTAAATCTAACAAACGCTGGACAATATTCGAGTATTCCTTTTTTTTTTCTCTCCTTTTCTCAAAAATGGAAAGAATTGGCAGAGCTGAAAATGGATCTTAGATCGCTTGATGGTGTACTACCTAGGTACCTACCGATTACTTCTAGACCGATAGGTGGGCGTAGAACGGAAATGAGTATATAAACGCTTTCACCGGTCTCGGGCTAACGAAGAACTAGACTCCCGACACAACACGAAATAGGCCAAAAGCTTGCAGTAGTGCTCAGTGGCTTAATTGAAAATTAACATTCAGTGTGCCGCAGACCACCCTACACTGAAGCTATTCCACTGCGATGGCAAACAGACTGGATAAGACCAAGTGATACCCCAATACAATGCTAAAGGGGACTGTCAACGACAAACATCCATAAGTACCTACCTACCTACATGGGCAGGGAGATAACTGGCTTCGCATTACGGAGCGATCATTCGTGGACTATCGAGGGGACGGCATCTAAGTACTAGGTAGATCGGCAACGGAGCCTACAACGGTCATTGTACCGAGTTGAAGTCCAGCCGACGACACTCAGACCAACATCCTCTACCTGCCCCGCAGTTTAATTGCGGCCAAGAAACCCATCATGCGGTCCGAAGAATCACCCGGCGTCCGACGTTCATGTGATGTGTATGTCATGCTGATGTGAGAAAAGAATACTTGAATTTCCAACCAGGTGGTTTAGAAAAGCAACCCTGGACGAATGTTAGGGAAATCCAAGGTCAATTACCGTTAGTGTCTATCAGACCTTGCGTGGCTTCTGCCCTTACTGTTGCCCTTGCAGTAGCCATCCCGAGATCCGAATAAGAATAGGGTTTGTTAGAAATGGCTAAGGTAAGATACATACAAACAAATCACTGTCCATGTTGTCAAATTATTCGTTCCCGTTCGCCCCCTTTCCTTCAAGCAGTGCTGGATCTTCACCTCGGACCCCTCAGAAGATAACGGTAATATCAAGAGTTTGTCTAGGTCTCTTGCTAGGCAGGAACACATATGTCTTGTATAATAGATAATGGTATGACATATCACCTTGTGTAGCAATTCATTATGAAGATGCTGTGGATGTAGATCAGTGTCTGTGCGTAAAAACTCATTGTCATGTGTAGATCTCTCCATCTGGTACCAGCCAACCAATGCATAAGTACCTAGGTAGACTGCTTCTTAATTAGTTCAAAGTGCCTACGCGAGACGTAGAAGCTTCAAATCTATAACAAACCCCAAGAAGAACCTAGACCCCAGATGAGCAAGCCAATGACATACAGTTAGATAGCTTAACTCGGGCCACTTGGAGTGGTTCGAGAAAATCAGGTTTGTCTTCCAACGAAAGACATGTTCTTGGCGCTCTCGCTTGAGAACAACAGCATGCCATGAAGACATTGTCGGTTGCTAAGCAGGTTTAAGTTGCAGAGCAGTCAAAAGCAAAAGGGGTTGAACGTATCGTACCACTTTATACCATATACAGTACATTAGAGGTTGATGCAGGGGGTTCTGGTCCCTGGAATTACCCAAAGAGGAAATCCCTATGGGCCGATTTACGTCAAACCCGTTAACCCCAAGCCACCGTTGATAGCAATCCGCACGTACAAGTTGAAGACCCCAGTTTCGAACAGCGACCTAATTGTGCAGTTTCCATGTACATATAATAAGGTCGTCGTGATAAGACGATTTGGTAGTTGGAATAGAAATAGACGACTAGGTACACATTAGTTCGGTAGCACGGGTCACGATTATCAGTGCTACCAGCTATCAGTAAGCCTACCTAAAGTATGTATTGATATTCTTACTGTGATCTAACGTAATAAGTTTCCATCGATTACAATCCCTTTCGCAATTCTACCCCGTTTCCGATAGAAAGTTCCTAATATCGCCAACAAGGGACATGCAGCTTTAAAAGGTGGCGACGTCGGGGGATCAAGGCAAAACTTACGATAAATCCACTATTTGAGACCGTTGTACTTGCAGTTGGGAATGCATACCGGCGCATGACAGACCGGTTACATGCACCTTCATGCTCCCGAGTTGGTGTGTAACTGAAACGGGATGGTTTTGAGAAACCCCAGCACTCACAAGTAGAGTGCCTTAGTCAGAACGGTGCCTAACTAACATACCTATTTTCGAATTAGCCCTGGTGAAGAGATGGTTATTAAGATTCCTCCACAGTCATCATCGTATTTGAACTTTGTATGATACACGGATGCACAAGTAGGGACCTACCTAAGGTAACTAAGACTTACCTTACTAACTTAGATATATTGCGATGCCACTATAATCCCATTGTCCAAAACATATTGCGAGTTTACAGTAACAAAGCCTTCCCCGCATTCCTCTAATACATATTTAAACAGCCCTACTTGTACTTCCCAACCAATAAATATCCTGGTTGCAGTATTATCCAACCCATGTGGAGAAACACATGCTTTTTCCTACACCGCTAAGATCAAGGAGAGGACATTGCCGAGCCATTGGAGGGGCATTATCTGATCTCCCCTCCAAGACTGCAGTGAAGAAATCATCAGACGTATCAAGATCAGTGCCTTTCTCCACAGCTGTCTGGTTATCTGCAGTCACTTGCAGACTCTGGTTGCATTCATTAAGTCTAGACTGCAAGCATTCCTAACTGGCTGTCTCCTGAATTGGATTTGTCCTGTTTTCTCCGGTCTCCACGGCTCTGTAACTAAGACTGCAGTGGAATCTATATACCTCTTACTTCACAATGCATACCAGCTTACAACTTGAGCGGTCTTACATAACTCCATTCACACACCTTGAAGATTCGCGAGACCCCCGACGACGTCATTTCGACTGGTCTGAGTTATTAACCATCCCACGTCTTTTCTACTTTGGTCGACTACCAAGACCGAAGTCGTGCCGTTTGAAGGTGACCGGGTGGAGAGAATATGCAGAGCACTGACTCTTATCCAGAGCCTAGGCATCTAGATTTCCGTATCTGTGGCGTTCTACACACCTCGACAGTATTAAAGAGATTAGCTACTGGATTTAGACCCCGGCGGCCCTGCGGGATCGATAACAATCAAGTTCTGGGAGGACCCTCCCTCTTTGCAGCCGTCACGAGTAGTACGACCTTAGGTAAGGTGGCCTGTAGGTACGAAGTTCCGGACACCGCGCTACTGCAGTATATATGTAGAGTTGAGATATAATTCAATCAACCAATGGGAGATTTGATGCGATGCCAGGACATGAGGCATACTAGGATCGGTACTTTTAGGTGGATGGTGACATTGTTTACCAAACGGGTAGTCTAGGCCTGGCCCTTCCAACCTCTCGACATTCTTCTCCATATATCTTCATCCTAAGCCTAGTCTTCAGAATCAAGTATAGTGGTGTTTAATTGACTACCCACCGCAGTAAATTGTAACCAGGTTACACGGAAATCCGGCACAAAACAATAGTTCAAAACCAAACACTGAGTAGGTATTGAATCCCTGAAATAAGACATACAGAAACTGTAACATCACTGATGTATAATTCACAATATTTATCACCAATATACTGTGTACATATCAGGTACCTTGTAACGTGATTTTTGATAGTCTTTGACGATCCCTGGTAATGATGACAAGTTCTAGCGTTGGGCATCCAGGTATCATCGCCCTAAAGACGACAAGATGTCACGAGCATTATTATTAGTATTCCCACATCTATCATCAGGACCACAAGGCTCATCCCAGGTGATTCTCAAGAGTCACCAAGTCAAGAACTACAGGCAGTTCAGCATGCATCATTCTGCAATAGGCACATTTATGAGCGCATAGCTATACTAATATCGGAATGGTGTCGAACTGATGCGCTAGAACGTTCTTAACATGTTCTAGCTCTCCTCGGAGCTTTTGGCAACTTGGTGTGATGTTGTCGTAAGCTACCAAACGCGAGCTGTCATATCAACAAAAACTATTACCTTTAGACGTGAAAGTTTTATCTATTAAACATCCAACTACTTCAAGTGATGTAAAAACCAGGGTTTCAACAGAAGACAGCTTATGTCATGCGTTGACCGAGTTTGATCATGTTCACTAGAATATACCACTTGACTTCTCGCAAGATCATGCTCGGTTACAGCCGCTTGGCGGAACGCATTAATCTAGTCTTAGGTAGTTAGGCTCTCCGAGAAAAAAACTTGGACGTTTCAGCACGGATTGAGATCTCGGGACTCTAAACGGCCGACTCTCAATGTGACCCGTGATGTTAGAGAGTTGAACTAGTCATGATGCTTCTCTTTAGCTCTAACCACGCAGTCTTACAAGCTATTAGTTTGGATAACTTGCCTTTGTTAGTCCCAGTTGGATTTTATGAGGCTTAGGAGTTAGAAGTTTAGGTACAAACCCACCTCTAAACCATGGTGAACATATCAAGGATGTAGCACAAACTCATGAGCCGCTATCACGATCCCCTGTTACACTGCAGATTTACAGATTGTATGCTCACTTGCCCCGCGTTTTTCAGCTTGGTATTAAAAGCACGGTAGGGTTTTCTTTGCCTTTGTTTTCATCGACCGCACTACCACCGACAATATGCAAGACAGAAATTCTAGAAGGAGTAGGTACCTAGGGCACCAAGGTGGGCAGTCTTTTTACCCCGGCCATCGCCAAAAGGACAAAGTTAGACGGCTACTAAGAAAGAATGGCTTACCGTACCCATTTCTATCCTCTCTCTAATTACACTAGAACTATCTCGGTGCAGTCATGCTCGAAATTTATAACTTCGCCGCCATTTAGGAGAGTTTTAGTGCAATGTGGCGATTCAAGCCGCTTAGTTTTTTTTTTTTTTTTTTTTTTTTTTTTTTTTTTTTTTTTTTTTTTTTTTTTAATCAGGACCCATGTGTATG